>VXAU01001092.1:363113-387495 GCA_013399695.1 Formicarius rufipectus | reverse complement strand
TTTTTTTTTTTTTTCTCCTCTTAGCAAAACTAAGAGGATGGATTATGGATTGAGATTGTGTTACACATGAATTTTCTGCTTTGGTGGGGTGTTTTTTTTTTGTTTTTTTTTGTTTTTTTTAGCATTTCCTATCTTCTGTAATTTTCAGAACAGAGATCTCATCTTGGGGAATATCGAGAATTAGAGTTGTCAGATTAGGTTATTGTAAATACCTTTCAATTACCTATCTTGTGTTTTTTGCAAGCTGTAACAGAAACAATTCTCTGCAACTGTCACTAAAAAAATGTTCTTAATACTTTGTACTGATCATTGTGCAAAATAAATTACCTTGCATGCATGCCTATTTTAGAGACAAAGACAAATAAATAATAGTCACTGTTAAGGTTTTCTTAGCTTCTCCCAGTGAAAATGTTTTATTCCCATAATATCACCTTTGATAATGTTTTTTATGAAACAGGATAGTTCTGAAAAGTTTCCTATCAAGATGGATGTGGTACAGAAAGAGGTCTCAGATCATTATTTTCTTTCTTGGAGTCTTAACTTACCTTTCACTTCCAAATACAGCTAAATTTTGATGCTACAGGATTCAATTAAAGCGATTTGTGCTGTTTTCTATATTTTTGCAAATTCTGCTTCCCATTAGCTTGCTTGTGGATGATGGTTGACATTCTTGGTATTTCCTGTCTTGCTTATGATCATCCTTTTAAGCTCTTTGTGAAGCAAATTAAAAAGCTCATAAATAAGCACATGATAGATAGTATTCCATTTTTGTGATATGCTAAACATGCTTTTTTCCCTGAGTAATATTTCACAATACTATCCTGGATAAAAGTCTGTTCAAGTCTTTCTTTTAGCCATGTTGAACTCTGAAGAAGAGAAAAAGATTACTCCTTTTCTTTCCTTAGTTCTTCAAGACAATTCTGCCTTTCAGAACAATGTAAAAACCAATTAATGAAGAAGCAAGATATCTATGAAGTTGTTAAGATTGAATCTTTAGGTTTTTTTTTTAACCATATGTAAAGACGGTGGATGATTTAATGATTGTACTGCGAAGGAGTATGCAGTCTAGAATGAATTTGAAGCTTGGGTTGGAGATAAATGATTGTAATGTATATAAATGAAGGAACTCTGTGGTCATTTATTGATATGTTGCATATAGTTGTTTTGAGTGTTAGAATAATAGAGAATGGATGTCTTTTATTTGAGAAGTTAAATTGTCAAATTCCAGAAACATAAACAGAACACAAGAATGCTTTCTTTTTTTTTGTAGAAACTGGTTAAATGTGTTCTCCCTGTGCAACATTTTAATATTTGTTGCTCACTTGCAACAAAACAGCCAGTTGACGTGTGACTTTTTACTGGCATTTGCATTTAGCTGAAAGCCAATAAGACTCATTTTTTGAATAGTTAATGGGAAAGGGCCAGCGTGCTCATGGAAGGTGGCAATGGCTTCCCAGAGACAGAAAGCAAACATGTTGTCACTGTCTGTGTTCCAAGGTCATTGAGCTTCTGCAGGTTCCTTATTTTTTCCTGCCAGTTCTGGAGCTGCCCTTGAGTTACTCAGAAGATATGTGAGCTAGTGAAGCCACAGTCTGGTCAGTACTAACCTTTTGTGTGGAAAATGAGTAGTGAAGAAGGTTACATGCAAAAGCTGAGAATGTTTGTGGTTCATGAGGTAGCTGAAATCATGGTGACGTGAAGGAGAGAATAGGTGTTTTTTTGGTTTGTTTGTTGCTGTGTTTTTGTTTATTTTTGTGTGTTTTTTGTTTGTTTGTTTTTTCTGGTTGTTGTTTGTGGGATGTTTTGGTTTGGTTTGGTTTTGTTTTTTCTCCCCTGAAATGTCAGCCAAAACTTTAATTCAGTTATGATGTCTGTGATTTTGATTTACACTGATATATAGAAAGAACTAAGAGCTATGACAGCAGAGGATGCTGTGAAACTGATGAACAAGACTGGAAAGCTGAAAAGTTGTCTATAAGAGAAACTGCCTAACTGATGGAGAGGGCACTTCCATTAGACTTTGTACATGAAAACTGACTGAAGACTTCACATTCAGTGGTTTAAATGCAGGAAACACAGTAAAAGAATAATAATAGTAAAGGAGACTACTATGGAGGTATGCACCTGACAGTGTACTTAGAAATTGTATTTTCATTAAAAGAGTTATGAAGCAATATTAATCATAGGTTTTAATGCTGCATTTGCCAAAGACATAATGTGATTTTAAATACTAATAAGCAGGTACAGATTCTTGTTCATTTTAATGTCCAAGGAAGAATCCAGATATTGATCTAAAGAAAAGCTCCTTATTAGTGTTTCTCTAAGCAACATGTTTCTATTCAGTAAACCAAATCCCAGATGAGTATTGATGCATATATCCATTTGACTAGTCATACAAATTAGAGATGAGCCCAAACAGAAACTGTGTCTGAGAAATATGTCTCTGTGCACACTGATGTTTAGGCACTAGAACTTGTGATTTGCTGTATCATTCTAATGGCTTAAATGGAAATCCTGAATTTTAGAGAGTTCAATGTCTTTATGCTCACTTTGAAGATTTAGCTCTAATTCTATCCTGGACTTCTAATTATATAAATGGAGCTGAAATTTTTGGCCTGTCAGAAAGAAGGATTGCTATTTGCATGCAAGGCAGAGTGAGGAGGTGACGTTTTCCTTTAGGAGAGCATCACTACAGAGTTAATGCAGATTCTAAGGCAATAATAGCCATTTCTTATTTCTAAAATAATTTAAAATTTTACATTTAGTTGGATTTTTTGTGTGATTTTTTTCTTTCCTTCTTGTCTTTGCTTTATTTTGAGACCAAACTAGAAGAAATATGAGTTGATTGCATAATACCTATGACTTCATGCTATTTGATATTTTGCCATTGAGTTTTCACGCCCTGCAGGGATTAAACTGTCTGTCATTGTGTGACATCTTACGTCCCTCACTATGAATTATTGTAACTTGCTATGTCTTTGCTTTTTTAGTTTAACCACAGAATCAGAAGTCAGAGAAGACCTGTAGGAACACACTAGTAAAACCAAAATTTTTTCTCTTCAACTGAGCTGGTTGGGAAATGTTCTAAACCAATTTTTTCCCCCTGATTTTTGCTGATTAGTTAAAACAGATACTACTTATGCAAAATGACATTCACTTCTTTAAACTTCCAATGAAGTTCAGGGACCTGAACAAAGTGGAAAGTAAACTTGCTTTTCAATTAGCTTACTAATCTACCTCTAACATAAGCTCTGCTACCGTGTTTTGCAGACTACTCTGGGTAAAATACTTTTGGCTTCTTTACTCTGCTTTAGTTTCTCACTCATCAGTCAACACTGATTTGGGTGGTGTGGCTAAACCTGATGCTCAAGTTGTGCTCTAAAGCTTAATTTAGATCTGAAGCTTTCTGTAGCAATTGATTTTGCTGTACAGTAGACCTGTTTCATGCTCCTGCAAGGTTTTGTACAACATGGGAAATCACATGTTGCCACAGAATTTCTGCTAATCCGCTGAAATGTAATTTCTAGGTTCCTGAACAGCTGTTCATTAGTTGCACAGCTTGTGTTAGTTTTGGGGGTGGGGTTACTGATGAAGGAGAAAAAAACAAAACCTATTTCTTCAATTCGTATAAAGTCAGTTCAGTTAGTAATCCAGTATGTAATGCACTCCCTCTTCCTGTTTCATGTGCTCTGCTCTTCAGATACCTTTTTATAGAATCATCTGCTTTAACTTAGTCAAACAATTAATCTCTCTTAATCCTGACAGAGACAGTTAACTTCACTCCCCAAAAGTACACTCTCTGAACTACCTCCAGTGTTCTGTTACTACTTTAGCAGTCCAAAACTAAATGGTTATAGCCCAGCTCGATGGCACAAGAGATATACACAGGGATACTGGAGTCTCTTTAACTGAATGCCAACCAACTTGCATAAAACATGATTTAAATGTAAATAATATGATGGGAAAAGATTACACAGACCGTGTCACAAGTTTGTATCATGTAGTACTGATGAATAAATAGTATAAATATTTCAGAAGAATTCTTCTGAGGTTTTTTATGGCTTTGGGATTTTGAAATACTTATAAAGGTTTGAGCTTTTTTTTTTTTAAGTGCTCAACTTATAAAAGTTGAGTACTGTGAGATCATGACGCCTTGTGTGTATCTGTGAACAGAAAATTGGTAGTTTGAGGTCAGTATTTTTCTGGAGAACAAACTGACCGGAATAATAGCTGTGATTGCTTTGGTACTACAGTAGTTGGTGTAAAAATAAGGTAGAATGAGATGATTAGTGATATGGAAAGCTTGCTTGCTGCCCAAAATTTATAGTGTTTATGTGTAACTGTGTTACAAGGATTAGGATTTTTCATAAGGTGGGAGGAGGAAACCAACATGCTTTTGATCTCCAGATATTGAGATAACTGCTGTTTACCTTAGGGATAAGATATGCTTGAAATATTGTATAATTCTAGCTACTCTTAAATATTGATTTGATATGAATGCTATTTACATGAGACATCCAGGCATATTGTCTAGACTACTTAAAATATACTGATGCAAGTGTGTCCTGGTTCCAACTGGGATACAGTTAGTTTTCTTATTAGTATCTCGTAGCATCTTATTAGTGCTGGGTTTTGGATTTAGTATGAGAGTAATCTTGATAACACAGTTTTGGTTGTAGTACTTGTTCTAAAACTAGGTCTTTTCAATGTCTCGTTTCTGCCAGTGAGTAGGTGTACAAGAAGGTGGAGGGAAACATGGCCAGTGTGTTCCAGGTGTCCTGAACTGGCCAAAGGATATTCTGTACCACCAAATGTCATGTTCAGTCTATAAGCTGGAGGGAGTTGGCCTAGAGCCGCCAATTGCCACTTGGGGATGGAATGGGTATTATTCAGTGGGTGTTGAGCAACTGTTGTTCACCACTTGTTTTTTGATTTTATTTCTTTTCCTCTTTTTCCTAATTGTTGTCACTACTACTATATTTTACTTTAGTTATTGAACTGTTCTAATCTCAACCCACAGACTTTACCTTTTCTTCCTATTCTTCTCCTGATGTCACCAGGGTGGGGTGGGGAGTGCGAGGGAGCATCTGCATGGTACTCAGTTGCTGTCAGGGTTAAATCATGACAAAGAGTATGGCTGATTTAGTCTGGTATGTATGTAAGCAGATCTACATGAATTCCCTGTATTATTTTCATCTCTTGTTAGAGGGATATTCTTTGGGTTTTGCTTCTTTGGTGCTTCTGGTTGTATATCAGGAACAAATAGGAAAAAAAAAAAAAAAGATTCCAGGAATAGCTGGAGTGCAGCATTCAGAATTGATTTCTGCTTATTATAACCTTGATGGTCTGCATCTGAAGCCTTCTCCCCCCCTCCAAAAAATCACCCTGAATTTTTTGCTTTAGTTTCTTCATGAAGTAGTAATATGCTTCTTCAAAGTCCCATGAGATACCTCAGTAGTGCCAACTCCTGGCTCCTTGAATCTTCCTTCAACTCTGAAACTGCGTACTGTAAAATCACCTGCTCTTGCCAGTGCATATTTACAGCTAGCTAAGTTTGTGTGGTGTTGTTTCTGGTGAGGTATTTCATGCCACCATGCCTGTGGGCAGAGACTGCCTTGTGCCTGGAGGAGAGAAGTATGCACTTCTGTATCTGAAAGAGTAAAAATAGAACCAGAGAAGCTGCTGCTTTCTGGTGACCAGAATTTTAACACATGTGACTTTAAGAGTTTATAGAGAAATCAGTCAAATGAAACATGGTAAGAAGAATACATAAAGCAGTTTTTGAAAATATCTTGTCTCTGTTAGTATTCTAAAGAGTTATCTTTTTCCTTTTGTTGTTGTTTCTGAGAGGATTAATAGTAGGGACAAAGAGGTTAGTTCAAGAACACTGGAATAGTGCCAGGGTTGTAGTGCTACTTAAATGTTTTGTTATCCTTGTTTTGGTGCTATACTCTTAGCAGACCTGGTGCTTCCTATGGAAATAATCCCAAGCTACAGTTTTGTTCTTTCTCCATTTGCACCAAAAGATGGTCTTAACTTTCAGATGAACAGATCTGAATTCAAGAAACGTGGTAGAATCTGTTTAAATCTGTATAAACCTAACAAATAGAGAAGAATTTGACTTTTTGTTGCACTTTGGTGAATGGAAGTTTGCCCAGGTTAAAGGCTTTAGGATTTGGCTCAGTATTTATTTTAAATCCTCATTTCCCAGTCATAAACTGTTCTTCTAATAGAAGCATCCAGATATTTGAGAATATGCCACAATTGTATTTTTGTGTGCTCCGGATGTGCTTTGACTAAAAAGAAATAGCAGATGTTTGAACCATGAAGTGTACTTTCCTCAAGCAAACCATTCCCATGTTGCAGTAGGATGATTTGCCTACCTGGTGGACAGGTTTGTTATTGTTTTGAGGGGGATTTTTTTTTTTTTATTCCACTCCAACCTTATATAGGTTTTACTACAGTGATAAATCATTAGAGATACAGGATCCATATTTTTGACCTGTTTTGAAACTAAATTTGATAATCAAATAAGAAACATAGGATTGGATGCAGTCAAGAATAACTTTTGATACTAAACTAAGGGAAAACTGACTTAAAACTACAGATGTGTTTTAATTAGCATGTCTGAGATGGTCTGCTGTTTTCACTACATGTGTAGCTTCTGCTTCTGTCTTGGTTGTGGGTGTTTTTCAGTAAAATAAGAAGTGCAGATGGCCAAAGTGGAATGTTTGGGTACCATTAGCACCCTTATACCTGGGTGCTAATGGTAGATTAAGGATTTTTTTGAGTCCAGAAGTTCTGATCTTGAAAGAGGCATTGATTTAGAGCTCATATATTAATTCTTGGTCTATAATTTATTTTTTTTTTTTAGCATAAAAAATGTGAAAAACTTTTAGATGTTGAATTTGGAGGGAAGTGATGTTTCCTCACTCACAGCATCTGAAGCTAATTTGAAATCTAGTGATCCTGCTGCCTGCAAATAAACTGAAAGTCTGATTCAACATCTGTGTAGGTATTATTTTTGGACATCCTGTGGATGACTGAAAAAAATGGAGTGGAGGACCCACTTTTCTTTCCTCCTTTGTGCAGGATTTCTGGAGGAGAATGGAAGCTTTCTTCTGAAATGTCAAATTTATTATGCAGAGATCTCACAAAAATGGGTGGGGGTCAGATTCAGATTGCCAGCTTTTCCTAACCACAAAACAGGATGTGTTCCCCTCTTTCCACTCCAGGACTCCATGTAATAATCAAACCATTCATACTTGTTTCAATCTGCATTTTAATACTTGCCTTTTTTTTAAGCTCTTCAAATATTTCTGAGCTGAAAGCTGATAAATGGTTTTTGGCTTACCTGGTTGACATTCATCTTCAGGAAAGTGATTGCATTTTTGGCAGGAGAGATGCACTAAATTAATAAAAATGTATAAACTGAATTAGTAGCCTGTCTCATGCATAATTACAAGTATTTCGTGTGTGCTTTTCTAAATCTGGAGTTAAAACTCAAGCTTTGTATGGTCAAGCACCATCAGCTGCTTTGCTATCCGTCCTCTGTATTGCCATCAACAAAGGCAGTCTTGTTTGGCTGTACAATGCAGGGTGCAGTTCACACACCACTTCAGAGGTCAGAAATATTCCTATCAAGCTCAATTCAAATTGTCTTTCAGACACAAAAATAACATTTCTTCTTCTTTGGGATATGTTGGACTACAGTTTCCATTTTCAGATGAAACATTCAGTATTTGCTTCCTCCTGGAATTGCTTTTTTGTTCTATGCTCTTTTGGCTAAAAGAGACAAATGGACTGATTGATTGTCTGCTGATTGAGAGTATGAAAACATGGCATGCACAACATTGTCTTGCTGTTCCAATAAATGGATTTGAACTAAAAATCTATTTGCTTTTAAAAATTACACCCCCAAACAAAACAATATTCCCAGGCATTTTGAGCTGGTCACATTTTTTACCTCTAATATTGTTTGTTAAGGGTCACTTAGCATAGTGCAAAAATATTTTTAAAGGACAGATTTCTTGTTGGTTGTTCCTGTTTTCAGGAGGAGTGTGGTATGATGGATTTTGAGTCACTGTGGTTGATCAGGTTACAGTGGTTTATGAGCAAACTGTATTTTTTCTAAGGCACAAGCAAGATGAGCTACTAGACTGTGGATACCAGTAAAGTCTGTGAATTCATCTGCCCTTCCTGGAACAGTCCTGGGAAAGAGGACAGAAATGCTTGTGTAAGGGAGTGCAGGATGAGCCTCTTGGGGTTCCTGTTGTTTCTTTGTAATTCAGGTAAACTAAGCATCAGATTTTGTATCATTAACCAGTGAAGGTGATGATTAGCTTGTTTCAGAGCATTGTAATTGTTCAATTAAATTTTGTCCTTTAAGTTTGAACTGGTCATGGGTTTTTTTGTTTATTTTCTTGAATTGCTGTGAATTCAAGAGAAGAGACTAGGATGAAGTGAAGGAAGAAACTTCAACTCTGTTAATTTACAAGAAGAAGAAAAAGCACCTAATGGTTTGGAATAAAGTATGAATTTACTTCATCTTATCTCTACTCATCTTCCATTAAAGGTTGATACAGGATTTTACTGATACCAGCAGTTCAAATTTAAACCAACCCGTTGGCTTAAAACATAAGACCATCAGTAAGGCAACCTTGCTGTTTCTCAAGTGGGAATTATCTTGCAAATTTTTTTCTTGAGTCCAGAAATTGATGAGTTGAACCTTAATGCAGAAATAAACGTAGGTTTTATACAAGATATGGTTGAGAATTCTAAGGCATTGATACTAAATTTAAGATTTTCTATAGGTCTACTGTTAACAAATATGTTCTCACAAATACTTTTATTTGAATGAAGTGATCTGTAGTTACAGGGCCATCCCTCTTTAAGATCCCATAATGAATGCATTTGGAGGCAGGTATGGAGCATTAAGATTGCCATCTTAGAGAGTGGAAATACTGTTAACCTCTTGTGCTTGGGCTACATCCCTGAACTGCTGCTGATCCCTTTACCATCTCCTTTTCTCCAAAGGTGAGGTTGTATTTGGCATATTCATCTTTTCTGAGAGGTGTTCAGTGGTCAGCATAGCATATTATGACAAATGTAGTTAGAACTAGTGACTCAATCCACGATGTTTTCAAACAGAAAATAACACAAATAGTATGTGTTATTTATAAAAAACTACGGGGGAACAGTGTGAATATGACTAGGTGAGTAATTTTGCCACTTTGGGGTTTCTTGTTTGTGTGAATAAAATAAAAAAAAAATTGATTTCAGAGTAAAGTACATCTGCCACCACTTAGGAAGAGAGGCATTATCTTTTTGTGGAGGGGTTGTGTTCTTGGAACTGCAGGTTTAGGTTTGCGAATTTGGAGGTCACTTTGCTACAGGGCTGTCATGTAAATGCGGTAGAATCAAGTAACTTTCTGTGGTTTGGTTTCTTACCTGTCTAAACTAGGAAAGGATAGTTCCCTTTTTTCCCACCACTTTAAATAGTCTTGTTTACTGAAGTTGTCTGTTCTTAAATGTGTCTGGGTAGTCTGGGGAGAGTGAAGGCATAATCTATTATTTATTGGAGAGCAGTGTTTTTGTGAGTAGACCGTGATGCCCTAAACAAAGGAGAGGTGCTTGCAGTCATGCTGACAGTCTGTTCCTTGTTATGTAATCACATTAACTGCAGCTTGTTTTGGCATATTCTAGTAACAGGGTCCTAACTTGTTTATGCTAGCAATTGATAACAATGATGTGAATTTTGCTGCTAATATGTGTTTATGCTGAATAAAGATCTGAGAAGGCAGTTTTGGCATTTGTTTGTTTTTAAAGGGTTTGTTTTCTTGTAGCTATAATGAAATAACTTGGAAGTTTTAGATTTAAAAAAATTAGTTCTCAAAATTGTTCAGTAACAAAAAGCAAGAAAGTTATGTGGGAACACTGAATATTCAAAATGAATTATAAATACCCATTGAAGTACTTCGTAAATGGGTAGCTGACTGTAGCAGGGAGAGAATCCTCTATGAATGGATAAAGCAGGAAAAAGTTCACCTTTCAAACATTATTTCCCCCTGATTTCAAACTGAAAAGTAGTTTTCATTTTTCATGGTTTAAAAACAAACCACAACTAATTTATTTCCATGAATCCTTTTTATAATTATTATTACTCCTACTTTTAGGGAGAGCTTTCTCTTGCCTCTGTAGTAAATAAACCTTCCAATAACACATTAGCAGAATGTCATTACTCAGATAAATGTGTCTCAAGCTTGTAAGTGGCTCCTGTTTTTAGTTCTGTAGCTTCATCTTCCCAGCAAAGGATGTGGTAAAGGATGAAGTTAGTTATTCTTCTTGTGTGACAAATAAGAATACTCCTGAAAAACTGACTGGCTGGTGTACGTGGGTCTAGCTGTTAATGAAGAGTCCTCTGGGTTTGAACAAACTTCAACATTTTACTTATTCTGGCACATTTCTTTTGTGGAGCTATAAACTTCATCCAAGACTAATTCTGGGCAGTTTGCTCATAAAGACCACTTTGAAATCCATGCTTGTGTTCTGAGATGGTATAAATTTTTTGTCAGTTTACAGATAAAAATACTTTATTAATCAGATAAAAATTTGTACTAATGGAAGTGCTTATAAATAAAGTTACAAGGATTATTTAAGTCTTTATTGCTGCTATCTTCACTGTATGTTGAACCCTTGTCAGTAAGGGATCACTGACTTCCTTGCAAGGATTGTAGAGAAAAATACCTTTTTTTTTTTTTTTCCTTTTTCTTTTTTTTTTTCTTAACTTGAAAGACAGTGTGGTTTTTGTATCCATCTTAAATTTTGGGGGGATATGTTTAAATCAAATTTAATGTGTCCTTCACTTAGTTTTAATCCTCCAGGATGTATACTTTGGCTCTTTCTCCAGAACAAATCTTCTGAGATTCTCAGTGGACTCATTTCTCCCAATTTGAGATTCTTGCTCAATTAAAGAGATGCTGGGCTTTTTATTTGTTTCTTTTGATTTTCTATAAGTGAGAAAAATACACTATTATATTTTTTGAATGAAGATTCATGTTGTGGCACTTTACTGTACCCATCTTCATGTATTCAGGACATGGCTAATGATAACAAGTTTTTGTTCACTGTCTTCCCATGCAATGAACAATTCTTTGCTTTGTGATTGCTATGTTGAGAGCTCTAGAAGTTGTGTAATGGTGAACCCAGGACCCTAATTTCCTTGGTGGGATGTGACTGCTTTACTTTTTTTTCCGATGGGATACCAGAATAACATAATACCATTTGGTATCTTCAGGACAGTGGCTTGGCTCCAAAGAAATACGTAGTCAGACTTTATATGGGACCTAGATATAAACAGATTAGAATTACTAACTGCGTGGGAAGTTTTCTTCAAGTTAAATTTCTTAACTTCCCACATTCAAATATTCTTGGGCAAGGACACAATGGTTTGTTTTATAAATGTTAAAGATGTATTAAATCATTCTGAATTTCCAGTCTTGCTCTTAAAATCTGGCCGAGAGCTTATCAAAAGTCTGGAGGAGCTTCTCCAAACCATATTCTAGGGGAAGAAGACGTTGTTACAGAGCTGTGTAATAGAAAACTGGTACATGGAAGAGGAGGACTCCCACAAGTACAGAGATTTGGCAGCCTGAAAGGAATACCACAGATTGCAACTCCTTGAGTGTAGAGGAAGCGTCTTGAATGGTGTGCACAGAAACCTGCAGAGTTAACATAAGTGCCTTGTGCTTTCTCAGAAATGGCTCTACTCAGAATAAACACTCAGGATGTTTTTTCTTAAATGACTGTATGGAATCCAGCTTGCTGTGAGAAAACTGGACAAGGCCATGGTTCTGTCTCAGTGGTAGCATTTTTTGTTTTTCATTCAATGCTAGGTACGTGTTGCATTTGGAAACCACAGTAAAATACATCTGTCCCAGAAAGCCTGTCTTGCAAAGCCTATGGTCATCTGCTTGTCAAATTTCATTGGCAGTCAGATGGGTTTAAGCACTACTTCTCTGAAAAATGCAATCTTAATGATCAGACCATATTTGCAGTTGTAAATGTCTCCCAATATCTTCCTAGGTTCTGTGATTCTTTGGGTTCATCAGGATCCTTTCCTGGTTCCTAGTTAGAAGACGTTTGCAAGGCAAATCATGGCATTCCTAAGTAGATTCCTATAGTAGATTGAAAGTTCTTTGCAATAAGAGAATGTGCTTAGTATATTTTAAAGAGAGAAAGAAATGCACAATTTTTCAAACAAAAAGGTACTTACTATTTTGCTCAAGAAACATAGGTTTGGGATAGGGACATTGCAAGAATGAACTGCTTGTATCTGCTTTATAGACTTGATATCCTGGAGATACTTATTTTTAAAAATTCTGTTTCCTTTGGTAAACACTGTGGCTTTGTATCACTGTGTGAAATGCTCCCTCATCATTCAGATTTATAGCTTGCAGTTGCAACCATCTGGGTCCTTTTTTTCAGAGAAGGACCAAGAAAGGAAGTTTATCCTTTAGTGGAATAAATAATGGGAGAGTTTCAAACTCTGCATTCATATTTGTAACGTCACTAATGACACTCATATTTTTCAGTGTTAACACCTCTCTGATGTTTAATCATGCTTATATTCCTCGGAGGTGTTTATCTGGGTTAGTTTTTTAGTGTGTCCTTCATCTTAGGGGTTTTTTAGGCCTGATGTCAGCACAGGTGATAGCTGGCAAAAAAACCCCATAAAATGGCTTGGTTCTTTCTGCATCTTATGCCAATTGACTTATGATGATTTTGGTGTTTTAAAAGATGATGAGTATGGATGGTGGTGGAGGAAGGGGAACATATGCTGAAATTTACACTTCTGGTTGCTGGAAATATCTGACTGAAATTCCTGGCATATAATAGCTTCTTAGAAGCTTTTTTTTTTTTTTTCCGTCCCTTTCTGTTCATGGACATATCTCTGTCACACAACGGTCTCTACATCTATCCGTGGTTGATGTTGTGTTTTAGCAGTAGCCCTGCATGACATTTGACTGACATCTGTGTTCTGAGTTTGCTGTTATTTTTAGTTTGAGTCTACCAGGGTTACGCAACTGTAACAGCACAACTGTCTCTGGATGTCCGGGTGGAAAGGAACATGCTTTTCTCATCCCATGAAAGCGAGCAAGGAGTAGAACAATTGCTTTAGCTCCCAGTTACTTTCCTAGAGAGAGGAACCTGGAGACAGAAAAGCAGTTGCTGGAGCAAGGGTAAGAATGCAGCAGTCTCCCTTCCACAGGCAGCCACCTCAGTGGAGGAAAATGATGCCTTTTTCCTCTTCTCAGACCATGAAGGAATGTATATGTGTACGTAATGCATAGTGTTGCAACTGCAGTGAAATGAGGCCATGAATTTGAGTCCTTGCTATTTCAGTGCCTGGCATGATGTCCTGATCATAAAGCCTGAGGACAACATGGGTCCCAGATCTGTTATGTGAAAAAAGGGAGACTCTTTGACAACTTTTTGTTTGTTTTTGTTTTTATTGGAAATTAGGACCACTGTTTTCTGAGAGGAGCTTACTTGGGCATGTGTTAATTGTACGAGTCGGGTGCAGGGAGAACTAAGAGTGTGCTTTCACCACTGAGATTCATAGAAGAGAGTGGAACTGAAAGGTATAGGTTTTATAGATATGTATTAAAAATCATAAATCAAACCACTTAACCAAAAAACTCCCAACCTTGCTTCAAATTGATCGGTAGATTGCCAACACAATGTAGGTATACCAAAACCTTAAGGCAATCTAAGTAAGAGACAGTAGTAAGCTATAATTTAGTTTCAGTCTGCACTGAAATTGAAATGAATTACAATGTTAAGTTGATCTTTGTAATGGGAAAATTTCTGATGATGTGTCAGTCATGTTTTTTAATTTGGAAATATTGGTGTATTGTTCATGTCAATAAAGCATATGACATAGATTTCCTTGCAAGAGTGGATACTCAATACATTATTCTAAGTAAGATGACTATGGTATGTTTACATTTTGTGTTCTTTTGTTCATTTTCTTGTTATCAAATGCAGCTGGAAAGTATAGCTCCTTTTCCTAAGAACTGAAAGAAAGTAGAGAACAAGGTGTTTTGTCTCCTCTCTGCATTCAACTCCCAGACAATATTTGCCGCAAAGTTAAAATCTTCTCCAGACGGTTTCAAATGGAGAGAAAGCTGCTGCTTGGAGAAAGAGAGGAAAGGCCAGAAAAATCAGAGCAAAAAAAGAAACAAAAAAAACAACCCCCCAGAAAACCCCAGTCCTTTAAAAACTATTCACTGTCCAGCAGTCATCTCTCCTGATAAAGAATGACTTACGAAAAAAATGTGATTGTAGAAGTGCTGACATGAACCAAAAGCACTGTATTTGTCTGTTTATGAAAGCATTTTTTTGTGGTTGTTATTGTTTCAAAAGAGAAAAATTTTCTCTCTGGCTGTAACACACAAAGCAACACTGTGTTGAAATGTTGGTCCAGGCTGGGGAGTGATACATGTCAGCATGGTGTTATCAGCAGAGCTGTTTCATGTGGAGGTACTGGCTGATGCAGTAGGTAACTTGTCCTGAGCAGACACAGTTCCGCTTGGTTCTGCACTGCCCACCGTAGGTTATAACCATTAACTTGCTTTAAAAGAATGGTAAGATTACATGCATTTCATTTGGCTGTCTTGCAGAGCACTGTGTAATTCCAATCTCATCTGTCATGAGTGTAGTTTTAAGTGGAATTACTCTGAAGTGAGTGAGAGCAAAACTGTGCCAGTTCCCTGGGCACTGTGCCTATCAGATACTTGTCATTAGAAAGTATAGCTCTTGAAGATGAATATTTGAGTCACTTTTACAGTTCTGTTCTTCACAATAGGTTGTTTACAGCATAAATAATTTTACAATGTGTGGCAGTTGTTTCACTGTTATTGTAAAGAATCTTAGAGGAATAATTTCTGAAACAAATCTTGTATTTCTGAAACAGAAATTTGAAATGTGAAAAATAGAAGATTTAAAAAAACTCCCCCAATTTGTAGAAGTAGTGCAACTTGCCTTTCTTTTTCAGAAACTGGTAACACATATTTCTTATCACAGTAAACTTATTTTTTAATCTACCTTTTTTATTATTTATTTCTACTGCATTTGATTAGTCATGATCATGTCAGGTAAAAAAAAAACTTAGTATGATTTGCACTTGTGCCTCTAAGTTTAAAAGGAGATGTGAGATTTGCTCCCCCTTTGTGTCTTAACAGTATATTGTAGACAAGAGTAACTGCTCCATCATCTTTCTGGTTCTGCTCTCTGATATTTAATACTGTATTGGTTTATCTTGCTGACAGTGAATGAGCCCAACTTTTTATTATGTTAGTTTGCAACACAGTGTACATAGGCAACAGAGCAAGAGTGTACAACCATCTGGGTCTTTGTCCCCATATAGGGTTGGGTGGCCTTTCTCCTCAAGCACACCCCTTCCTCAGGGAGCAAAGGCACCAAGAACTGAAGAAGTGCTGCAGGGCAGTTTGCTACTGTTTAACTATGTTGCTACAGTGCACATGTGTGAGTTTTGGTGAAGGAGTGCTGCATGCGTGAACCATTAGAAAAAGGAGGAAAATTCTGTTTCCATTTCTTCACATTTGTTGGTTGACACTAAGTGGAGTATTTTTAGAAGTCAAAAAAATCTCTGAATGTTAAAGCTTTGTGCAGATATGAATAGGAGTAAACTAGACTTTTCTTACCCATTTTGACCTTTCCTCTCTTTATCACATTGTTGGAAATACTTATCTGGCTTGCTAATGGATAGTGGTTGGGTTTTTGTTGGTAGCAAAGGCTGTCTTCAGTAGCCTGTTTTTGTTATCTGAATTGGGTGTTGGTTTTTCCCCCCAGAATTCCAAGGATATAACTGGCTTAAAATATCCAGTATTAACTATGGGATAACTGTGAAAAATTATAGCATTACAGACAGGAATCTGGTGCTGAGTTCTCCTAGGTTCGAGTTGGATACTTGGCTTCATGGAG
Source organism: Formicarius rufipectus (assembly GCA_013399695.1). Taxonomy (NCBI): domain Eukaryota; kingdom Metazoa; phylum Chordata; class Aves; order Passeriformes; family Formicariidae; genus Formicarius; species Formicarius rufipectus. The sequence goes on along the minus strand of VXAU01001092.1, from coordinate 371,487 downwards.
ACTGAGTAGTTTCAAAGATGATTCAGCTACTGATTCCCTGCTCAGGGTTAGACTTTTTCAGCAGTACTTTTTCCAATTAATATTTTCACTGAATGTTGTTTCCTTTTTCTTTTTTTTTTTGTTTGTTTGTTGTTTGTTTTTTTTTAACAGGTAGTTTCCACTTCTGAATTAAATACCTCTTAAAATTTTTGTAGAATAAAATTAAACACATCTTGTATGAGGCTAATTTTTTCCTCTTACTTCCAAGTTCAAGCTTATTGCAAATTTCTCTATTGCTGCTTATTTTGCCCTCCAGTATTTCTTATTTAACAGGTAAAGTACACATTTAATACAAATTATTCTCTTTAAATAGAGCAAAGGAAAGAGCTATTGATATAAACATGAAATAATATATGGCAGCTGTTAGAAATCTGATGTCAGAAGAACCTACTGTCTCTATGTTGTAACCTGGTGATGAGTCTAAGAAGGAGTAGTAGATTTCTTCAAAGGCCTTCTTCTCTGGCTATCATAAAATAATGAAAAATAGAGTCTAGAAGGACAGGGTTACACAGTGTCATGTTATGATTCTTTTTTGGGGGGGATTCCTTTTTAATTTTGTATAGCTGTGCATGCTTGACATGTCTTTCTTAAGAATGAATTGAGTTTTTCAGCTTTCAGTCCACTAGTCCACTGCTATGGAAGATAAGTATTTTTGCAAATACATTAGCAACAAAAACAGGGCCAAGGAAAATCTCCATCCTTTATTGGATGCAGCAAGGAACACCGTAACCAAAGGTGAGAAAAAGGCTGATGTCAGTCCTGAACCACTCTTGCACTTTTTTCCATGAATGCCTTCTTAGTCTCAGTTTTCAACAGTAAGACCAGTTATCCTCAGAGCAGGATGAAAAAAAAAAATACATAAGGGAAGGTTTGAATGTAGATGTAATCTCTGTTAGTAGTCCCTTTTATGTAGTAATGGAGAAAAAAAGCTTTTGAGTACACAGCTCTAAATATAGAAAGCAGTAAATTTTTAGGTAAATATAGTTCAAAAACAATTCAAAAATTAATTTTGCTAATCAATTAGACAATTTTGAGAAGAGATAACAAGCTGAAAATGCTAAAATTGCGTTAATTTTCATAGTGCAAACTGACCAGCATAACCAAAACACACAAATTCCTGTACCATCTGATTTGTCAAGAAACTCATCTTTGTAGGTGCTTTTTCTGTTGATGGAATTCCACTGACCTCAAATGGGACTTTCCATTGTCACGGACATCTGTGTACAGCTCTCTTCTGCAAGCAGTGACCTTTGTCAATGCCGGAGCAAGTGCAGAGGATTGGTTCATTTGCTTTTTTTGGTCGTCCTTTGTTGTTATATTAGTGACAAACTGAAGCTGATTTTATGCTCTGCAACTAATACTAGATAGTTTTGTGTGTTATAATGTAGGGATACATACTTTTGACAAATCATGATGTAGTGCATTGTAAATATGTAAAAGCAGTGCAGCTGCTGTTTTCTAATTTTTTATCCTGCTAAAAATATATTCAGTCAGGGCTCTTTGCTGTTGCACGTTAGCTTTATAAGGCACAGATATCTCCAGCAAGATGTACTAGATGAATGGAGATAAACAAAAAATGAAAATACTGGAATAGTTGCAGGAGGGAATAGTAAAAATGTTGCCGCTAAATTTGGGATGTTTTAATGTATTAATTCTGAGAAACATATTTCTGGTGCTCTTGCAACTGCTTACATAAATACAGGTTTTCCAAGCAATGTCTAGCCAAGGTTATGAGTTTGCTGGAGCGTGCTTTTATATAAATAGAGATTCGAAGTATTTAGTATAGACTTGTTAGAGAGACATTCAGTGACATCTGACTAATAAGGGAGGGTATCTAAAGCACACAGCTGCTGTTTTCTGTCTTTGTACTGAGAAATTGAGTGCTAGGTGCTCTATAAGAAGTGTTAACAAGCTCAGTTCTTTAGAAGAAGACATGTATAATACTGCACTGAAATCAAGCAAGCTGTTTAATGTGATTAAAATCTGATTGACACAATCGCTGGAATAACTGGATAACAACACTCTTTTTCTGCTACCAGAATAACTAAGAACATTGGACCTTTCCATTCAAATAGAAAAACCTTCAGAGTGTAGAACAGCCTTATACCACTATAGTACCTTTTCCTATGAATACAAAAAAAATTTGTTCCCACCCCAAATTAAACTTGCAAAAAAAAGAAGTTGATTTATGGATTTGTCCTGATCTCAGGAGTGTCCTCTTTCTTCTTTAGTGGCATTCTTTTAAAGAAGGCCACTAATGGCCATTGTACATCCTGTGCTCCTCTGGCGGGCACCCTGAGAGTAGGTGTATAATAGCAGAGTTGACTCCTTCATCTCAAGTACATTCACTTTAAAGCTCTGATAATTGCTTACAGAATTCCCAGTGGGATAGATTCTATTTACTTTATCTTGCAGGATTTTTATAGTTACAAGCATCGGTGTAAGTCTTCAGTTGGCCTTTAAAGGCTGTGGCTACTAAGAAAGTTTAGTAAGCGACAGGAGCAATTCTTACAGGCTCTGTAAGAATGAGAAACTGCTCTTAAAGATTTTGGATTTCACTCTGAAAAACCCTCTATCAAGCTTTGATGGATTTTGTAGTTCTTGACAGATTTTTTTTTTTTTTTTTTAAGGGTGATGGCAGAATCATATCAGTTTAATAGAACATAGGTGCTTCTTACCCTTCCTTCTTGCGAGGCACCCATAAACTTCACATATTTCTTGACCATGCTGCAGATTTGGAGTGTATATCTAGAGTTTTTCTGTCAAGGCTATTAAGGAAATCAAATTGGTTGTTCAAAACATTGGCTAGTTTGGGGAAAAAAATTGTAGCTATTGTATGGATTTATTAATAGAGAGACTTTGTGGGTGTGTATTTATAATCAAAACGGACAGATGCGATGAGGATGAGGACCAATTAATTCTTAACTTGTTAACTCATTCCCAGTATAGTCTCCATGAAATTTCTGTAAGTGGTGATTGGAAAAACTTTCTTTCTTTTGGAATATATGTTTCTGGCAGAACTACAGCTCTGTCTGTCCTCCAAAACCAAGTTTGTTTTTTTGTTAGTTGTGGTTTATGTTTTTTGTTTTTTTTTTTTTTCCTTGGTTGTTCTTGTTGTTGTTTTTTTTTTTTTTAATAGAGCTGAGAAGACCTCATTGATACAAGTTACATTCCATGTGTAAATAAATGTAGGGATAATGTCCTGACTTGTGAGCAGTTGGCTTATCTCATACGAACAATTGAATGTGGTAGGTCTTACACTGCAACCTCTGCGGCACAGTGGAATTACAGATTATTTTGTCCTTTTTTTTTTTCTTCTGGAGTTTCATTGTTTGTTTTGTTTGTGTTTATTTTAGACTATATGGATGTCCATTTACTCTTCTTTCAGTACAGAATATGCATTATATTCTTTGAAAAAAGAGCCTTTGGCATAGTAATATTGCTATTAGATATATTAATTATTATAATTCCTATTATATATAGATGTATATGCTGATGTGGATACTTTCAGGATAATACATTCACACTAGATTTTTAAAATTTGAAATGGAATAGTAGGCAAAATTAACAGAATTGTTTTATTCTTTAGAAATTTGCATAGCACGAGTTGCAAGTTGCTGTGAAGCCCCTTTTGACTGGTAGTTCACAATCTTTTCAGTAATAGAACTGTGTAAGAGCAAATAATTGGATGATAGTAAAATTCAAAGACTTCTGTAATTATTTAAAAACATTGTTATTTTAAGGATAACTGGTGATTTCTGGCATTCTGTAATTTGTAATCTGGATATACTTAATATTTTTTAATTGTTTACTGACAATCCTTATTTGTAGTATAATGAACTTGTTTGTAGCTTCTTAAAGAGAACCCATAAATATTGATTTATACTTTATATACTTTATACTTTATATTTATATATTTATACTTTATATATTTTTGTGGAGAATGGTTTAATGAGTTTATATATGAGGAAAGTAACATGCATAAGTAATAGCTAACTTGTTCATCATTCTGGGCAAAGTCTATATAACTTGAACGCATCTTTTGCTTAACTTAAACTATATATTACTGTTAAAGTACTTCAGAAGTTTATGCAATTTTCTTTAAATTAAATAAAGAGAGTAGAGTGGATGATTGTGCTGTTGTGTTGATGCTGCCTCACCTCTAGTCATGTGTGCAATTTTGGGCACCACAGTATAAGAAAGACATAAAACTATTAGAAATTGTCCAAAGAAGGGCTGTAAAGATGGTGAAGGGTCTAGAGGGAAAGCCACATGAGGAGCAGCTGGTGTCACTTGGATTGTTTAGCCTAGAGGAGACCTCTCAGAAGTCTACAGTTTCCTCATGAGGGGAAGCAGAGGAGCAGTCAGTGATCTCCTCTTTCTGGTATCCAATTACAAGACATGAGGGAGTGGCCTGAAGTTGTGTCAGGGGAGGTTTAGGTTGGATATTATGAAAAAGTTCTTCACCCAGATGGTAGTTGGGCACTGGAACAGACTCCCCAGGGAAGTGGTCACAGCACCAAGCCTGACAGAGTTCAAGAAGCGTTTGGACAATGCTCCTGGGCACATAGTGTGATTCTTGATGCTGTCCTGTGCAGGGCCTGGAGTTGGACTTTGATGATCTTTGTAGGTCCCTGCCATCTCAGGATATTCTTGTTCCGTTCACAAGGACCTTGACAGTTTTGAGAGATGGGCAGAGAAGAACTCTGTCTGAAGTTCAGCAGAGGCAAATGCAGGGTCCTGAACCTAGGGAAGAATAACCCCATGCATGAGTACTGACTGGGGGCTGACCTGCTGGAAGGCAGCTCTGTGGAAAAGGACCTGTGGATCCTGGTGGACAAGATGTCCATGAGCCAGCAATGTGCCCTTGTGGCCACGAAGTCCAATGGTGCTTTAGGAAGAGCATTGAGAGCAGGCTGAGAGAACTGATCCTGCCCCTCTACTCAGCCTTGGTGTGGCCACATCTGGAGTGCTGTGTCCTGTTCTGGCTCCTCAGCACAAGAGAGAAGGGCAACAAAGATGATTAAGGCACTGGGCCATCTCTCTTAGAGGCAGTTGAGCCTGTTTAACCTCAGATAGAGATGTCAGAGAGAGGATCTCATCTGTGTATCAGTATCTGAAGGGAGGGTGCCAAGAGGATGGAGCCAGGCTCTTCTTGGCGAAGCAGTAAGGCAAAGTGCAATGGTCAGAAACTGGTGCACAGGAAGTTCCATCTGAATATGAGGAAGAACTTCTTTATTGTGCAGGTGACACTGGGACGGATTGCCCAGAGAGGATGTGGAGTTTTCCTCATTAAACATATTCAAGAACTATCTGGGCACAATCCTGTATTATGTGCTCTGGGATGACCTTGCTTGAGCAGGGAGGTTGGACCAGATGCACCTACTGTAGTCCCTTCCAACCTTACCAGTTCTGTGATTCTATGATTTATTTTAGGCATAAACTTAAATAATTGTGAAAAAAAATGTTTAAGTGGTGGCAAGTTGGCAAGGTAAATAGTAAACTCAAATAGGAAGTGCTTTGTGCTGTTGAATTTGATCATGTCAGGCTGATTAAGCAATATGTTTTTCTTTCCTCTCATTGCAGCATGTGCTTTCCGTTACAATGGGCTCTCCTTTGTCTACCTCATATACCTCCTGCTCATTCCTCTCTTTTCAGAACCCACAAAAACAACGATGCAAGGTAAGATGTTCATTGCTTCATTCTTCAGAATCTGTGGTGGACAGAGTACATGCAAAAGCCTTGGTGTAGTCAGGTGAAGTGCTGAGCAGTTTCTGCTCATTACGTGATCTAATTTGTAATACATACTGAAAATTCCCTGACAGTGTAGTTTCACGGTATGCTGGCTTTGGTGCTGAAGGACTTCCAACCACAATACCATTCTTGCCCCACAGTGCATCAGGGCTGTCTGATAACACTACCAGGTGTTCCTTTTTATGGCATTATTTCACTTGGAATATTGACATGACCTGGGTGAAAAGCAAACATTCATAACCCTCCTGAAGCCATCCTATTATAGGCTGTGCCCCGTTTCTGGATTTGTAGTTAATTATGCAAATTAAATTTGGTCTCAGATTTTTCATTCAACTGTATTTTAGGTACTTATTTGAACAACTGACATTATACCACTACCTTGCTAAAAACAACTCAAAAGGCTTACTTTTAGAGATGATAAATAACTGCATCAGGCATTCAAACATTTATATATCACATACAGTGTGACATTGTGGCATGTCTACATCAAGAATGTAATACTTCAAATGATTTCTAAGTGTAAGAATGGAATATCAATCCAGCTGTGAGTTAAGTTTCTCTTAAAAATACTGAATGTAGAGTTGAGAGGTAAGTACTCATTGGGAATTAGCTTGTAACTTCTCAGATACTGTGCAATTACCCTGTTGGTTTTGTGTGTTTTACTTTTGCTGCCCTTTCTGTACCTGCCTGGGGAAGCGATTGACAGGATAAACAGAGCTATTGTTTAGATGTTGAGTGACAGTGGAGAACCATCCTAATTCCCTTATTTTGAAGTCTAAAAAACTGTGATTAAGTTTACTTCCTGTATGATTTGACAGTCATCTAGTTTGCATCACTGATGGCAGCAATCTTTCCTTAGAGGAAAGTGCTTTCTTCGGACTTTGGATAATTTCCCCATATTGTGTATTGTGTTGCATAACACGTCTCCTGAATGTCATGAGTTTGTAAGAATTCATTTCTTATATATATTCTGGTATTTCTGAGTGTAACCATTTTGTCACTGTCACGTTTTTCAGTTGTGTATGTGTGTAGGTGTACCTTCCTAGAAAGAGTTGAGGGAATTTTTTTTTTTTTATGTCCAGAGGATGGAAAAGAAAGGGAAAATCTTTAAAATTTTTTATCTAAAACCAGCCAAACCACCAATAGTTGAGTCAAAAATTGAATGAAACAAAATTTATTAAAAAAGAAAAAAACAAACCCCAAACAACAAAACACAACAAGTGTTTATTTCACTCATGTTTTCTCCTCCTTTAATTTCTGGCACTCCAAGAATATTTTTGAATCTTCTATTCTCTTTCTGTTTTATTCAAGTTGTTGGTTTTTCCCATTGAAATCTTGCTTCTTTTGATTCAGTCTTTTTATTGTTTTGAGTTTTCTGGTCTGTTTCCACTGAGCTTTTCTTTCCTAGTCACCTGCTGACTCACTCAACTCCCCCATCACAATCTCTGAACAATGTTCCGGTCTCTTGCACTTCCATCTGTTTTTTTTCAGTTCGCCACTTTGCACTTTTCAGTTACTGAGCTTAGGAAACTTCTCTCCACCAGGCTTAAGGGTTTTACAGACTATAGAATTAGAAATTAATCTAGAATGGATGATGTCTGTCTAGATTAATTTAAATTTTGACAGAAACTTAAAAAGGTTAGAAACATTGAGGCAAATTATTATACTCACTGGAATAGTTCAGATGGTACTTAAAGCGTAATGAGTAATTTTTTTCTTTCTTCCCCCCTTAAATATTTAATCTTCTTAATATAATTACGAAGATAAAGTACTATTAATCCTTAATCGTAGACACTCTGTCTCTGCCTATGTTCCATATATTTGTTTTATAATACTGCCTGGTAAAAAACCAACCTCATTTGAAGTATAAGTGACATGTCCTTCAGTTAGAATTGAAATGCTGAGTTATTTAAATTTAGCTGAATGTGTTCTTTGCAGAAATACTGCTAAATTGTCCATGAAGCTGACTGGGAAAGGGAGCATATATCCCTGAGCTTTTATATGCAGCTGAAAATGTTTTTCCTTAACTCTCTTGTTCAGCTCTGTTATTTATAATCCTTGAAATAAGAGATTACAAAACAGATTAAACAGCAAAATATGTTACTCTGAGTGAAAGAACTGTGAGAAAAGCATTCATTACAAATAATATTTCTTGTCTATGGGAGTAATTTAAAACTTGACCAGACCAATTTTTCCAGGGTTGCTAATGGGAACTGCCTTTGAGGCATGTATCTCTTTGCATGTGTCATGAAGCCATGTGATTTCAGCAGCACTTTTTCTGTATGACTTATCTCTAGAATCAGTAACCTAGTTCTCTGGAGATGCCATATATGCAGTAAACTGTGCGATAACTTAATTTCTAACTTTTTGATTCTGAAATTGTTATATTAATGATGTTTTTTCTTTGTATCTGATGTCTGCTATAGCTATGTCTTTGTCCTTAACAAGAAATTGTACATAATGTTTTTACAGAAATAATAAAACATAGATTTGTCCTGTCTTGGGCCCATGGCTCATTTAGCAGTACTAAACAACTGTTTTATGTGTTTGTGTGTTTGTTTTTTGTTTGTGTTTTTTGTTT
>VXAU01001092.1:335882-348152 GCA_013399695.1 Formicarius rufipectus | reverse complement strand
TTTTTTTTTTTCTTTTTTCGGAAATTATTTCAGTGGTGAATTTCTTTAAAGTGAAATCAAAAAGATTTAAATGGAAATTTTTAGTGAATGTCACAGTGTTTATATTACAGTTGTTTAGCACTTCCTTGGCTTTTTGACATAGGTCAAATTTATCGCTGCTAACTAAAATGTATTCTGTTACCATAAATTACCTGGAACTGTGATCATTTTGTTTCTGGTGTGTTGATGGTGAGTAAGGAATGAATTTTTGAGTACAGGGCTTGATGTTTCCCTTGGTCTTGGTTCAGAGGAAAGGCAGTTCATGCAGAGCGTCCAGTTTCTGTATCTGTGAGCTTGTAAATCTTATCTACTTGATAATGGTATTGAGAAATTTAGTTTCATACAGCCACGCTCAGACCTGGTAATTTAGGTGCCTAAGTTTAGAGACTGGTCCCACACCACTAACCACTGTCTGGATTTCATCTGTGTGCCAATGTGGTCCTGACGTCAGGGAGCCAAAGAAGGATCAGAGCAGGTGAGCATAAAGTCAACTGAGTGTAAACAGGTAGTCTCTAAATTATTTGGTTATTTCTTCTGGTTCTCCTCAGAAAAAATAAACACTGGGGAGGGAGTGGGGGGAAAGGGTTCACTGAAGAGCTTGCAGACTGGTACTATGGGAGAGTGAATTTAGTATTTTTATTTCCATAATCTGAAACTGCATGCACTTGGAGCGTAAGTCACATGAAAAGATAATTGCCATTTTTCAAATTAATTTGTCAAGGGTTATTAATTAACACGTATCTCTCTTATATGCATCTAGATTGTTTTTTTCATACTGTCTCTGTAGAAAAATTTCTCTGTTAAATGGGACAGTATGTTCCAATGTTTTATTCCATGTTGCATAGTTTTTCTCAGACAATATGCCTAATAGGTGTAGTGGTTCAGGAAAGTGCTTTGGGAATTAGGGGCTGTGTAATAAAAACGAAGGCCTGGTGCACCTTGGTAAAAGAACTGAAGTAAGGCATCTGGATGATTCCTTAGTCACTTATCTAAAGATTTGTTAAACCCGATGTTTGTCAAATGCTTCCACGTGTGTTGAATGTGGCATATAAAGAACTTTACAGTGCACAACAAATTTCACTGGACTGACAACAACTGGGCAAGAAATCTATTGATCACTTCAATGTCTGCTTATGTGCATGCAGACATCTCTTATAGAGTGTACCTAATCCATGATCAGAATAATCTTTGTAGAAAAAACTCTAGTTTTGTGATAAAAAACAATACATAGAAAACGTATCAGATTTCTATTACCATGTTTTTTAGTGAGGATTTTATGTTTTTTGGACAAAAACTGAAGATTTGTCATTCAGGGTGAAAACAGTAGGATTTTGGCTTTCCAATGAAAAATGTCCTGAAGAAAGCAGACACTTTCCACGAAAAGTTTTCTTTTCTGTATGAAAATTTTATTAGAGAACAAACATAGACAGAAATATTTTAGGCAGCACTACTACTCTAGCAGAGCTCTACCTAGATGGATCAATGTTGGCATTATTTTATATGTAGACTGCGGTGTACATTTCTTCTGTATATTTTTAGTTCCTGTCCATGTGTTTGACAGAAGAAAGGTTACTTTGTCTTGCAGGTGAAACCAAAGCTGATGTAATTTATGAGAAAAGCAGTGTAAGCATATGTACTTGATGAGGATCAATATCTAGAAGAGCTGAAGTTTGTCCTATATCAAGCTGGACACTGGTTGTGTCTGGACTGTGGGAAAATGGGTTTCATGATGTACCCCTTCAGCCTCACCCCCAGTCATACAGCCTGGAAAATCTATTAGAGCCCATCCTCATACGCTGTGAATTTTTTTCCGAAGGAAAGGAGTGTGGCAAAGACGGCACCTGCCTTGCACCATAGACAAAGCTACCAGAGCACGAGGGACTGAAGGGCTGTTGGGAGGTGTAATCTGCCTGTATAGAATAGTTTACCATGGGCAAAACTGCATAAATGGAGAAATCGTAGATGGAAATGTACTCTGTCCTCTCCATAAGATGCTCAAAAGAATAAGGAATGTGGGAATGGAGCTGAAAATACGACCCTTGCATAGTCGTTTGTAGCTAGTCTCCTGGAGCTTGAGTCAGGCTTCTCTGGGCCAGCCGGTGAGTACAGCATATATATACCTCTGGGGAGCACTCAGTCTGGTGAGTGAAATGACCTTAATCCAATCATTCAGGTTAATTTACCTTCCATTGTTAAGTGTGTGTGTTGTTAGCACTGGAAAGTTCTATTTATAATCCTTAAATTGAGTTGTCTTTATTCTCTGTAATTAATCCCATGAGTCTTGTTTGAAGAAAAGAGATGATATTTAAAATGATTACTGAGAGTGTGGTGCCCAATGCTATTGATGGACAGCTCTCCACTCTAGTATTTGGACCATGTCTAAATCTACTTGGTTGTGGAGCAGCTGGGAGTAGGGGGTGAGCCCGTTTTGAAAAAGCTTTTCCCTATATTATAATCTTTCTCATATTATTTCTTGGTTTTTTTGTTTGTTTGTGTGGTTTTTTTTTCATCACAATGCTCTGGGATGGTGAACTTCGAAAAGTGTGCAAAAAGATCTCATTTGTCTTGCCTTGCCTTTTTCAGAATTTGCATGTTATCAGAGATAATCTAGGGAAAGATGTTCCTGCCAATAGCAGTGGCGTTGGAATGAGATGATCTTTAAAGTTCCTTCCAACCCACACCTTTCTATGGTTCTGTGATTCTAGGCAGAAAATACAAATTCACTAGTTTGTTTGGTTTGTTTGTTTGTTCTGGGTTTTTTTGTGTGTGGGTGTTTTTGTTTTTTTTTTTTTAACCTTGATCATACCTCTTCATAGACTGCATTGCTTGGTGCGTGTCTGCATTTGTCACTTGTGAACCTAGACATGGAGAGAGATCCTCTCTTTTTTTCGCTTTCCCCAATTTTATTTTTTTGTTTGTTTCTCTTTTTTTGTTAGTGATCCCTTGGATGTTCAGCAACAGCGTGCCTATGGCCCTGATTCCTTTCTATTTCTCTGTGACAGCAAGTTTGAAAACTCTGAGGTGCTTGGGGTAATGCCACATGAAAAGCAGACTGATGTGTCTGATTTAACAGTGGTGGGGGGACTGGTTAGAGTGAGAACTTCCTTATGTATGTACAAACAGGCATCAACCTCTACTGCGATTGTGGGAATGTTCAACACACCCTATTGTTACAAGGATAGAAACGGATACAGTAACCACAACAGAAAGAAATTTGTTTCTGGCTTTAATTTTGAGGAGTTTATTCCAAGTCTTGACCTGGTGATTTGAACATGCATTTTGTAAAGTCAAGTGGTGTGCAGTACATATTGCTGGCACCTTCAGGCATTTCGTATGCATGTGGTGCAGTGTTACAGGACCTGGCCTATTTTTCAGAGCCAAATTCTATATACTCAGCTGGCAATGAACAAAAACAATGTGCTTTGGCAGAATGGATTTTGACATAGGCTTTCTGAAGCCCCAGAATTTCAACTCCTGGAGTTATAACAAAAAGTGTTTAATTAAACTGGCAACTTAGACCAATAAATGTTTGACTTTAAAAGGAAAATTAATTGCCATATAGAAGAGGTATAAGCTCTTGCGTGTCTGCTCCTTACTGAAGGAGCACAGCTGTTTTCACAGTAGTCTTTGCTTGGAAGCAGTGATGTGGAGCTGGAGATCAAAAGGGCAGAGAAGCTGGGCGATGGATAGATCAGAGACACAGTACTTTGGCTACTGCACATCTTAGTGTTATTACAGAATAATTTTTAAATAAGAGGCGGTTTGCACATGGAAAACAGAAGAGTGCAGAGAAAGCTAGAGGCCAGTTAGTTTTAAAGGCAAAATCTGGGTTTATTGGGTGTCTTCCACAGTACTTGAGTATTACATTTGTAAGGAGGTGAATTTAGAATAAAAAAGTTACACCAGGTTCCAGAACTTTATTTAAAATCTATGAGCAGTTCTCTTTTAAGTATGGCAGTTAGGCCTTTTTTCGCAAATTAAATGTATTGGCCAGATTTCAAGTTTGACAATTGCAACTTGTGAAGAACTGCAAAGAAGAAACCATGAGAGCTCAAGAGGTTTGAGCAATCTGATGATGCATAGGATTTATGTTTGAATGTTACCTACTGGCAACTTTGCAATTAGTGGAATATTTACATAAACTTTTAATTTATAGGGCACTCTAGATTTATATATGTTTATTTTATTGCTGTAGAGTTTCCTCATTGAGTGGATCTGGCATTCTCTAACTCTGACATAAACCACTGTGTAGTTTTGCTTTGTTTTGCAAGGTAACTTGTACTCTCTTCTGCAGGCAATTGCATTTCAGCTGGGGAGAAACAGCTCGGGATCAGGAGGCTTTGTAAGATCTTCATAGAAGTTTGAGATACTTGAGCAAGACAGTACACACAGCACTGGGATTTGTGTTAAGACAATTTCGGTTAAGAAAGTTTTTTCACATCAAGAAAAGATTTCTCATTATTGCCTTTAATAATGCATTAGTTTAATTTGTGATACTTAGTTTTACAAACAGCTCACCAGAGATGAGTCCAACCCCTTAGACTTTCAACTATTAAATCACTGACTTGAATCCCCACTTCAAACCCCAAACTATAGTTTGGCTCCAAAGCGACTCCAAAACAAAGATCTTGTTTTGTAATTTAAATCTGTAAATTCCCATGTGAGCACTCTGATTTCATATCTGAGAGGTTTATTTTGGATTGCTGTGAATGGATTGAGAACCTACCTGCTAAGCTGCAACAAGAGATTTTCAAATTTGTTAACTGTGCCCATACAGCAGTTTTAGGTGCTATAACTCTTTTGATTTTAGTTTGGTTTTTAGGGTTTTTTTGGTTGGTTGGTTTTCTTTCCTCCCAGGTTTTCTGGGTAGATAGAGCTCTGATGAGTATTTGCTCATCTTTGAGGAAGACAGTGAAGCCTTTGTGAATTAAGTAAAATAGAGTGGCAGAATATTCCCTTGCTATTCAAATGGACTGACACTGAAAATATACCAAGGAATCTGTTAAAAGGTCAGAATAGGCTGTGTAAAGTGTAAAAATGTGTTCTTTTTGTTCAGTCTTTTTTCTAACCTATGTTTAAAGGTAGGTGAAAGCAGTGAGAGCTTTTAGTTTTTGGCAGTGTCAAGAGTTTTCTTAAAAATTATTGGCCAGCATGGACAGCTTTGCATTCCTTTGTGTTATCCCCTGGCCACCCTCTGCTTCTACCTCTGCAGTGGGAAGACCATACCAAAATCAGGATTTCAGTTCATCTGATTTGTATGTAAAATGTGCAAATCAGCTGCTAATTTTGAGTGTTATATTGACTTAATGATAAGAAGTAATTATGCTAAAAGGCTAGACCAGGGTAAGCCAAAGAAAAATGTTATTACTGGAAGTAGTTTTGGGAAGACTGTTGCATCAGCAAAGGAACTGTAACCTGATAATAGCAGTCTATGTTTTAAACCATTAACTGTAGAATAGTTACAAGGTCAAGGCAAAGTATTGAAATCCCTATTTAAAATATATCCAATATCCTAAAAGACTGATTGTCCTATATTTCAAGCCAAAGACTGACTGATTTATTGCTGGCATTGAATTTTGTGTTGGGGTTTTGTTTTCTTTGTTGGTTTTTGTTTTTGACTTACCAGATCCTGATATTAATGCAATATTAGTCTTCTGAAAACAATATTTCCTGGTGGAAAGCTCGCATTAATAAAATGAGCCAGACAGTAAATAGCTGCAAGCATCAGAGAGACTTTAAAATGCTGTTTTATCACTTCTAAAACTGTATCCCTTCCCCTGAAATAAAGTTTAATTAGATTGTTAGGAAATCTAGAATTACTGTTACAGAGCAATGATCGGGTAATTGTCATTCCTGTGTTGCAGTGGTATAGCCTGTGGTCACTTGCAACTGTCTAAAATACTTGGAATTTTTTTTCCAGAAATTTCTTGCTACTGTTAGTATCTTGGTGAATATTTCCATCAATTTGTTCACTTGTGTGCTTCCTAAACATCTCCTCAGTTATATGGTATCTGATCTGTGCAGCAAGTCAATACTTTGGGCAGATTATGGATAGGAGGTTGATGATAATCCTCATACGTTCCAAAGAAAGCTGAGGGTTGAGGTTGTTCCATTTCTTTTTATTGAGAGCATTAGAAGGTCTCATGGAATAAGATCTTTTATTGTACTGCCTGGAAAATAATTGGCTTGGCTGTTCATGAGCAAGCTATCTCTGCATTGAGATACATCTCCAAGAGAATGTATTCCTAAAGAAACACATTCGTAAAGAAAAATCTCCATGTTGTAAGGATGGGGTCAGTTTTGGCTAGACATTTTCCTGTAGCACATCAGCCAACTGTAGTTGGCCTGCACTGATACTCGGAAACAGCAATGGTCTGGACCCGAAATCAACTGATGTGTAACATGTTTTGAAGTTACTTACCCTCTTTGGGGACTTTGAAAGCAGTCATTTACATTACCAAATGTGCAAGCTTTTCCTTACAATTGAATGCCCTTAATGATTAGTCTAAATCTTGAACTAAAACCATCAGCATCAGTGGACACCAGAAAACCCACTTATTACTTACACCCATATCCTTGGCTATTGCAGGAAAATAACAATTGGAAGAATAGTTCCTGAAGCAGGGTCTATTTTTTTAGTATTATTGCTATTGCTCATCACCATTGTAAGCACTTGGCAAGTCACATGGGATAATTCATGGTGTTATGTGCTTAAATCAACAAGGTTCTTTATGCGCAAAAGCTGGTTTGAGATTTTGCTGCCACCTTTGCCTCTACTGACAGACTAAGAGTTTATATGCAGGATAAATACTATGTAGGCAGTACAAATATGCTTTGTCCACTATTAAGATGATCTATTGTGTCCTAAACTTGAAGTTTTCTTCAGCAAGCCTTTAGTTTCATTTCAGCACAAAAATATGACTGTTTAGAGAAATCCACTTTTAACCTCAGCTTCTTTATTTGGTGGTTTAACCTTTTCCAAATCAGCAAAACAGAAATGACCAATGTGTGGTTGGAGACAATGTCATGATTATGAAAGAAGAACTTGGATGAGGTTTGGCAGCCAAATCCAGGATGTGCCCTCTTTAGTGGACAATTTGGGGATTTTTTTTTTGTTTTCCTTGGGCATATGGGAAGGAATAAGGTACTGGAATGTGACTTACAAATCAGGCATTTTAATACAATATTGAAAAAAAAATTACATGTTTTTGTATTAATGTTACTGTTGTCAGGGTACTGAGATGGCTTAGAGGAGTACTTCTTCATGCTGTTGTGTATCTAGACAAAGAAATTAATAACTAATAAATAATTCTGGAAACTAGATACCATTATGAAAGATTCAGGAAAATCTAGAGATAAGCTAGGTTCATGATTTACTATGGGAAAACAAATATTTTTGATTCGGTACTCACAATTCATATTCTACTAAAACCCTGCAACACATACCAGACTGCTTGAAAAGCACTTCAGTGATTATTTCTAAGCTAAACACTAGACTACTTTACTAAAATGATCTAAAAGTGTCTCACAGTCTTACAAAATAATAAAGTTTAAGATTTTGCTGACTTCCTCCTCTACCCAGCAAAACACATTGCTTTTTATTAAGATATATCTTCAAAGAAGAGTATTAGATTTGGAAGCTGCAAAATGGATTTAGGCTATGACTTTGTCTGCTTGTTTCTAGATACTTAACTCTCACTTAAATACTATAACTAGATGTATGAGGGGAAAATTATAATTGAGATTCAGCAATAAAACTCATTATAGTGCTAGATAAAATCTTCTGTGGATGCTCTGCTGCAAGTAATATATTATGTAAGAATTAGGAAAATATATGCAGATTTTCCCTGCGTTGTTTGTTTATTTAGCATGTAAGTATGAATATGAATTTTTCATGCTGAATTCTTGTGACTTTTATGATGATTTGGAATGTGTACCACCAGGTTTTACTTTCTAAAATAGATGGTAGTTTTTGAAAAGCATTCTTCCACATGCAAACACATCCTGTCCATTAAGTGTCGTAAACAGATACTTTATTTGTCCTAAAGATCAATAAGATCCTGCTCAAGGAAACCAAAATGGATACTAACAGCAATGTGACTTTTGAAAAATGTATATAATGGTACACATTCTGCATGTACTCAGAGAGTACTTCCTTCCCAAGTTATGCTGTCACCATTACAGGTAGTCACTGACTGTACACATTGTGCGTGAAGGTGCATCTGTCACATAGCACGTGGCAGAAGGGAATGCAGTCACTTTTTTATGATGATCAGAATCATCCCTGAGAATTCCCTCTGCTCTTAAGGGAGGTGCACCAACTCTAGGACTTCCAAACCTGGGGTAAACTTGTATTTGGGGAAAGGTAGCCTGCAAGACTCATATCCGTGTGGCACTCTGTGTCATGAGGTTTACATGTTGGTGCATGTTTTGAGGTTCTCTCTCATATTCGTTTTCTGAATGCTTCACCTCTTGCATCAGCTGCACTGGCTTAACCTCATCCTTAGCCCTTTGTACTTGTGAAAAAAGCAAGTTTCAACCTTAATTGAAAACTGCAGTGGTAAAATGCATGGAGTTCGTATTGTACTCTACTTCAGGCTGGAAAGTTTGAAGAAGAATTTAAAAAAAAAAAAAGACACAGAACGCTCTTGAGAAAATACAGAGTAATTCTAGCTCAGTCATTTGCTTTATCTGTCACACTCTTTAAATTATTTTTCTGAAACCACAATAAAATTGTTTGTGTACACACAGGCAATATGTACCAATGGCATACATATGCAAAAAAGGAAAGAGCAAAGATTTGAGATGCGATGTCATTTAAAAATAAGCATAAATTTTCAGTACAGTACTGTATGAAAGACTTCAGTAACAGATGAATTTTTAGAATAGCTTGGTCTTTAAAATATAGATTGTGTTCCTTAAAATATCATTAAGTTCATTTTAAAACATCAATCCATTTCTAATATAGTGTTTTTCAGACTCACATTTAAAACAGTTTTGCTTATAAATGGGAGATAGTTTCTCTTTAGCTAAAGTATTGCCTGGATTCATTATAAACTCTACTTTAGGCCAAATAGGATTTAAAAATGGGCCCAGCTTGAAAATTGCCTTGTTTGCTCAAGTTTACACACAGTGTGTGAACCAGGAATGTTTTTTTGGTTGATACTTTTCTTCTCAAAGTTAATACACTTAAAAAACCCAAACAAACAAAAAACCTCCAGCTACAGCCTATCCCCAAAACATAGCAAGTGAAATATTTTCTGCTAGATAACCTAGTGCTGCGTTGTAATTCAAAAAGGGCCTGAAAAGGTGTGATGGCAATATGGCTATATGTCTTGGCAGTAAAGGAATTAATCTTTTATTTATAAAATTTTTAAGAGGGGAAAGCGCAGCAAAAGCACATACATGCTGATGAAGTTGAAGCCATCATTCTTGTAACAGAGGCTTTAAAAATTATAACCATATTACCAGCAACCTTTCTGTATGTTTCTTTGTCTGTCTATTGCTGGTTTAGATTAAATAATATTTTAGGCCAGGCTTGTCTTGAGGAGAGCAGAGACCTTCTACTGAAGTCTGTATCCTTTCTTACATTCTATATACCTTACTCAAGATACTACTACCAACTGAAAAAAAACAACAACCAACCAAACAAAACAAACCCCCGAACAAACAAAAAAACCCCAAACCCAACAAAACATAAATGTGTTGAACAAGGCAGCAAGAAACATTTTTCAGAAACGGAGAGAGAATGACGATTAACTCTGTAGAGACTCTGACCCTCAGGGTATGAGTCACGCTGCTAGCATGTTATAGCCAACACAAACAAATGATGTCCAACAGATGACAAAAATGAAAATGAGTCTCTCATCCAGAGACCAAACCCATGATTATTATTCATAAATTAACCAGACCTGACAAATTAATCTACTTTTAAGTGCTTTAAGATACTTGTGTATTTTAGTAGTACAGGAAATAACAGTAGTGTCTGAAAAAGCATTTAATTAATTTTAAGCAGAGGAAAATCCTCCTAGAAAATCCTGTGAGGCAGTTGGTGCTTTAAGAAATGTATAAAAGTGGTTATGGAGTGTAGACACCAAACTGACTGCAGTCCGTTCTAGTCTGACAGATGATACAGCATCCTATAACCTGGACAGGTACTTCAGCTCTTTTTCAAATAATGTGTCAGATAAGTCCATGACAGTTTTCTTGAAAACTTTGCAGAGGTTCAGGCTTATCTTCTTCCTTCCACCCCTTTTTTCTTTTTTCCACTCTAGGAAAAAGTGGAAAAGTAGAGCAAAATTGAACCAGTACTGTGAGTGATCAGGCTGACTGCCATTTCTGAAGACATTTCAGTACCACATTTCTATATTCATTGAGACCAGTAATACCTAGGTTTGAATGCTGACTGTGCAGTGACAACCCATCATAGGATATAAACCTCAAACGAAAGCCCACCTGGATTTCACAGTGTTATATTTTGCCACAGTGTTTGGGGTTTTTACAATATGTCTGAGGATAAAATCACTCCTAAGAGTAGAACAGTGATGATATTTAAGCCCAACCTGAAATTAAGAACCATCCCCACTCCAGTGGGGAGGAAAACTAGGGGGAAAATAAACCTTATGGACTGAGTTAAGAACAGTTTAATATTGGAAGTGAAGTAAAAGTAATAATAATCATCATCACTGTAATGCTAATAACAACAATTATTGTTGTAATTAAAAGGAGAGATTAAAGGAATAAAACCCAAGAGAAGCATGTGATACACAATACAATTGCTCACCATTCACTGATTGATTCCCAGCCTTTCCCTAAGCAGTCATCTGTGGCTTCTGGCTAGCTCCCTCCAGTTTATAAACTGAGCGTGATGTTCTGTGGTATTGAATATCCCTTGGGCCAGTTTGGGTCGGGTGTCCTGTCTGTGCTCTCCCTCCCAAACTTCTTGTGGACCTGCTCACTGGCATACTAAAACACAGCTCTGTACCAGCTACTTAGAAGAAAGTTAACTCTATCCCAGCCAAACCCAGGCCAAGCAGCCAGTGAACTTCCAGCTGCACTGCTACTCACAGTAGAGTGCCTGAAAAGCTCAGCTGAAGCTGATACTGCTTCCTTAGGCAGGAAGCCTATGCACACAAGGCTGTATTCAAAGATCCAAGCTGTTTCCTTACAAATAGAAGGGACAGAGAGTGGGGTAGGAAGCAGAAGGTTAAACACCACGTCAGAAGTCAGTGACCTGCTCAGATGTGTGTGCTGTACTGAGGTGACTCAGTGATATCAAGTCTAAGTTAGTCTCCAGTTAGGGAAATGGTTGAAACTGATTTTGTTCACAAGGGAATCAGTGAATAAAAAAGAAGCTGTTAGTTATTTGACTGTGATGAACATTACAGGAAATATGAAAGGGAAGCTTGTAAACACATACAGGCAGCCAAGACTAAAGGTACATCTAATGAAAAAGAGGCTGCTAAATATTTGGGATCAAAACTACTTTAAAAATGTATACCAGATTTGTTTTTGTCCTTGCATTCTGCTGCTCACAAAGCACAGATTTTTAGAGATGCCATTCTTGAGCTCTTGGAAATAAGAGGCAAATTGGGAGCAACTGCCTGCTCTCGCCATCAGCGCACACCTGAGTTATCCTTTGTTCTCTCCCGCTGCCTTGAGGAGGGTTTCCAGTACACTCCCCTGTTCTGGGGTGCTCTCCTGTCTGTTTTGGTCATGATGTGGTTGAGAGATTCAAAGTCCTGCTTCCTGCACTGCTTTTCCTGCAGCTTATGTTTGCAGGATTTTGTACATTTTATTTAAAAGCATAAGTAGTTATTGCCTGACAGAAAAATAAGATAATTATAGATTTTGGTTTTTTTTTTTTCTAAATGAGTAGAGTTGGTGATAGAAGCTAGGTCATTTGTGCTCCTGGAGATGTTACTTTGCAGAGTTTGTACAATTCAAAACCTCACCCTGGTTCCCAAGGTGTTTGTGGTGGGAGCAGGTGCTTTGCTGCTCTTCTAAGCAGTGACAATATGAACTTCCTTTAGGGGTCAATGTGAGACTATTAGCACTCTGAAGGGAAGCAGGTTGTTGAAGTTACAAATCTGGTATTTTCTTTTAAAAGTATTTTCCTATTTAGTTTCTTACCTTATCTGAATGTCCTGGAATTTAAAGACAGGCTGACTGAATTTCTTTCCTGAAAAAAAAATCCAAGCAAATTCTTAAAAATAGTGGAGTTTTTTGTGA
>VXAU01001092.1:296364-335837 GCA_013399695.1 Formicarius rufipectus | reverse complement strand
TTTTTTTTTTTTTTTTTTAAATCCTATTGAATTATGAGGAAAGGAGCATACAGAATGGTAATGAGACAGACATAAAATAGGGCATTCCATCTCGATTACAGAATTCATCCATCTTTCCTGAGTCCATCTGGTAGCTAAAGATAAATCAGTTTTATCAGTGGAAAAGCAACAATATTTTTAAGCCCACGTTGGATGTTTGCAGAAGGCTTTTTTTTGCCAAACGTTGCCTTCATGTTACCAAGAGAAAGTTGTACAGAGCCATTCCATTTATTCTCTTGAATCAGAGGTGAGAAATGCAGCCTGCCGGGCATGTAAAATTTCAGCAGGAAACTGGATATGTTTGCCTAATATTTGTTTATGTAAAACAGAGCATTGATTCTCATCCTCTTTGAGCAGCGTAGTACTGTTGACTTCAGTGGAGCAATGTTGATTCACACCAGCTCAAGCGTTCACCCTTCGCATTTCACTTTACAGTTCTCTTTTGGAAGAGCTGTGTCTGTTAGTATATTCAGATCCTTCCATGTAATTTGGGTGGCTAAATTCCTAATTCAGTGCCTTAGCTTTCACTTACAATATTCAAATTTTACAGAGTGTAGAGTTTTTCAGAAAGTAATGGATTTCAGTAAGAGGAAGAGCATTTTAGTTCTAGAAAACAGTGTTATGTCTCACTCTTTTTGTACGGTTAAGCAAGAAACACTGGGTAATGACTCAGAGTTTCCCTGAATTGTCTGTCATCTCTTCAAAGTAATTTTGGATGGCAGACAACACCTGTTCTGGTTTTTAGACCTTTTAAGCATATTTCAAATTCCAGAATGTTTCCCTTCTGCAATCATTAGCCTGTAATTTCCAGGTAAAAATAGGGCCCCTTTAACTTACTATACCATTTCTTCTGCGTGACACAGGTCTGTTTTTACCTTCCTTTTTTTTCCTCTTTTTTTTTTTTTCTTTAAACACAGTGTTTTTATTCACAACTTGTTTCTAGTACTAAATTTACCCATCATAAAATTACTTAGAGCCCTTAGCTATTGTTTGGTTATTCCTTCTTTCTCGTGCATTAATTCTGCCAGAATTTGGTGGGTGGAGGAGGTAAGCACACATACATGTGCATGGAAGGTTTTCCTCCTTCTTTTTGCAATCCTTGAACCTGAAATACACTTCTGCAGAGAATGGCTGCATGCCTTGGGTCTCTTCAAAGCCCTCTCCTGTACAGACCCTCTTTAAAGTGAAAACATCACTAATTTTTAACAGCACCATGTCAGATTACTGAATTTACCCTCTGCCTGCTGGTACGTTTGCACCAGAGTCTTTTCTGAGTGTCTTCTTCTATACTTCTATAGACTTTGAGACTTGGGATCCCTTCTGAATGCAGAAAGCCTTACAGTTATGGTAACACATCAATAACTATACTGTCTGTGATCAGACAATACAGTAAGGATGTTTTGAAGAATTATGTTTTTTGGGGTTTTGTTTTGTTTTTGTGTTTGGTTTTTTGTTTTGTTTTTGTTTTGGTTTGTTTGTTTGTTTGTTTTTTTAAACTTTCAATAATGCAGAATCTAAATTCTTCTGAGAGTAAACATCGTGAACCTTTTGTGATTACTAGAGTCTTGTATATAGGACATAGACATGTGTTTTCCGAAACACATTTTTATTTGGAAGAGGAGCAGTGATGCATCAGTAAATGTCTCTGAAAGCTGCTGATTATTTTCAGAAGTCAGAATTTGGCTTTGTGGTTTGTCAGCCGTTATTAAATTTGAGTATCTTTTGAATCATAGAATGGCTTGAGTTGAAAGGAGCTGTAAAGATCATCTAGTTACAACTCTCTGGGATGAATGATTATGCTGATCACGCAGCTGTCTGTTCCCTGACTAGTCTTAGTAGGACTTAAGGAAATATTTAGGGGACTGGGAGTGATTGAAAGACAGGTTTTAGATAAAGATTACAGAATATTTTTCAAAATATGAAATAACTTCCTTCTTCTTTCCCTTTGTCCAGATGTCAACTCTAGAAATTTTTAAGCTACCTCAGGACTTATGTATTCAAAGAAGAGTTTGTATATTAGAGCTATACTCATAAATGTGTTGCTGTGAAAGGAACAATGTAAAAGATTACTCTTGGGTCAAGAACTTTCTGAAGGAATTTGGGATGAGATGATAGAATTCCAAGACCGATTAGATGCTTAGTACTGCCTGAGCTCCATTTTAAATGTCCAGATAAAAATACTGGCTCCTCAAAATCTATGACCAGCTGCCAGCTGACCTCAAGTATCTTAAATGCATAATAAGTGCATTATTATATAATAAGTGTTATCTCCTGCAATGGCCCCAGTTTGGCTTGTCAAGGGTGAGCTGTCAGACATCAGTGCCATAGCAGTTGAAAGACATAGGTTCATGTCCCTTAACCTGTGCTCCCCAAGGATAAAAGTTCATAGGTTCAAAGACAATGACCGGATGCAGCACTTAGGTTAGTGGTTGCTGCATGGCAAAGTCAGGAGAGCTGCAACTGATGACTGTGCGGTTCATCTGATCACTGTGTGATGCCTGTTGAAGCTGAGCAGACTTCTAGGTCTAGGTAGGCTCAGCCAGCAACCTCTGATGGTGGTGCACTGAACATTGGGATCTGAATCCTCTTAGGCAAGGCAAGAAAGTGAGTCTGAGTTGCCATTCAACATGAACAGAGAATTGGTTGCTCTGATGTTCCAGAAAAGGTGCCTGAGCATTGTCAGTGTGTAGAAGGCCTTGTCCAAGAGCTCTTGCAGGGGTTGGTTAGTCATCCTCTTGTCAGGCACCCTATGAGCTTGTTTGTCCCCAAGGGGATGTGCTCCCTTTTTGCATATAATTTGGCACCATTTTCTTACTATTAGCAGTGGGGAAAAAGTTAAAATTGCGTGATAGCACTGTGGCATGTAAATGTGATCACTGAAAGACTCATAAGTAAATATTATGAAGAATTGAAGTGAATTGGTATTGTCAGTGGTAATAAATAATTGGTATTATCTCCCAGCCACCTACCCTTTCTTGGAGATCCCATAGAGTATTGCTGGTTGAGGTGCATCACTGCTGTAACATCTTGCAACACATCTGTAATTATTGTCAGTGTTCCCAGAAAAACTTTCTGTCAAGATCTTCGTGTGTCTAAAATGTCATCTCCATAATACTGCAAACAGGAATTTTTTGCCATATTCCTTAATCTGTTGTCTTCTGTGTGGTAGTAATTAGGTATTAAATCAGTCTAGGAAACATGTTGGTCAAACTAATACCTGTCTTGTACTAGATTTCTTTTTACTTAACTAAACAAGAGAAAATAGTAATGGGAAGGTTAAGCCAGAGTTGTACTTATTATGTAAACCTCAAAAACATGAGTTCAAGGTGAAACTTTAAAGGAGGCTCCTTTAGCTTCAAGACAGAGAAAAGTTAGGCCAAATGTTAATCATACCTAACGGAGATTGACTCAACTGTAATTAAAATAACTAATGTACTTTGATCCAAGCCAGAGTTTGCTGTAATGACTTAAATATGTGGGTTGTGTCTTTCTGATATGTTCGCAATAATTTCATTACAAGATGGCTAGGATATGCTACCATGAGGTGGCTGCATAGAAATGTGTTCACATCTAAGCAGACAAAGCTGTAAATAAAAATGCTAATTCCTTTTGGGAGTTTCTTTAAAATGCTTTAAAAAATAAATAAAATTTACTCCTTTTCTGAAGATTCATTACACTTGTCTGGAAGGCATACAGTTTTCTGTAACTAAGGAACAGTTGACATACACAAGGAAACGTGGTATAATAATAAAGGAGAATACTGCTTCTCCCTCTGCCTGAGGAGAGCAGAAAATGAGAGCTGTTTAACTACTGTCATGGCAGGCTGTCTCACTCCCAGTATTTGTGCTGGGCATCAACAGAGGGTCAGGGAGTGAAATTACCTGCATTGTGCTGCTGGAAACAGCTTATGTTGACAGTGGAGCACAGCCTAGCTTCCAGGGGAGGGCATGCATGCCCTCCGTGGGATGCCAAGGCAGGCTGGGCTGATCTGGTCCATCCTCGCCAGTGCTGGGCAACCTGGACAGCTGGCAGAGGTTTTGTGTCCTTTGCTGGAGTTCCTGGTGCTGTGTTTCTGCAATGGGTCCAAGGTGGAGTATTTTTTCAGTTTTAATATCCTAGCTTTTAGGTGTGGGACAACATGAATGTGAAGTAATCCTAATGTAACTGCACACACGAGTGTGCTCAGACATACATTACAGAGACAGAGCCATCCATTATACAGAGAGATCAAATGTTGCCGTGGTGGTGTATAAACAAAAACATGGTTATTTTAGCACGTGTTTGCAAGGTTGCATCACTTACATGTGGCAAAAAGCCCTGAATGTGCTCCAGGGGTTATCCCCAGCAAATTATCCTGAAACTTTTGTAGCAGCACTTGCTGTCATCTCTTACACAAACCCCGTATTTGCATTAAATCAGCCAGTTTAGTGCTTCTTTGAAGTGTTGCTAACACTTCAGAGGTTGCTTGTTAATTCTGTATGTTGCTGCTATTCTTTCCTCAACATCCTTTCTCTTTCTGTGATTTTGTAACTTTCTGTGAAAAATTGCTGGTGAACTGTTATTAATTCAGAAGAATATATGCTGCAACAAAATCAGGTCTTTTTTTTTTCTTTTTCTAATGTGAGAAAATGTTTATATTTTTGCCAACGTGGAAATTTTTCACTATCCACGTGGAAAAAAATGCAAAGAAAATACCTAAACTTTGGTAAGTTCAAACTAAATAGTTGTATTTTTGATTTTTTGAGCTGAACAGTGGCATTTCATTCCTCTTGCCAAGTGTTGTAAAAGTTCCTTTAGCAACTTGAATTTCAGCCTGAATTATTAAACATTGGCAATCAAAATTAGAATCAGACTTCCACTTTTGCAAGCTTTGTGAACATCACTTCATATTACTTTTAGTGTGTTGTAGACTAAGAAAAGGTCTGTATTTGTCCGACTGGAAAATAGCTTAGGCTACTGACTCTGTACTGAATACAGATGTGGTTTTTTTGCCAGCAATATATATCTGTAAGATTGTATTTTTTGTTTGTTTAAACTGTACTCCAGTGTTTTCAGTGCTGGAGTATAGGATCAAATACACATTTCCCCTTTCATTAATAGTTAAACAGTTTTTGAATTCTAGTAATCCTAAAAAATTCACAGAAGTATGTTTTTTTTTTTACATGTCACCTTATTGCATGCTAAGTAACACATCACATGGGAATCTGAATCTCTTCTTTGTAAGCTATATAGTTGTACTTTAGTCTTACAGACAAGTAGTGAAGTATTATGTATCCAAAAATAGAAAACAGCAAAATATGTAAGAACAAGACTAAATTTTAAAGTGTTTCATTTTATGTTAAGTATATGAAACATAGCCAAAGGACACTTCCATTTGGTTCTGGTTGTGATATAGAGATAATGCTGTGTGAAGGAAAAGGGACTTTTCAAGACTGAAACAGCATTCAAAAAAAGGCACAAAGTTCAGGATCACAGGGACCTTTTGGGTCCTTGAAAGCTTTGAACTGACATTTTACAGTGTCATAGTCTCTATGGCTGTTGTATATTTAATCTTCTGGGTGAGTTGTCTTTAAAGGTATATTTAGCTTGTCTTCATCCATAATCTTGGAGAGTGGTAAAGATAAATTTTCTGGCTATTTTTCCAAAGCAAGACTTGCAGCTCACACTTCATGACAAAGAACTGAAACTACCTTTATTAGTTGTAAAGACCACAGGAATATTTTCATCCCTCATATCCTCCATAATCTCTACATTTTATGCCTTTCAATATTCCCTTTGTTGGTTTTGGTGTTTTCATTTGTTTGTTTGTTTTGTTGTAGTTGTTGTGCTTGCAAAGGCAACTTCATTAGCCATTTAAAAATTCAGCCCATGAAAACGTTGCTGTTCCTTTCTGCTTTCTTGCTTTGCAGAATGCCAAAACTATACCCTGTGAAACATGATAGTACATCTATTCCAATCCATCATCTTACACAGCATTTCCATATTGTTACTCTCTCTACTATGGGCTTTCTAGCCGCACACCTAGATTTCCTACCACCAGGAAAAGTATTTAAAAGTGCTCCAGCAGCAGCCCTTTCTAAAAATCATGTACAAGACAAGGAGTAGATAGTGGAGTCCTCCATTTGAGTTTCTCTTGTGAAAGTTCTCTGAGGTTGCTGTCCTACTAGTCTTACTGTTGTCCAGGGAATGATTCCAAGTCCTTCTACCAGAAAGGCAGATGTGTGAGAAATCCCAGCTGACTTGCAGCAATGTCTCATATACCACTGCAGAGGCCTCTTGGATACTGAAATGCTGCTCGGACAACAATTGAACTACATGTGTTCAGAGAATAGATGCCAAGTCAAGCTTCAGTGTTGAAGCAGTTTTACTACTTTTGGCTGCTGGATTCCCGTAATTTTTGCTGTACGTGAAAGAATGAAACTACTGATCCTTTTATATCTACCCCAGAGGACAAAATGCCAGATACATAAGATCTAGTTGGACATGAGCTTTACTTAGCCAATGTCTTGCAGTGAATGCTTGGTAATTGATTATTCTTTATGAAGAAATATAGCTATTTTGAAAAACCTTGATAAAATCCCACAGGGCTATAGAGAAGAACTTAAGTATTTATCTTAAAAGACTGCATGTGCTTTCCCTCTGTTAGTTTTTGGTGTGTGGATGAAATAAGTTGGTTTGTGACAAACTTGGCTCATTGTTAGGCAGTCTTACTGCAGATTCCAGGCAATACAGTAGATAAATTTTGTTTTGACACAACTTACTTATTCAGAAGCAAGTAGATCAAGCTCACAGTCTTTGAAAGTGTCTGATGCAACAAGAGAATTTTGAAGGGTATTTCCTGTAGTGGAGATTTCTGGAATTTCCAAATAAATATCACATGTTTAAAAGGACATGCATCTGGTAACCTTTATACATTGAGCTGCATCTCTGAGAAAAAGAAGATCCCTTTAGTCAGCAAATGCACTGGTCTCCTTCTACCCCTCTTGTGTTCTTGTGGGACAAGTGCATATCAAGGTAAAGTTTAAAAGAAAAATAATCACACCTAAACCGGCGGTCACTGAGCTGACATTGGCCCTTAGGAATGCAACTGAAGGCTTGTGGAATCATTAGTTCAGAGCCTCAACAGATGTTGTGAAAATAGATGTGAACATGAAAGAATAAAATAGAGATTGAAATGGAACTTTGTGCTGCTGTCTGAAGCCATAACTTGTCTGTATTCTGTAGTGGTAGTGGCACCCTACCCTAAAGGGAATGTAGTAGAACTGCAAAAGAATTCAGAGATGGTTGATGAGGATAAGTAAAGTATATGGAGCAGCACCTGAGGAACAGAGAGGTGTGATGAAGCTTTAGCTGGGAAAAGGTGCAAGTGGAAGACTGAGAGGTACGAAATGATGAGTGATGAGGAAAGGATGGATAGTGACCAATTTCTGTTTTTCTCATAATGTGAGAACTGGGAACAAGCAAAAGGGTGTTGTTCATACAGTGAGCCACTGACCTGTGACAATACACATGTTGTGTATGTTGAGAATTCACAAGGCTGGGAAATTTTACAAAGGAGAGGTTTACCAAATAGATC
Organism: Formicarius rufipectus; assembly: GCA_013399695.1. Classification (NCBI taxonomy): domain Eukaryota; kingdom Metazoa; phylum Chordata; class Aves; order Passeriformes; family Formicariidae; genus Formicarius; species Formicarius rufipectus. The sequence continues at coordinate 328,222 of VXAU01001092.1, read as the reverse complement.
TGGTTTCAGCAATCTGAAAAAGATTAGAGACTTGCAGGGAATATAAATCATTTTGCTAGGCAACTGTTTACAGCTGCTGATGATTACTGATGAGAATGGACTTTTTGTTTGTACAAGTGTAGATACAGATATTCTTAGCTTCTTTTACGTTCACAGTTTCTATTATTTTAACAGTGGACTGTAGGATAATGGATACTCCACATTACTGGTCAGTTTGACTGTGGTTTTCTTGTTGTTGTTTTTTCCCTGTCAACATATCACCCCTTTTAGTTTCCTTCTCACAAGCTTTCATTTCTGCAGAAATTGATTCTTTCCACCTGCTTAAAAATAATTCTGAAAATTCAAAGGGAAATACTCTCCCTTCTAGTCTCAGGCTTGTTAAATCCAGATGATTAAAAAAGTCAGTACATTTCTTCCTCCAAGATTTGTGTTTTAATGCACCGCTCTTTAACTTTCCTTACCTGTATTCATAGTATCAATCATTCATATTCTTCACAGAAGCAATTTATGATTTAAGAATGTCTTGTTACCCTGTATGGATTCTGTCTTTTAGCCTGTAAATGTTTGGACTGTTGCCACCAAATGCCTGGCCCATGGTAGCAGCCACCCCAGGAAGGAAGATCATCAGTGTTCATTCATTACTCAACTCTACACTTAACTGAAAGACAGCTCTTCAGATTTTATGTATCTTCGTAGACTATTGTCTGTAAACCTGGTAGTCAGCTAAGCCCCATACAGCCACTCACTCACTTCCCCACAAGGGCAGGGGGGAGAAAGAAGGGTAAAGGTGAGAAAACTTGTGAGTTGTGATAAAGACAGTTTCAAAGGTAAAGCAAAAACCATGTGCACAAGCAAGGCAAAACGAGGAATTCATTCACCATTTCCCATTGCCAGGCAGGTGTTCAGTCAGCTTCAGGAAAGCAGGGCTCCATCACATGTACCTGTAATGTGGGCAGAAACACCATAACTCCAAACATCCTCCCTTCCTCTTCCCCTGGCTCTATAAGCTGAGCATGACATGATATGGTATGGAATGTCCCTTTGGCCTTTTGGGATCAGCTGTTACAGCTGTGTCACTTCCCAGCTGCTTGTGAACTCCCAGTTTCCTCACTGATGGGGTGGGGTGAGAAGCAGAAAAGGCCTTTACTCTGGGTAGGCACTGCTCAGTGGTAATGAAAACATCCCTGTGTTATCAACGCTGCTTTCAGCATAAGTCCAAAACGTGGCCCATGCCAAATACTATGAAGAAAATTAACTATCCCAGCCAAAAGCAGTACATCTACATCCATTTGATTATACACATAATGTGAGTACTACTGAGAGTGTAGAAAATAAGATGAATTTTGTCATTATTATTGGAAAAAAAATATTTTTGTTCTGAACGTGTTGCAACGTGACTGGGAAATGAATCAAAAGTTACCATCAACCAAAACTGGTATGTCCCAAGATGACATATTCTCCATTCCTGTGACAGATTATTTCCTGTGAAGCCTTTGACAGAAGGCTTGAAATACTTGCCAGAAGTTTATTGAGAACTAAGTTTGCTGCATCATTTAAAATATCCTTCTAAACATTTTCTCTGGTTTCCATTAGGATTTCCAAGATCTGATAGGCATGACCATTTTCTGTGTCAGCTGCCTGGACACCTCAGTACATGGTTCTTACCAGTCTAATTCTCATCTGTGTTACAGTTTTTACCATTTTGCCAAGCACGTGAGTCAAATTTATTGGTCAGTTCTTTTACTTCCTATAACCTATTTCTCTACAGAATTTTACGGAATAGACAACATAGTTAGGCTCTTGGGAAGTGTGTATTTTAATTTCCGTAGAAAACCACCTGATATCAGTTAAAGGGTACTGCTGATGTTCATAGAAAGCTCTCTGATCCTCTTCATTTTGCCCAATTAAACTGGTGTTTTAAAAATAATATTATTCTTTTTCAGAGAGAAGAAAGTGTCATGGCCATATGGCCTATGGGCATCACAGTGTGTTCTTCAAACACCAGGAAACTTACGAACAAAACTATTCTCAGAAGTAATTCTCTTTTTCATCTTGTCTTTCTACTACCCCAAAGCACCTCTTGCAAAGGGAGGGAATGAAGCTATTCCCTTGCATATGTTACTTCAGACCTATGTTGACAGGAGGGCTTAATGTTTTTGAAATGCAAAGTTGAATTTGAAATGCTAATGTATTTTGGCTCAGGGTCTCTTCAGCTGGGTCGTGAGCTGCATTATGTTGTGCTAGAGATACTGATACAAACACTTTGAGAAGACATTAAACTCTATGCAAGATGTCTGTCTGAGCCGACGTAGCCTCTAGAGCTTCTGGGAAAAAGTTGTGCCAAAGGTAGAAATTTACGCCACAGCTTTCACTGCAAGTTCAGTACACGTACTTATGCCCGTTTACTCCCTTGTGAAAACATCATGGTGTGGAGTTTGGTTTGCCAGAACTATTTTAGTCCTATTTACACATCTTCTAGCCTTCCTCTCTCACTCTGCTCCACGTCACATTTGTTTACTGCTTATGAACATATGTGGGTAGGTATTCAAGGGAGGAAATTATTCACCTCCTATTAAGTACAGATTTTTTTTAAAATGTGGTTCAGCACTGTAGCACATAACCTGCTGTCATCTCCCACTACTTGGGAGTTTTGGACTCTCTTGTTGAAGGAATTTAGTACTGGATAGTTACCTGCTCTTTATGACTGTGACAGGGGAATGAAGAAACTAAGTTGCAAGCACTGCTTCTAGCAGACAATAATGACTGAAGTAATTTGAATTCAAAATAAATATTATCTTTTAGTGGCAAACATGGGGAACCTGATTTCTCAAGGGTAGTAACTGGAACTTTGTTTTAAAAGCCTCAAACCCTCTTGTGAAAGAGTAGCTCTGGCTTAAAAGTGCTCAGTGTTCATATGCACTAATATCTGAGATGATGTTTATTTCCTGTATTTAGCTTGGTACAGCCACCTGTCAAATTATGAAACAGACATCAAGTAGCTGTTATTTGCTTTGAAAGCTTATGAGTATCATCTGGAAATAAAATGAATGGTTAAGTTCTGAGTCTTGTCTGACAAAATATTTTGTTAACAAAATGCGTAAATTACCTGTGTAAACTTGCAAGTCAGAGATTATGACTAGTTTGAACGATGGTATTGTCTATTGATGCAAAGGATATAGCTCAGTTCTAGCAGTATTCTGGGCATGAAAACTTCTAGGAAAAACAGGAAATCCTACAAGAAGCTCCAGTAAGGTTACATTTATTATGCTATGCAGCAGCTTTTATGTTTTCATTTCTAGATAATTTTTTTAAAAATGACACAATTTTTGACTGTGTTTACCCAAGTCTGGTTGTCACTCCTGCAAAGTGTCTATCTCTGCACTGACTTTTTTTCCCTTGGAGCTTTGTAGTATTTTAAAAAGAGGGAGAAGTAGAAAGAGAAATGTAAGGAAAGACATAACTGTACTAAAGAGTATAAATAAATCTGCATTTTTTGATCCAGATACACATCCTGAAGTAGCATATCTTACTCTGTTTTTAAAAGTAATGTAAATTTTTTGGGTAATTGCATATTTTATAATAAAATGTTACAAATTCTCATGGGTCTGTCATCTGAGAAATAATATAATTTGAAATGCAAAGGAATACCTTAGAAGGAGTTGTTTGAAACTAAGGAAGTATGAGTTTTTAGTAGATTTATTAGAAAGTTTTTCTGTTGGTCACAGTTGTGGATTGTGATGTTTGGCTTCACATGGTAATAAGGGACACATGCAGGAAAGCACGGACAAAACTGTTCAGATGTTGGGAAATTTTTGCTGGAAATTCTGAATCTAAAAATTGTACTTCCATGGTCTGGATTTCAATGTGTCTGCTTAAGCACAGAGATTTAAACATAACGGAAGATAACATTACAAAGTCTTGACCTGTTGTTTGTGGATATACATTTTCAGTTTTGGGCCTGGGTAGCTATGGAATAGACCATGGCATTAGTTAATTGCTCTCTATTTTTGTCTTGCTGCTGGAAATCCAGTGAGTAAACCACGTGGGTTTTTTTATATTTTTGCAGTGCTGATGTCTGCCTACTTTTAAGGCTTTAGTAAGCTCAGATCCTCTGCGGAGAAGATGATTTTGAAATACAAGATACTCTTTGGGGGGAGGAAATATTAATGCATTTTCTATTAAGCTAAATATAAATGTACCAATATCTATGCTTACTATGCAATGGAAGGATCGCAGCACTTTCACTAGCACTTTTTTAACCATTACAAAAATTCTTGGCAGTATGATTTAAGCATTATGTTTTTTTGAATCTACTTAAGATGTTCATGTAAGACTTAGTGAACAGGAGCTGATATGCAGTTACTTTAATTAGTGGATCAATGGCTTGACATTGCACAAAGTATAATCACACCATTATCAAATTTTATTCTTAAAATAGTCCTTCCAAATGACTGCCTTCCTCTGTCCCTTACTCCCTTTGTCCCATTGTGTTTCAGCACTCAAGAGGCCAAATCCCTAAGCATAGCTGTACTGTGCATGTAGAATTATGGATATTTTATGTCTAGGAAAGATTGTTTAATAATAGGAATAGCTGGTACTAGGGAATATTTAGCATCATTTTTTACAGAACCTGAAACTGCAGGGCACTGTCTTTCTACACCTGCGAAAGTGGAGGGGGAAGAAAGGCATTGAAAACAATTAAATGATGCCTACTCTTCACACTTAGACATAATTGCATGTTGTATCTATAAGGAGAAATAGAGAAAATTAGCCTCTGCAGAGCACTAATTTGAACAGTGGATGGTGTAGACGTGTCTAAAACAATTTGGCTTCCGCTGATTTGCAAGCTATATGTTTTAAGGCTGGGTCACATCAAGTATTAATACCCTATCAGTGAAGCAGACAGCCTAATTTTATGAAACTTTTATGCATCACTGAGAGCCTTTCAGTCCCTATTCATGTGCTCAAAATTATGTATGTTTTTAAGTGCTTTCTTGGACAGGGCTTAACTTCTCTTTGCTTTCCAAATGTAACCCTGTAGTCAATTGGAAATCTCAACTGAATTTAGAACTCATTTGAGTCCTTTCTTCATCTTCCATGGCCACCAGGACATGTTCTGCCGAGTTAAGTGCCAAGTAGTGTACAATAGTACTGATGAATTCTGGAAAGGGGACTGGCTCGTGTTCTTCAGTGTTGATGACTGCCCATACTGAAATACAAGATTTTCCTGTCAAAAGGAAGATGGAAATATTAGTGTTTGTTTCATGCTTTCCACGGAGTATATGTTTAAATGTGTGAATCTACATTCCACACTTGTGGCCAGAGTGGCCGATGTTCATAGTGGACTCAGTGATGATGTATTTCTGATTATTGGCTGGAACCAAGCCTATCAGTTCTGAACCTTTGGAGAATCCACCTTCAAATCTGAACGGTTTTCTTGCAGTTATGTCAGGGAGTTATGTGAGCAGACCAAAGGCAGAATTTCTTTTATATGGGAAATTATTATTTAAATTTTTTTTCCTTGCAGATCAGATGACCCCCATACATCCAGATTTTTTACTAAGGACATGTATTTTTATTTTTTATTTTTTTTAAACATCCCACACCCAGGTGCCCCCGTCTACAGTGCAGATGATGTTAACAGATGCCTATTTGGAACCATGGAGTAGGAGATTAAGATCTCTGGACCCTTGTTCCAGTTAGGTTCTGAGGTGAGGCTAGGTTTCTTGATGGAAAGTCAGTAAGTTAAGATTTTAATACTCTAGCTGAAGCAAATTCTGTGAGACTGACCTTTTCTGTGCTGCAGAAGTTTATTGTAACCAAGCCTTGCCCCCAGAGCTCTTTAGTTTTATGTTTGTCACTTACTGATGAAGAGGTTTATTAATAAAAATAAAAAAGTGTCCTCAATAGCTGTAATAGAGTATCTTTATTAACTCAAGTGTCACCAGTTCAGGAGATAAATGTACATTAATATTTGTCACTCACTGTGTACTATCAAAGGTTACATGAAAAATGACTAGTGCGTTGGTATTTCATCTACTGTGATCTGAATAAAAAGTGATGTGTAAAAAAATTCCCAAGTGTAACTGTTGAAGAAGTGTGTCACAACAGTTTGGAATACAGTATATGACAAAAGAAATGTTAGAATTATCCCCAAACGATTTAACTTCAGAAAATACTACCCCAAGGTTACATTAAAAAAAAAATTCCCTGTGAGAAGTAATAAAAGTTTCAAATAAAACATCCACTTAATGCATCTTGCAAGCAACTGAAGATATGGTATGGTACAGAATGGTACGGTGTGGTATGATCTTCATAATGGCCTAAGGCTCATGATCAGATTGTATTATAAGAGCTAATACATGTGATTTTAAACCAAGTCCCAGTGGCAATTGCCAATTCAGTTATTCCATGTCCTGTTAGCACGTACTTTTTGTGCAAGCTGAGGAAATTCTAAGTGTAGAAAAAAATTAAATTCTGTCATACCCTTGCTGTTTCATGGAAAGGGGTATCAGAAAAGATTACAGAGCTGCCTGTCTAAACATAAATGTACTGTTTTTCATTGTTTCATTGTTGTTGGAAATGTGAACAGCAGGCTGCACCTTTCTGTACAATCATGATGTAGGCAGTCAAAAGGTGCATGTGTGTGCTGGACGCAGCAGTCCTGTTAGAACACATTAAAATAGTTAGTTGTACTGAGGTTACATGCTTGTGGCTGGGGGGTACATGCCATTACTAATCTGGCTCTTGGCTGGATTACCTTTGAAAAATAAGATGTGGATTCCTCTGCCATGTGTGAAAAGCTTTTGGCCCTCTTGAGTCCAGTTTAATGTTGCATCTGGACTGAAGAGAAAGAGAGTAATGAAGCGTTTGCATCCTGTGTGGCTTCCTGCAGGCTTGATCAGAGGGGAGAAAGCCCTTTGCCAGGAGTTTTCTGGAGGGACAAAGAGGCTGGAGCAACCTCCCTGTGTGTTTCTGAGACATGCTGGGGTACGTTTCTGAGGCCACATGTCAGGTTTCGGTCCCACTGGTGCCATTAGGAATGATACCTGAAGTGTGGCGACAGAAGGCAGACCTACTTTTCTCAGTCCTTCAGGCCAGTTCTGAGACAAATCTGCTCTGTCCTTTCCATCCTCTACATTTTGCTGGAGGTAGTGGTTGGAGTGAAATCAGAACTCAGCATTCAAGCTACAAACTGAGGTGTTTTGCCATAAACCTTTCCTCCATTTAGTCTTGATGGACATACACAAGTCTATAAATCTAACAGAGAAATGAAGGAATAAGTGTATTGTGAGTTGTGGTGCACATCTCCTCTGTCCATGCAGATTTCTGAGCAAAATGTATTTCCTTCTCTTATGACAGTCAGCTTCCATTCATGTCCCCAAGGACTTTCACATTAGGGTAACTGAACAGTTAAGGTATGTTTTAACAAAGGAATTGTAACATTGTGAGTTACAAAAAGAACTGTAACATTGTGAGTGAATTAGAATAAATGCAAATTAGAGATGGATGATGAAAATCTTTCTTCCTCATTGTAAGAAGCTGTTTTATTTCAGGAGTTTAATTTTAGCTGTCTGTTTTCTCACCAACTCGGTTCTGTGTACATACAGTTAATTTTGTCTTTGTGTCATTTAGAACTAAGTTTCCAGTAGAAAGAGAAAAGTGTAAGTAAAAAAAAAAGTCAAATGGGTTTATCCAAACCCCACTATAAATTGAAACTTATATCCAGATCTATCACTTCTTTCTTGGAATAAATTATGTATCAAGTAATTCACCTATTTCAGCACTCCCATTTTTACCTAGTTGTTGGTGTCTCTCCAAAACTTTTGAAATCAGGGACAGAGTATTTCTTACTTTTATTCAATTACTTCTGTCTAGTTTCTGCTGGCACAGATCAGTGTGGTGCAGGCAAAGGGCTCCGTGGGATCTGATGGCTGTCCTATCCGACTGATGACTGTGAAGGGAGTAGCCCTTGAGAAATGCTGTGACCTGCACTGAACATAACTAGCTACCTTCCAGCTGTGTGTTTACCCTATATAAACCAGTAAACTGAGAGACTATGTATTATGATGAGTGTTTGTAGTCTTTTAAAATTTTCTCTACTTTGTGAAGATCTTTTTTTTTTTAACATTTTAGCATCTCAAGAAATATATTTTCAGCATTTTCTTCACTTCTTAAAAGGAGGACAATTGCAAAAGTTAAGGATTTTTTAAAGAAATGCTTTCTACCATCTAAATTCAATGTTTGTTTTCAAACTTTAAAAAAATAAGTCTAAAACTGAGATATATTTTGGAGTGATAGTGCAATTAGAATACTGAAAGATAGACCCAAAGTTTTCAATAGTTTTATTTCTTTATGTGGACAGTTTGGGAATTCAGCGTGCATTGACTAATTGTATTGCAGTTTTTCTCCTTTGGATGCTGACTCAGGCAATTCTATCAAAATACTTTTAAATCCACTTCTATATGAAGAATTCAGAACTTGGTATTTATCAAATTGTTGACTCCCTAGATGTTTGTGACTCATAACTTCATAAATCACCAGATTGCATTTAAAATCTGTACATTTTTGACATAGCTGTTAAGACCATGGAATTTGTGTTGTCAAACTGTTTTGTCTCCAGCTTTGAGATTGGTAAATTTTTAGTTCAGTTATATTCTGGATGTATATCTCTCATACTACTGTGAGCATAGGGTCTAGTAATGAAGAAGAAAACCATCAAATATTGAAACTTGCAAAAAAAATGTAAAAGGTAGCAGTCCTTGGATTGCATTACATATGACAACACATCTGAAAAATTATTTAATAATATGTAGCTTGTCATATATTCATTCTTCTAATCTTTTGAAAAGTATGACCTATTTAATTATTTATGCTTTTGCAGACCTTAGAAATTGTCCTAAGCCAGGACATTAGGCCAGATTTTGCAGAAAAAGAACAAAAAATAACCCAAAAAATTTAATACCCAGTCTTTTCTATGTAATGCTCTGCCAGCCAGGTTGTCTTCTTTCTGTGTAGACTGGTGACTAGTGAATAGATCCTACAAAGCACATATCTAGTGAATGTATCTTCCTTTTCAGATTACAGAAACTCATGGATTCATTCTTGCCATTTGAAATTTTGTTTGAACTCTTAACTGTATTTAAAAAAATAAAAAAGGATGCTTATTACAGGCATTTAGTATTTAAAATCTGCAGTCAAGGTAGTGATCATATAACAAAAGTTTTGAGTCTGATGGAGTGAGATAGTCTACTACTTTCCAAACTTGTTGAATCAAATTCATCTGATTCTTTGCTGTATAAATCATCCTTCAGGCCATTGAGGACATGCTTGAACTATAACAAATATAAAGCAAAAAGCTGATTTATTGAGCAGATACAGAATGTGAACTATCACGTTCTTTCTAGTAGTTATTCATACCAGACATTGCAGACAAAGTATGAACAGAACAGGCTGCATGTAGAGTGAACATTTCACAGGTATACTCTGCTAGTTCTGGCCATAACCTTGGCTTTATTTATACCCTTTGATAAGAATTCCAGCTGTGCCGTGTTTTAATCTGTAAATTAAAAAAATTACCCTTAAATGCATGAAGCAGGTGTTATAAAATCTAGTTATAAGGTACTTTGGAAATTGAACTTTTACTCCAAATAGGTCAGGTAGTGTGATATTTAATGCTGTCTTTTATCAGCAAATCAACTTTGTCTTGAAGATGCATATTTCCTGAAATGCTAATTGTTTATTTATTCATACCTTGCAAGTTTGGCTCCTTGTGATTAAGCTGTTTCCTAGAGGATTTATAAGGCATTTCTAAGTCTTCATCAAACATTTTCTATTGGCTGTTGAATAGATATTCAGTAAATCTTCGAGAAACTATGACCAGATTTGTCTGGCACAGGATTCTTCAGTGTATACTGAAAATTATTTTCAAAACTTCTGAAGGAAAATAAAGAGGGCAGTTGGCACAAAGCAAAGCATTCATTGAAAATATGTCTATACTGATTTGCCAAACTGAGGTTTGTGTGCTGTTATCCCCCCATCCATTTAATTTATTTTGTAAAGAGTATTTAGATGAACAGATTTGTATTTTCTCAAAAGTAGAAGTATCATTCATATTTTGTCTTTGTACCAGGTAATGCGGTGATAAACATTGTAATGTTACTTATGGTATTGATGTAAAATTGCTATCTGGAGACTTGAGAAACTTTATTAATGAAAAAAAACCAAAACAACAAAAAAACCAAAAACAACACAATAAAAAGGAAATATTGGTAAGAGCAGTCATTTGGGTTTGTGATTAAAGTGTACTCAAAGAGACTGTAATTTAACTATGACTTGTGCTATCATTTTGACCGTAAAGGACAAGCATGATAAATGTGGAACTGACTTGTAGAAATATCCTTCAGCGGGATATTTTTGCTGGGTTTATACTAAAACCTTTAAACAATGTTTGGAAAGTCACCAATTATATGTATGTATATTTTGTCTTTTAGGGCATACAGGACGATTATTAAAATCTCTGTGTTTCACCAGTCTATCATTTCTGCTGCTGCACATCATCTTTCAGATTACAATAAACAGTCTTGAGGCTGGAAAAACTATTGAACCTGGTTTTAACTGTGAGTAAAACATTTTAGTTTTTATTATCATTTTAAATGTCCAAATGTTTCAGTGGTTTGAAAGGTGAAGGGTTGATGAAAAGGCACTTAACATTGTGCTCATGTGGATTTGCAGCTTGCTTCTGTTTTTTACCTTAAGAATTACTGTTAGTATGGCAAGAAGACTAGATGGGTTTAAGAAACAACAGAAACATCTATGTAACTATTATATANATATTTCTCCTAGAGCTGCTAAAAAAATGCAATTTTTAATTTTTTTTAATATAGAGAATTTTTATATATATATATATATATACACACACATATCTATATGTCTATATATAACTTGTTTTTTTCCCACCAGAGTTGCATTTTCTTTGAGTTTACCACTGACTATTGTAGGTCTTCATCTTTTAGTTTTTCTCAAAATCATCTCAGAACTTCAGGTAGCTGCATATTTGTGTTATTGGACCATAATTCAGTAGGCTAGGAGTAAAATGAGATACAGTAATGAAACCCTCTCTATCCATGTATTATGCCCATCTCTGGCATAACTCTCTTAGGTTTTTAATTTAATTTAACTTCAAATCTTGACTCTAAAATTCGTATTTCTAAACAGTATTTGTCCCTTCCTTGCCTGTGTTGTATGGGAAAAAGGATTTTCAATTTTTCATTTATATGTAAACTCTACTTAAAAATGTATTGCATGACATTTTATATCTTCCTCTCTCAGGAAATGTTGTCCAATAATTCAGAAAGCAAACATTCTTCATTGTACAGAAGTTAATTAAAATATCTAACCAGTGATTTAGATATGTAACCTCCAGGTAGAAACTATTTGTACTTGTCTTACAGTGCTTGCATTTAACATTTAAACCTGTCAACTTACCTTTGATGAATGTTCACTTAATTTATCACAAAGTATGCTGCTGCCACTTGAGTAAACAGTTGTACTACAATTCAACACAAGAAACCTTATGTGAAGCAAAGCATTTGACTTAAGGTAACAAAATCCTAAGGAAATTTGGAGTAAGCATTACTATTTCACCTTTACTGTCTTTAATTTCTTAAAATAAAAGGCATAATTGTGTTCATGAAATACTGGTTTTAACTGGAATATCTTGGGCTTTTTTTGATTAAATCTGGCCTTCGTAGTCTAAAAATACATTTTCAAAAATTTATATCATTCACTAAATGAACTGGATTAGTTGTTTTCCTTTATGTGTTTAGCAGTCTCATGTCTATAAAGGTGTAATTGTTACTTAGATTGGAGTAATTGCATCATCTAGTCACCATTTGTATGAGTAGAGGGCTCCCAATTGCCCAGGACAGAGATGCAACCATTGAGTTTTTCCTCCTTTTATGGTGGAAACTGGGTTCTGCAGTGGAAATTAAAATAATTATTTCTTCCAGAAGAGTCAACTCTTCAGGATGAAATGTACCATTTGGGTCTGTTTATTCACAGTTTTTGAGTGCAACAGTTTATATTCTGGCTGCCATTTATAATGATTTCCTTACTTGGGACCTCACAGGACAATGGGTGTAGCTGTAAGAGTACATTAAATGCGCCTCGAATTGCTCTCTGCCACTGAGACCAGTTGAAATGAGGTGCCCACACCCTCACCATTAAGCTCTCTTTGCTTCCTGGGTGCAGAGCGTGGTTTGAAGTTGCCTGTTGGGAATGTTATTTGTCCCTTGGGGAACTCTCAAACTGTGCCTGAGTTATTTGGCATAGAAGAAGTTGGCTGACCAAAGTTGTTGTGAGGTTTTTTTTAACTGCTTAACAACATGAAAAATGCAGCTATTGAATTTCAGTGCCAGAATAGGTTTGCAGAGTAAACTGGCACTATTTAGTTTGCTGGTATGGCATAGTTGGGGAGCTTTAGGTGAAGCTAATAAAGAGGGGGATGTGATACTGGCATTATGGATGCTGGACCCCCAAGGTACTGAAGGAGAAGCTAAAGAAAGTATAAAGACCGTTGTGAATGTAGGGGATAGAAAAGGCCAAGGCATTTGCTAGATCAGGCAGTAAGATCAATTATTAAATGGCACCAGAACATAGATGGTACTGTGTGGGTGAGGAGAAGGCAGAATTCCCACTCCAGAAAGTACTTTGGTAATACTTCTGCTTGTAATTGTTTGGTGCCACAGCCCCAGTGTGTTTCCTGTTCCCCAACTATATGAATAGTGCTTTGCAAAACTGACTGCAGCTGTGTGCTAAGCCATAGCTGGAGAAACGACAGCACTTTGCCCAAAGCGTCTGCACAGTGTTATGATCTCTGCCTTTTAGACTTGGCTGTTAGTGTTTATCCAACTCTTTTTCCTCAATAAGAAGTTCAGAAGTGTAGACTGGAAGACTGGAGTTTTCTGTTTCCCTATCCAGACCCAGATCAACTATTAATAACACATTTTTTACAGCTAAAGTCTTTTCAGATGCTTATCATTAGGAAATTTTTCTCCCATTAGTCAAAATACCCTGTCTGCATCCTTCAGCCTGATGTGGAAATAAAGAAAAAGTTTCCATTAGTCTTTATGGATACCTGTTATATATTTGAAGGCTGCAGTCACATCTGTCATACGTACTCTTTTCTCTCATTCTCTTCTTTTTACACAGCCTCCGTACCTTCAAACTTTCTTCATGCATCATAGTCAGGAGAGCAGTCTTGTAGTTGTTGATCTGCTTCTGTTTTCTCTGGAGTTTGCAGATATTTCTTGAAGTTCAGTGTCGAAAGCAAGGGAGTATTTCAGCTGAAAATTTAATAACATACACTGAAATATAGCAATTACCCAAGTGTCTGCAAGTGACACTCCCTGTTTATGCATTACTGTAAGGTACTTTTTGCAAGGGTTATGTTGTCTTACACTTTATTTGTGATTCACTGAAACTCACAAATCCTTTTCTGCAGAACAGACAATTTTTTTCAGTCCTATAGTTAGGTAGATGAGTATTTTTGCAGTGTAGTGGAAGGTTTTTTGTCCATTTTTTTCCAAAATGGTTTATCAAGATTGTTCTGAATTCTACCTTTACATTTGCTAGTGGCTCCTGTTATAGGGACCACCTGCAAATACACTTTTAAGGGGTTTTGGATATATTAAAGCGTTTGATTTTTCCTTTAAAATTAGTCTGTGTTTGGATTTTGACAGAATTGTAGTGTCTTCCTCAGTGTAAGCAAATTAAACCATAGAGTACTGAAGGAGCCAGTGGATATTATGGCAGGACCCACTTGATTATCTGCCAAAGGGCATGAGAGTCTGGGGAGGTCCTTGTTGACTGGAAGCTGGCCAGTGTTATTCCAATTTACAAAAAGGGCATGAAAGAGAACCCAGAAACCTACAGACCTGTTATTCTGACCTTAGTTCCTGAAGAAAGTATGAAGATGATTACACTGGGTACTACTGAAAGGCATTTAAAGGACAATGCAACCATGAGATGCAGTCAATGCAGGTTCACAAAGGGAAAGTCCTGTTGAACTGATTTGATGTCATTCTATGATAAGGTCACCTCCCCAGTGGATGAAGGGAAGGTGGTGGATGTATTTTTCCTGGATTTCAGTAAGGCTTTTGATACTGTCCTTCACAGTATCATTCTGGCCAGGCTGTTCAGCTGTGGAATGAGTGGGTTCAAGATGTGCTTGGGTGACGAACTGCCTGAAGGGCAGGGCTCAAAGCGTTGTTGTCAGTGGGACCACATCTGATTGGTGATGGGTCAGCAGTGGTGCTCAATTCTAGGGCCAGTTCTGTTTAATACATTTATGAAAGATCTGGATGCAGGAGTTGAGTGCACCATTAGCACGTTGGATACCAGCAATACCAAAGCGGGAGGTGTTGTTTGGGACAAGATGCCTTGCAGAGGGATTTGGGCAGATTGCAGCATTGGGCTGGGATTAATGGGATGAATTTAAAAGTTTCTGCACCTAGGATGGAGAATGCTGGGCACAAGTGTAAATTGGAAGAGGAGTGGCTGGACAGCAGCCCTGCAGAAAGGCACCCTGGGGGTGCTGTTTGGCAGCAGATTCAAAAGGAGCCAGCAGGGTGCTCTGTTAGCCAAGAGGGCAAACCCCATCCTGGGTTGCATCAAAGGCAGCATGACCACCTGGTCAACAGAGGTGATTATCCTGCTGTATTCAATGTTGGTGAGGCCTCAACTTGACCCCTCTTTATAGTTCAGGTACTTGAGCACAACAAAGCTGGTGAAAGGGCTGGAAGGAATGTCATGTGAAGAGCAGCTAAGGACTCGAGGTTTGCTTAGTTTGGAGAAAAGGAGGCTGAGAGTTGTTGTTCTCTACAGCTTCCTGAGGAGGGGAAATGGAGAGGGAGGTGCTGATCTCTTCTCCCGGGGATCAAGTGACGGGATCCCTGGGAATAATTTGAAACTATGTCCATCAGAGTAACTTCAGACTGGACATTAGGAAGCATTTCTTTACAAAGAGGGTGGTCAAACTCTGGAACAGGCTTCCTAGAGAGGAGATTGTACCACCTATTAGCCTGTCAGAGGGATTTAGTGCCCCTAACAACATGTTTTAACTTTTAGTCAGCCCTAAAGTGGTCAAGGAGTTGAAAGAGACAATCACTCTAAGTGCCTTCAAAATGTAATAGTTCTATTCTATTATGTTTACTGCCCATGTGTAAATGAGGTGTGAGTAACAAAAATGTGCACTCTTGGTGTTAATTTCTAGGCAGAATAAAAAGAGAATACAAGAAGAAGGTAAAATAGTATAATAGCAGAAATGAGAAAAACCTTGTCATTATTTTGTGTATTATTGGTTACTTCCGCTATGATAAAGCATGGGGAATGTGTTCTTTTAGTGATTATTCCATCCCTTTCTTTCATTATGCGGGGAAATTGGTTGTTTCTACAGTTCTATCATTTTCACCTCAGATATATTTCAAATTAATTCATTAATTAAAAAAAAAAAGTCTATTGCCTTTATGTAGTTAATGATCTAACTCCTGACAGTTGCAGAAATGAGTGAGAGGGTGGGATACCTTTGTCTTCAAATTGTGTAGGTTAGTTTATCTCAGTATTTTCAAGTGCCAACTTCTGAATCAAAAGATCATTTTCTGGTTTGAGTTTTTCTTTTCACACTGCTGTATTAAAGCCTCTAAAAATATTTTCTTTTTGGTAACAGAAACACTTGAGAAATGTTTAAATTAGAGGTGTGATACAGACTATCACCTCTTAAACATTATACAGTTGTAGTTTCATTTTGGAAATGAAGAACAACTATCCCTTTATCTTTTACATCTAGAAGCATATTTATTTGGGCCATCTACAAACTCAAAGCAGACATGTAGAATTTCAGGTTCATTTTAAAATATTCTGCTATTATACTGGACTTGTGTTACTCAAAATCAGATGATAGTACTTAGGATAAGTCCTGGAATGTTTGACTTCTTTGGTTTGTTACTTTTTTCATCCCCTTCCTCCTTTAGAGTTCATATACCTTCTCTTTCAGGAGAGCTACGAAATGTCACAGCATTCTCTAAGCTATGTTGGTGTGTTGATAAAGGTGTTTAAATATGTTTAGTTAACTGAAGGTTCTTGTTTCCTGTAAGAGACTTGTGAGTAATGCCTAGTGCTAATAAAATTTTGTTTTTTGTAGCCTTATTTAGCTTAATGAAAGATTTCTGGTTAGCCACAACCTCTTTGTGTGGAACTAACATTGGATATCTCCCAGACAGTTTGTTTTTTAAATCAGAGTCTATATAGAAAGGAAAAGAATTTATACAGAAAGAGTGAGCTGGGCTAATCTTAAGCCATGAAGAGCTAGGTAATCAATCTGGTTGCACTGATGATATCTCCATATAACACCGAATCTGATTTTGAAAAGTAGCAGTATTCATGTGGTAGTACAATTTCATTATTAAGTTTCTATTTCTGATGGAATAAAATTCTGATTAGTAGATTGGGCAACATCTTTTGAATATAGAATCTGTGAGACAGGCAATTGGAAATTAGATCACAAGGAAATAGAGTTGCATTCTTCAGTATGGATGCTTTGGTTCTTTCCTAGTACTAGTTTTAAACATTTTTAGAAATGATGTTGCCACCAGTAGGAATGTTTACCACAAAGTTAATTGTAAATGTTACTTCCAATAAATTGGTGCAATTTTTCCTCATCATAATGCTTTGTAAGTATACACTCTGTAAGTGTATCTTCTTCCTGTGTTTAAAATTACTCTGGTTTCTTTTTCTCTGCATTGTATTGATGTACATCCATTATTTATTTTCTGCTGACTACCATATCTTGGTCTTGATTTCTGCAAATGGATTTACTGAAATGCTTATTATTCCTGAACAGTAATTTTGTCCATCAGAAATACAACTTAGAATAGTTAAACTGCTCACTAATTAAGCTTGTAGTCAGTGTTTGTTAGAATACCAAAAAAGAACAATCAAGATATTTCTCGATATTTTTCATATACATCAAATAGTAGAACTGATGGAGTTGAAATAAATAACTTGAAATCCTTCCAAAGACTTTCTATGAATCTTTAAGATTATTTAATGTGTTTAGTTTGAGTGCTTTATTTATCAAATGGTTATATGAAGAAAAAAGGGAAAATAGATTTAAAGCACCGAGTTGCCTAGATAGCTTCTCTGTTAGATCATGGGAACTAAATTCAGATAATTCTCTGTCCCCGGTATGCTGTGGTGAATGTCAAACAAATGCATGCCACCATTGTGGAATCATAATAACTTTCTGCTTTAGATAAATTTTGAAATGATTTCTTGGCTTAAAAGACCATCCTGTGTTTGCATTACTACCAGCATGTCCCTGAGGTTTTGGGTTATATTAGGAAGCAGCAATACCCAGTACAAATAAATTCTGTTTCACCATTTATTGAAAGCTCAGACTGAGAACTGCAGCTGAACTTTCATAGGAATGAATAATTAGTCTTTCCTATATATCTGGTGAGATTCCATCTCCTTTATACCCTCCTGACTACGCTTTTAAGCATATGCTGATTTTGAAAAGTGTTGCATTGGTAAAGGTTGTTGTATTTCTAATTGGATTTATTAGCCTCCTGGAAATAAAGATGCTATTTTCACTTATAAAGGGGGAAAAGATTGAAAGATTTCATACAGAGTTTCATATTTCTGTTTCAAAGATGGGTGGCAGGTCTTTCAAATGATGCATTTCAAAGAGGCATGCAGATCTTTCAAATACTATGACTTACTGGCCCAGCTCCTGCCTGGTGTTCAGTTGTTTCTCATGGGCTCGTTTCAGCTGTTTTGACACATCATTTCATGAAAGACTGCCTTGAAAAGAAATATCTTGAAAATATTAGAAATTTGAAATACTACTTTATGAAACAAATATTCAGATGATTTCCTGGCCATTTACTGTCTTGATAATTTTGACAATTTTAATTTCAAAGATGTTACTTCATTTAGTCCAAGTGGCATTAAGAAAACTAGTAAGTTTTTTATAAGACGTGTCTACTTTTGAGCAGAAGTCATAGCAAAGTAAATATTTCATTTCAATGCTGGGAAAGTCACTATGTCCTCTTGAATGTTTTTGCTCTCCAAAGTTTCTAAGAGTTATCCACATTATACAGTGCTCAAGGTCTTGCATCCCAGGCAAAACAACTCCTTCTTCCCTAACAAACATACCCATTTCTCACTGACGAAGCAGGTGCTCAAGGTGCCTTCCAGACAACTGATTTAGCTGCAAATTTGAGATCTTCAGTTACCTCCATTCTATGTGTATAACGTGCATCCTTTTTTGCTTGGTGAAATCTGTTTCAAAATTCTGCTTCAAACCTGAACCCATCTTTTGACCTCCTTACCTGCATTTTCTCACATTTCTTTTTCCTGAAATTTGTAAACTGAAGTGTTTACTCTCTTCAGCAATTGCCTTGGACTGTTGTAGTTGAAACTAGAATGGATGTAATTCTCTAAGCTTATCTCAGTTTGGAAGTGTATGTCTAAAAGCAAACCTTAATCCTTAATTCCGTTAAGAGTGGGCTTTTTTTTTTTTGGTTGTTGNTTTTTTTTTTTTTTTGGTGTGTGTGATCTCAAAGATTATAATCCTGCCTGAAGTCTGACTTGTGCCTTGAAATGTCTCAGAAACAGTCCATTCTGTTATCACAGGAGTTGTACTTGTGCGGTGTCTGTACTGTACAAGCAGCAAGAGAATATAGTTCAAAAATGAACTCCCATTTAAAGAACAGTGGAATATCCAGTACAGCAAAATTTTTATCAGATGAAACAATCAGTCATAGCAGCACAGAGGAATCAGAATAACCTTTCATTGAGAGTATATATATGTTAAACTCAACCCTGTGTAAGCCTGTGATGTCCATTACAGCAAATATAGTGCAAATTTAGTGTTGGACATTTAGCTAGACAAATTCCAGAGTGGTGAACGAGGGTTCAATAGGGAAAAACAAATTCTATGCCAGTATTTCAGTAGAAGAGACTGTACAGATTCTGCATGCCGTCCAACACCCATGTAAGACTGACAATACTAAATCCCATAATATAAAAGTCTAGTTTTAATGGAATTTAGATACCTACATATTTTTGAAGTTATGAACTACAGTCTTTATTAAATCAGGAGAGACAGCCAGTTACCTGTAAAGACTGTTCAGTTTTTATGAGAGGTCAGTGTTGTGGTTTAACCCCAGACAGCAACTAAGTACCATGCAGCTGTTCCCTCCCCCTGCCCCCTCCCCACAGTGGAATGGGGAGGAGAAACAGGAGAAAAAAAGTTAAAAAAAAATTACTTCTACTACTACTACTAACTGTACTGAGGGAAAAAAAAAAAGAAAAAAAGAAAAAAAAAGGAGGACAAATAAAACCGAAGAAACACAAGTGATGTACTCACAATACAGTTGCTCACCAGCCACTGATCAGTGCTCAGCCTGTCAGCAGTGAATGGTCCCTTCCACCCAACTCCCCCCAGTTTATACACTGGGCATGATGTTCTGTGGTATGGAATATCTCCATGGCCAGTTTGGGTCAGCTGTCCTGGTGATGCTCCCTCCCCAGCTTCTCATGCCCCTCCTTACTGGCAGAGCATGAGACACTGGAAAATCCTTGATTTAGGGTAAGCACTACTTAGCAACTACCTAAACATCAGCGTGTTATCAACATTATTCTCATAATATACTCAAAACACATCACTGTACCAGCTACTAGGAAGAAAATGAACTTTATCCACATGAAACTAGGACAGTTACTTCATTTGTTTTGGCTTTGTGCTACGTCCTCACCAAGCTGTCTGAAGCTTTGTTGATTGTATTACTAGCAGGATACTAAAGCCTGGGCATATGAGAAGCTGAAAATATTTCTAGAACACAGGTGAATACAACTTTATACAAATCAAAGGAAACTGTGAAAACCACTGTTCTTTACTCAAAGTCAACCTATGGATTTTGTCCTTCTTATCCCAAGCAGTAGCACTGTCTCTTGGTGGTACTCATATCTGCCCAGTTCCATGTGGATTGAAAAAAATCCCTGCTTTGACTTAGCTTGTAAACTCCTTCAATAAGAGGTTTTTCCTATCCTGTGGTTTGTACCATATGACCTGCAGCAGGAGTTGGTGAGGTGGTTAGGGGCATATGGAGATACCACAGTTTAAAGAATAATGAGAATAGGATTTTTTTCATAATTTCCCTCTTATCATCAACTATGCATGCAGAATGATGAGTTTAAAAGCAATGAATAACCATTTGTTCAGATCTCCACTGATAGAAAATTCTGCATAGGTAAGTACAAGTGGTGGACACATGGATTGAAGTAGAGCATTCATACATGAAGCTCCTTTTACACTATTTCACATGAAAAGTATCTCTGAAAACTGAAGAAATTGCAGACAGGCAGGAGACATGACTTTAAGAAACAAAACCCAAACAAACTAATATAGATCCTATCATTCTCTGGTTTCATAGTATGCTGTTTCTTGCATAGGTGATATGCTGTGTCTGAGTCATGAAATATGTAAGAAGGAATTTCTCTATGGTGCCACAGAGAACTTGGAATTAAAAAGAATGCTCAGCTATAAAATCTGCAGTAAGATCCAGTTTTGGTGGCACAGATAAGGTCATTGCATGTGGTCCTGAAAAGGTGTGTGGTTGTATAGTATTACTAGTAACCATTTCTGACTGCCATTTCAGTGTTTCCAAGAGTCAAGAATGTTTAACATGTGGAACACATCCTCTGACAAGCTTAATTAGTCAAAGGTGTTAGCATGCCTTTTTTGCCTCTACAGAAACTTGCAACAATAGCTTATTCTATGCCTGAAAGTTAGTTTTCCCTTTAATTCAGTACACACTGGATGTTAACATTTCTTCAACACTTTCCATGCAGCTTTATGCAGCCAGGAAATTTATGACTGGGGAAACAGAAGCTTCTGTACTTGCTTATTAGGCATGTATGATAACTCCTGCTTAATTTCCTGCTGGGTGTTGCTGTCTAGAAGTTTGGAAAGTTGATGTTCATTGTACCTATGGAGTCTTTCTGGACTCACAAGCTGCCATGTGAAAACTGAGCAATATTCTACATAGTCACTTTCAGACATGATATATGACACCTTCTGTATAATGTATATAATTATGCTGTAATTATGTTAGCATACTTGCTTATGTTCCACCATTTAAGAGAACCTCACATAGGAGGTGGTCCTTCTCACTGCCACTCACAGTTTGGGCTTTTGGAAGTCAGTGTTGCATTTCTGGAAATTTCTGGGTGGCCCATGGCATTGTATAGCTTCATTGTGTAGCTGGTAGACTTTGGAAGGTATTCCCATGGTGTACTCAAAAAAGCACCCAGCGTACCTGCTGACGCTGTGATGCAAACTGGGACAGTTTTCTTTTTAGTGTCTCAGCTGTAGCTAGGATGATTTCATCCGACTGCAGGGCAGTAGAAAAGAAGTGTGACCATCACTGTCACCTTGTTTTAAAGCTGTTTGTAGGAGAGATAGAGCAGCTATTTTCTGTCTTCCTGTCCCCTTAAAGGAAGAAGCAGAAACAGCAAACACAAGGAAGAAATCAAGGACAGCCGTGAAGGAGAAGGCACTATGTAAAACTTGAATAGAAGAGAGGAGAGCAGGATGCATGTGTGAAAGAAAAAAAAGTAGAAGAGAGTAACTGTTTTTTTGATTTATACTCTGGCTTAGTGCTGTTAGGAAGTAAATTAGGAAGTAAACATGCAGAGCAATCATCTATGTTTTTGCAAGCAACCATTCCCTTGCTTGTCCTGCTTGACCTTCCTATGAAAAGCTTATCAGACAGTGTGCATTGCCAACGGCTTTTAAATCCCAAGTTACTACAAAACCTGTTTTCCATAATGTGAAAAGTTCTTGAAGACCAGCAAAATCAGAGACAGGCTGCTCACACACATAGTTACGGTGAGAAAATTTGTCTTCAGGGTTAGTCGCTTGCTCTGGCACCAGCCCTACTGTTACAGTTGTTATCTTGGCTCCTTGGCAGCATTTTGCTGTAGCAGTGTGGGGTATGTAAGGACAGTGCTACAGTGCTTTAGCAACCAGCATCTCCGGGCTGGTGTAGAGCACCAGGTTGAAATGTTCCCTTGTTGATCATTCAAATCACTTTAACATAAATATTTTACTGAGAAGTCTTACTGTAGAATTACTGTTCAGGAGTAGGAAACTATATATTTGTGTGCTGGACACAGTTTAGGCAACTACTTTGTCTGAGAATAAATATTTCACTTGATTTCTGAGGATCTGTCTCTTCTGTTGGACTGTTTACATCTCTATATATTGCTCTTCATCACGTAATTGTGTTGAGTATATTTAGAAAGCCCCATTCATTACTGTGAAACTATGAGCCTTCGCATGTGCTTGTCCACACATTACAAGTTTGAGGGGGGTTTTGTCCCTGAGTCAGAGGCCTTGGGCCTGATTCTTTTGCACCTCTTGGGTTTTTTTCTCTGCAGCATGACCTCTGTCTCAGCTGGGAAGCAAATAGCAAATTTGAGTTGAGATGATGACAGCTGCTCACTGCAGCCACTCTGCCATGGCTGGACCTCTGGCTGGGCATCTCAGCTGCAAGTACAAGTGAGGTGTTGTGTCTGGAGGTGGCAGCTATGAGAGGTCATTCCTGGCGGTGCAGCACCTCTGCTGGGTGGGCTTCCCTGGGCAGTGTGAGCTGGAGTCTGCTTGGGACAAAAACTAGATTTTGGATCAAGGTTAACCTTGAATTGAAAGGACTGAGTTTACTGAGCCCTTCATGGAGGTTGTGATGGTAAACAAATCACACTGTAAAAGAAAGTGGAAGAAGATATCACTCACATAAACATGGCCTGGAGCCAGCAGGAAAAAAAGTCTTCTTCATGGGCTTGGGCTTGAAATGCTTTGGTGGGCTCCTGCATCACTGTGTTAAAACATAGTCCTAAACCTGGGTCAAATACTTGCACACTTTGAGCTGACTTCCAAATGGAAAATCCATCTTAAAAGTCCTGCAGACATACGAGTCTGAGTCAGTAAACGACACAAGATGCCAGAAAGTGCTGTACCTTGTACCTTTTGCATAAACAACGTGCAGCACATCTGTCATGTTTATGCATAACAAAGAGAAAAATAAATAAGCAAAATTCCATAACACTCACAAAAGAAGAAAAAATACTCTACATCTTTGGAAGGAGGAAAACTCATTATATGAGTTTTGAAGGGTAGACTTAATTTCCAAAGTCTCAAACATCCCTTTTAATTCATTTCAACTCTAGTATTTTCCTGATTATCCTGGTATTTTTCTGATATTGCACCTTTTCCACTCACATATAGTGTATTTACTGCTCAATTTTATCATCCTATGTTCCTTTAGGGATTTGTTTAAAACAATAAATGAACTGGATTTCAGAGATGTCATCATCTAGACTGAAAACAGAAACATTTTCAACAGCATCAGTGAAAGATATAGTAAATGAAAAAAACTGTAACTCCTGTTTTTATGTGTCTAGAAATAGGGAGAGTAGAACACCATATATCTTTGAAAGTGATTAAGAGAATTAACTTGATTTTCACCTATCATCAGATAGGTGCTGATTTTAAAACTGAAATCCATTTTAACACATTCCATTCATGCCGGGGTAGTGTGAAACACCAGAAGGCACGCCCTCCAGCCAGTGGCTGACAACAGTTTTATCAAGCTTTTTCAGGTGTAGAACAGTGTATAGTAGTAGTTCCTGAAGGGAATCAGGAGTAATGTAATTCAGAGCACATTAATTAATATTTACATGTTTAAGCCATACATTTTGAAAGAAGACAGCCAGCCTCAAATACAAAGGTACAGTGATAAGAACTGAATAACATTTTGTGCTCTTTTGTTCACATATCACCTTACCTACAGTCATTACAGTCAAAAAATTTCATACAGCAAGTTCTTTTTAAGGATGGCACAAAAATTCTTTTTGGCACAGAAATTTAGAACATGGAAATGCAAAGGATGATTTTTAACTCATCCTTTAGAGCCAGCAGGGTTTGACCTGGTAATGGAATTGTGAACCTGTGGTTTGTCGATGACGCCACAGTTGGCTACATAGCTGATTCCAGGAAATTCATGCTTTATCTAGACCCCACAAGTTTGTCTGTGAATAATTTAATGTTTCACAAGAGAATCCTGTTCTTAATTTTTTTGTAGACACTCTGAAGGACTTAAATTACACCCAGAATAGGCTTGATTGTAGGAAATTACCATCATTCTTAGAAATACAGTTCTCACGGTCCAGGTGCCAAATTGGATTTTGATCCTAAAAATCTTACATCCACCTGGAGTGGTAATTACACATAGCTGCAGTGTGAAACTTATGGAATTACAAAGATATACTGGAGAATCTCTTTTTAGCACCATCCCTGGAAAACTTAAAAAAATAGTGTGGATATGGCATTTAAGGACATAGTTTAAGTGGTGAATGTGATGGTGGAGGTACTAGATTGATGGTTAGACTTGGTGATCTTAGAGGCCTTTTCTAACCTTAATGATTCTAAGAATCTGTTATTCTATGATATCCCAGAGAAATATGACAAGAATAAAAATAATTGGAACTGATGTTGTGTTGGCAACAGTTCCAACCTTGTCACACTTACTGGACTCATTATTTCAGAGATGAATATTTACATAGTTATCCTTTGCCTTATTCTTGGCCATTTGATGTTTTATGGTTGACTAAGAATAAAGTGCAAGATTGGCAGAAACCCTGACAATCAGTGCTGTGTGAAGAGGGCAAGAGATACCATTTAAACGGGTGTCAGATTGTGCTCAGTTTCCTTCTGTTTATATAAACATGCTTGATGCACACTTTTCATCTTCATGAGCCTCATTCATTAGAGTAGGAGCTTTTTGTGATTATTAAGTTTTCGTGCTGCACAGCAACCTGTGCAATTTCAGGAATCAGGCTGATTGAATTACCCATTTAGCCTTGCTAAGTGGGAGAGGAGGACATTTCAGCGCTACTTTTTCAATGATAAAATTCCATGAAATTATCCGAAGTTTAGAAAGCCAGAATGGAAGAAATGTGCTCTTTCATGGTCAATGGCATAGAACCTCAACTTTTTTGACTCTAAGTAAGGGTGCTTCCAAAAATATGCAGAGAGGTATAAACCAGGCAGGATTACAGTGGATGCTATACTTTGAGGTCAAGTCAAAGATCTTATTATAGAAATTAAAACAAGTTTTTATTATTACCCACAGTGCATAGCTTTTTCCCAGTAAATAATTGTTTTCTCCAGAATGGAGATACTGAACAACAGTGATTTGTCGAACTTGCACTTCTTGATCAGATTCTCAGTAGTCGTGAAGTATGTGGGAGGACTGGATATGTGAAAGCAGAGGGTAAAGTCAGCAGATAAACATGGATATTATCCACCAGTCTCTGGCTAAGAGTCCATAATGCACTTACCTTCTGAAGTCCTTGAGGCTGCTACTCATGAAGCTTTTTGCCTCAACAAGATTTGGAGGAGGGAATGAATATATATAAATAATTTTTTCATCACAGCACTGAATCGAATAAACCCTTCACTCTCCACTCCTACCTCGAAGTTTCATTAAGAATTTTGTGCAGTGTGTAAATGAAAACTTTTGTGGATTGTCTCAGAGCAGGCTTGTCTTGCTGGCATGTAGGTGTGAGCCATGGTTTTGCCCAGTGTAGCTGTTCTACAACCATGCAGGACTGGCCCCCTCTTCTGCTGCTGTAGTCTCATTGTAGCATAATTTTATGAGGACTTCTAACCAAAATAAATTTCAACTCATGAAAGTGCGTTGCCTTAAGAATGAAGTACCACCTGTTCATTACCATCCTATTCTTTCAACATCCTTTCACAAGTTAGATTACACAATACCTATGGTATATAAATGTTTAAATTATTTTTATGGCTTTTCATGCCCCCATTGAAACATCGTAAAATTCTCTCATATAAGATAAAAAAGAAAATCTTGAGCAAGGAAGTTCACAGAACTCATATCCACATAAAACAAAGCTGGAATGCTGATACAGTTCCATGAACATCTGGAAAAAGTCAAAGATGGGTTTCCACATCTATCCATTATCATTCTGGATAACAATAAGAAATTGTATCACATTTCCTTTCGTAGTTCACAGTAGTTCAACAAGATTTTTTATTTTAAGCTGTAGTAAGGTGTGAAAAGTTCTATAAAAGCAGCTGCAGAAATTGACAATAAATATTGTATTGTTTGGCAGGGAATGTATTTAGTTAAAAGGTAGAAATTGACTTTTGTGTTTTGCTATGTAATTTTCTCAGAGAAGAGCAAAAGATTTTATGTTTTAGGAAGAGGCAGCTCTTGATTTTAGAAACTTCTCAAAAGTTGATTAAAATATTATCTTTGTTATTTTGGAAATACTGATTGTCAACAACAACAAATTCAGATATTTTATTCCTTTTTACAAGAGTTAAATTTTGTTGTACAGTAATATAGTTATTGTAAACATCATGAAATATTTACACTTTACTGGAATATTAATCTATGTAAAGAATATTTAATTTTAAATAAATATCTCATTAGCAGTTGTTGACATGTTCTGAAAATTGTAAAAGCACTCCTGCATATATCACTGCTGATGCTACAGTTGAGCCACTGCATACACTGCAATGATGTACCATTAATGCTGGCTTAGCAAGAGAGAACTGCCTGCAGTTGGTAGCTCCTTGTTTCCTAAATATATTACAGTTTTCCTTTTTTTTCCCCCTCTCTAATGCCTTTGTGTAAATGAAAGCAGATCTCTTTTACATGATCAGATTGATAACTACAGCACTGTTAGTCTGTTCCATGGAGGTAGAATGCAAGGCTTAGCTTTATGCAAGGAGTATTTAGCAAATGCAGTCAGAAAACCTTGCTTTTTGTTCTCAGTTGGAAAAAGTTATAATATCTAGTTCTGAGAATAAACAAGGTAAAATGTGAGGGTTAAATGACATTATGTTAGGTCTCCTAAGATTTGCCAATAGGATCTTGACATTTAATATATGAGAAAAACATACTAGGTTATGGAAAATGGGGAAAATATTTCTTACTTGTTCTGCTTCCTTTCGCTCTCTGCCTTCTACATGTCACACAGTGACTGCATTTGTCCCTAAAGCTTCACTGTCGTGTTCTCTTCTTTGAGTTAGGACCACTGCCACAGTGATCCAATGTTTATAGAGGGGTGTTTTTTGTTGGTTTTTATGTTACTGTTTGTAGTACAAATTGCTACTTTCACTTCAGAGTTGTACTTTTTTAAATGTTTTTGATTCTGAACTAGTATACTCTATATTTGGGTCAGTGCTCATGGAGTTTGGCTTCTGTTATTTTCTAGTAATATTAATAAAACCCATCCCCCTACCATATGGGATGTAGAAGACACTGCTAAGCAAGCTGTTATAAATCTCAAAAAGGTTTATGAGCTGAAAAATGTAAGTTTGGAGAGGGGAATGTAGACTTTGCAATTTCCAAATGCTGATGCTAAATCCATTCCAATGTAAATCAAACCCACCAGCAGCACTCTGCTCTTTAGATACTTTATCCTAGCATGTGTTTGCTCATTATTCCTTCCTCAGTTGGAGGTTGTATATGAAAGCTGTTAAAATGAAATAAGTAATGTATTCCTATGAAGAACATTAGTATATTTTGGAACTCAGAAATGGCAGAAATTTAGGTAATATTTCAGCATAAATAACAATGCGAGTGGGTTTTTTTTGTGTTTTGAAATTCTTAGGCCAGGATGTGGATAGTTAGGTCATAATCTCTCTGGATAATTCCCAGTGTTTGGCTAGGCTTTGAATGATGATCTCTGTTACTGGAAATCTTGTGCTTCTTTGTGTAGCGTCAAGTCAAATAATAGGGGCTTTGAAATAAACAGCCTTCACATGTGTTTTCATACATTCACTCATATGTTTTCATACGTTCCCACACATTTCACCTGGACATTTGTTTCAGTTTTGTCTCAGTATCTCAGCAGATGCTTCTGTTTGAACCTTTATTGCATTTGTCACACACTAGAAGTACCTTATGTTAGAAGCATTTGTGTGGTACCATCTACCCTGTGCTATTTTGGGAGACCTGTGTGACTGGACTGTCTCTGCTGTTGCTCTGTCTTGGGATTTGAATGTCATTTTCTGTTTAAACATTGGCATTCAGTCAAGATATACCCATTTGTAATTCTTGTTCTTGGAGTTTGTGACAATTCAACTTCCTTGCTATTGGGCATTTGTTGATATCTACAGAACCTGTATGAGAGCCATTAAACACTGCAACCTCCGGAGAAAGATAAAGATGAGGTTGAAATCTCTAAATCAAGTAATTTCTTGAGGTCATTATTAGAAAGTTCAACACAGTGATAACTCAAACTGCATTCAAAAACAAAAGTCTAATATCCTCTTATACAATGACATAAAGAAGGATCAGGAGTGATCCCTGGTCTTATGTCGTTACTCCAACTCATAATAGGTAAGACTATTTTGTCAGCAAATATTGTTATGGCTGTGAAGTTACATCCAAGTGATGCAAGGATACATTCAGTTAAAAAGTGATGGGTTTTGACCATGGAGAGTTTAAACTCCCTGGTGCGTAAGAGATTGAGCAGTTGCTGGGACATAAAGAATATTTTCAAGTTTCCTTGCACAGACAGCTTTTTCATACTGTGGAGGTAACTTTTCTGCGTGTCAGTGTTAGTTTCTTACTAAAATAAAATTAATGAGCTAGTTTTCTTACCCTGATACTTCTATTGGTACTATCAGGAGAAGATTTCATAGAGCTGTCTCAGGGGTCTTCTTGGAGACCTCCTCTTCAGTTTATCATGTCCTGGTTCTCTCTCTTGCTCGGTGTTTTTTCTAGAAGAAAGTATTCCATTTCACCAAAACAATCCTAATAGGAAGTAAGATTCCTGAGGACTTATGGTGATACATAAAAACACCAATTAATAAAGTACCAATAATGTAAACATTTACTGAATAATCTTTATAGAATTTTACCTGAAATACATATCTTATCTGCAGATATCGTTAGCTGTCGATCCAATATGCTTCTGATGGTGATGCTGTTTTTTCTTAAAAAGGAGCTGCTTCTTTGACTGGGCTCAGTTTCCAGTCCCTCAAGCAGTTAATTGGCCTTTCTCAGATTATTTGGCTTTTACTGGATAGAAACCTTGACAGAGGAGTGTTTTCCACATTCATGTTCATTCACTGTAGGGCAGTGTAGTGGCAAGCATAAGAGGAGGTACAGAGTACAGCAAGGTCCATTTGCTCCACAGCCTGAACCCACAGAAACCAAGTGATTCCTTTTATAGCTGTAAAATCAGTTCCTATTGTTGCTGCTTGCCATCTGATGTAATATTCTTAATTGGTAAATGCTTTATCTGTATGCCAAACAGAAGTCAACCTCCATGGAAGTGGCAATTGTCAGCTCCATCTATGCTCACTTAGTCTAACACATTTTCTTTATATGTTTTATTTGGATTTCTTCTGCAGATACCTGGCTTGTTGAAGTAATGGGATACCTTATTTTTTTTTACTTTTGCTTGCATTTCTAAGTCTACTTCCTGCTTCCTGAGATCAGCAAGGGGTCTCCCAGAATTCACACTTCTTGCAGAAGTGCAGATACCATTGCTAACTGGTTTGTCATGTAAACCTTTGACCTGAGTATTTTTTGTGGCCCCTTTATGTTGACACTGAAGGAATCTCTTCAAAATAAAATAAAAATAAGAAGCTCTTTTGGTAGTAATTTGATATCACTGCTTGGAAAATATCCTTTTTTGTTTGCATGCACACCAGCAGCTCATTCCAAAAGCTCTCAGGACATTTCCAACAGCTCTGGTATGTTTTAGGCATAGACAGAGGTTCCAACTGTCAGATTTCAAGGCACTTGGAAACATCGCTGTGAAAGTTTCTCTTTTTCAGTGACTTCCAGTGTTAATGGTGGAAATAGGATAAAGAACGGGAGCAATGTGATATACAGTAAATGAAGAAATCATTATTTATTAATTTTCTTACTTTATGTAAGATTTCTACACAAGCAGAGGAGCTCCTCCAGTACACAGCCATCATTCACAGCCATTCTGTTAGGCCAGTTTCAAAGAGAAAAGAACATGAGAGAGTATTTGAGAAATGTGGGCCTGATACAAGGGAAGATGAACAGTGTATGTCACTTTTGAGCCAGCTAAAGACAAACGTCCACCCGTCTGAAGAAAGATGAGAAGCTGCAGAAGCATACTACTGGGCATCATGATTCAGTATTGTGTCCCAGTTCAATACAGCCTAGAGCCTCCTTTTCTCTTAGCTCTTCTTGATGTACTCTATCTTAAGATTTACTCCAGCTTTTGTATCCTGTCTGGATTGCAGATTTTTCAAGGCTGTCTGTGTACTTCTGTGTTTTCACAGCTCTCATTTCACCTCGATCCCACCCTTGCCTGGTCCTTAGACAGTGTTGATGCAAGCAAATTCACCAGAAAAGATTCTTCCTTAAACTTAGAAAGTAAATCAGGAGAATTGAGTTCTTGGCATAGGAATGTTCAAAATATGAGATATCTTAAGGAAAACCATTTAGGTTTCTCATGAGCTTGTTCATAAATCAAGGTGCAGAATTTGTTTCTTGGCTTTCCTTTATGGAAACAGATTAAAGCAATTCTTTATTTTCCTTTTAATTCTTTTAATTATTTTGCTGTTTCTTGTAAAATCTGGTATTTGTATCAGTTTTAATGCATATTTTTCACCATACAATGTAATAGAAAGTTACATTTGCCTCTCAAATGGAAGAGCTAATTCTGCTCATGGCCCCCACATCACTCCATGAAGACTGCTGAAGAGCAGCTGTGCAAGAGATAAAGCCTTGAATTATTCACCAGGTTTAAAAAAAAAAAAAAAATAAAACGAACTCCAGTGTTAGTCTGTCTCTTTTTCACTGCCAAAAGTGAGCTAGTAGTAGGTGGGGGTGTCTAGCATCTTTCAAGGTCCATAGTTCATGGATGAAAACCTGTCAATCAAAAGTCACTTGTTTGTGCCAGGTGTTTTTTGTATCTCAGATCACTATACTTACTATACAAGGTATTTTTGATGTGTGTGTATTTATTTATTTGTGGTGTAGAAAAGAAGGTATTAGTTATTTCTGGTAGAGGTTTGACTCCCTGAGCTGAATCTCTTAATCTGGCTTCTTCCATTTGTTCTCCTTTGGCAGCTGACACCCTTTGGCTCTTCATGCCCACTGGCCAGCTGTTGCACCTGTACAAATCCTGCTGGGGCTCTGCTCTCAGGGCTGGTGCCAGGATGCAAGGAAACTGTATTCAGTACAGTCATGTTAGGAGTTAAGACATGATTTGTCCCACTGTTTTTGGCGTGACTCACATTGAGCAGATCATTAGCACTCATGCCAAACTTTTTCTATTCACGTTCTGAAGTGGAGCAGTAATTTGTTTTATAATTATTAACTGTAATTGCTTACTAGGTTTGACAAATGCATTACTAATTCAACAGTGAATTTGTTATGAGGCACTAATAGGAAAAATCTACTTGAAGCCTAAAATCTCTATACTGAATTAATTCTTCATTCTGTACATAATTTTGAATTGAGCAATATTAGCTTAAAGATAGGAATTGCTTTTAAATCTCAAGTAATGTGAAACTAGTGCCAGATGAGAAAATAAGTCAGATTAATAACCTGTAAGGTTGCTTCTTTTTCTCTTCTCTTCTCTTCTCTTCTCTTCTCTTCTCTTCTCTTCTCTTCTCTTCTCTTCTCTTCTCTTCTCTTCTCTTCTCTTCTCTTCTCTTCTCTCCTTTTTCTGTAGTTTTTAAGTGGATGTGGTTCCCCCC
>VXAU01001092.1:269359-296328 GCA_013399695.1 Formicarius rufipectus | reverse complement strand
TAAACTACAGTGGCCAGTTTTTGCATCTTGAGATACAAGTAAAATTCTTGAGCAGTTCCTCTTCTGCAACTGGAATGAATACTGGGTGGTGGGGCTGATCTAGTGCAGGGACTTTGACCTAGTCATCTTTGTTCTTGGAAAGAGGTGTAGAACTGTGATGGGTAAAATAAATGTCTCCTCTCTCTGTCTACCTGCTCATCCAGCCTTAATGGCATGAGGGATTTCCCTTGACGTTCATGGACTATTCTTGGGGTTGCGATATGTTTTCCCTCTGAAAAGCTGGCCTTGCTTTCATCAAAAATTTTGGCTTTTTCAAGAGCTTTTGGCATCACTATTGCTTCAAGCCATGAAGAGTCCAAAGTTTTCCTCCTACTGTAGAGGTAGAATATTAGGGTGGGCTGAGGAGCACTGGAGGAAGGGAAGAGCAAGTGCAGTTCACTCTTCTGTGGGTTGAAGATGTGGCCACTATGTCAGTATTTTTCTGTAAAGGGCAAGTAACACTAGCAGTAAAGATTTGCCTCTTTTATTAGCAATGTGATTCACTCAAATTCCAAAATGTAAGGTGATGTAAGGTGAATTTCAGTAATTTTTAATAGTGGTCATAAAAAGCTCAAATGTTTGGATCATAAAATTGGTCCCATTAGGTTGGGCTTCCTGCTTTTTTGGGTGCCTTTTCTACTGTACACAGTTGACAGTAAAATTAACATTTAAAAAAATGTACCAGCAGTCAGAGAGTGTTTCACAGAGACCTCCAATATCTGTCAAGTAGTATTTGCTTTTGCTCCCATCTTTTCTAGTCTGACCAATAGCTTGCAAGCTTTGCTATATTGAATACTTGCTAGGCTGTCCACTGACCCCTTTATTGTATGTTGCTGTTTTGTTAAGGATGAATAACATTATTATAAAATTGACACTTAAACCCCAAAAATTTATGCAGATTTTGGAAGATTGGTCCTTGTGAGATTACAGATTTTTGAATCCTCTGAAGATATGTTCCAGATCTACTTTGATCCACATAGTTCCAGTAGTTTCAATTTTCTAAATTTTTAGAATGGTGATACAATTTTCTGTTCTGTCAATGAGGATACTTGAGTTAACTTCGTCTGTAGGAGTAGTTTTCGTGCCTGATTTACACTGCAACAGTGGACAATGCATAGGCTGTTTATAAAAGCTGATGCTTAGATGTATCCCAGGCTGACTGTTGCAAGCCAAGACTTTGTGGATACACTGTAAATCTCATCAGTTCTCGACAGTGTAGGAGCAAAGTACATTTTTTCAGATTAGCATATCTACAATAACCCTTTAAACAAGGGTTATTAAATGTGCATGAAAAACACTGCAGTAATTATTAGTGAATGGCTGTAGTAATTTTTTAGGTGAGCTTTAGCATTTTGAACTATGCTTAGTTGATGTTTTTACTTTTCAGTGAGGACAGGTGGTGTACCTGCCAGGGGGAGCTTACCCTCCCATCATGACTGCCCAGCTCAGTTCATGGACAGCTGCATGGACAGTGGGGAACAGCTTCCATAGGTGACATATCCTCCCACTGGACTTCTGAGTAGGGAGGAATGGGAAATGCTTTCAGCCTGGAGCTGCTTGCCACCAAGCCTCCACTGATGGGTGCATTCCTAGCTATGGATAGATGTGGCTAATGTTACATCTGGGTTTTTTCTGTGATGGTGTGATGGGTGAGATCATGACTGTGTTTCAGCACTATCTCCTTTGCAGCTTGATTTGGGAGACAAGATGTCATAAGGCAGACATCTTTGAGCAAAACAATTGCAGCATCCTTTTGAAGTGCATCTCCTCTTCCATCTCCACATGCCTTCTTAATAGTACATGGAGCCCTCTGCGGTTTTCTCTGGAGCTCTCTTCCCCCATAAATGGGACCAATTAGGTATCCTTTTGTCCTGCCCTGTGCAGATATGATGATGATGTCAAAGGTGTAAAAATTCAAGGAAATCCACACTAGAAAATAAAACTTTTAGAGCTGTATGAAATATTAGTGAGACCCCAGGTGACGTCTTACTGCTTTACGTTCACTGACTGTAAAAACTGAAACACACCAAAGTGTTTATAAAGAATTTTTTTTATTGTTATTTCCACCACCACTGAATTTCCTTTCCAGAATACTAGTTTAAAAGGGTGATTTGCAGATTTTAGGCTGTGAATTATTTTTTTTCTCATACAAAGTGTCTGCAAAGAAGTCACTCCAGAGAAAAAGTGATTTAATGAAGTTTGAGATCTAAATTAAGTTTAGATTTAGAGCAGAATTTTACATTTAAATCTCTATTCAATAGAAAATCAATGGTTTTATGTCTGACTTGTTCTTTGTTAGAAATCTATTCCTTTTATACTTTCCAGCCCATTATCCTATCAAATGTATTTTTTTCTCTCTGTGTTTTGGCTTTTGTTTTGGAATGTAACAGGTACTGTGCCCCCTACTGCTATGAATAGCTCATATTTGCAACAGCATAAAATATACTCGCTGCATTCCAGCTAGCAAAGACAAGAAATTTTAGCAGCCTTTATACTCTATGGAAAATGTTGCCAAGATACCCAGATTTATGTATTCAGTGCGTTAGTTTTCTGAAACCGATGTAGAGAAAACGTTGGGATGAGACAGAAATTGGACCAGCATTCCTCAGACAACTTGTCTTGAACTGTAGCATTTTTGTTGTGTATTATTTTGAGCACAACAAGAATGTTTCCAATAAGTTTATTAATACACCCATGAAGATGCTTTATAAACTGCTTATTCTCTAATATTACACCTGTGCTCCATCACTTGATATACTGATCCCACTGTGGGACCTTTCAGTTCTTCAGGTCAGCTTGGATTGGGAAAACTTGCCAACTGGCACTAGCTTTGCTGTTGTTGGCCATGTATCTTTGAAAAGAAGCAACCAATTAGACCTGATGTAATACCACTTCTAAAGGCAATGAAGCAGCAGAATAAATAAAATACCTGATTTAAGAATACGTCTGAGAGTCACATGCCTAAGTTGCCCATGATGTGTGTAGCATGAAAATCCTTGCCCAGTAGGAAATAATTACCTCTCATTGTCCTCTTCAGTGTTTAAAGATATGGCTCTGTTGATACCCTAATGAAGTACTTAAATAAAACACAGTCCTGTGAAGACAAAATAAACACATTTGAAATAAGTGTGAGAATACTCTTGTCATCTAATAACTTAGGAGAATGGCAAAACTTTCAGTAATTTTACTGATTAATTTTTTTTTTTCCTGAGATTTAGCCAAGCAAAGCAAACAGGGAGAAATTGCTCCTAATACTCCTAATTAAGACTATAACTGTAGAAAGAGCAAACTATTTGTAAACTGTTTGAAGCACACAGGATGAAAGGTATGGAGTGCTTTTAAAAATGGAAATTATTAGGCAATCCAGTGATTTCCTTAATTTTGTTAATAGTGATCATGCTATTTGTGGCATACTAATGAAAACTAGTTAAGTGTTGGGAGACGATCTGCTAGTACACTGGATGCAATCCTGAAGTCTATTAGAGGTGAAACTAAAAACAATCCCACAGCACTGGATCCCTATGGAACCTGTCTAGGTACTTCTAGTAGTTTGATCATTGCAATTACACAGGTCAAGAGCAAAGCACAGATCTGTAATACTTACCTGTGGCTCTTGTTCTGTGCCAGTGGTAGTGAAATCCAGGTGTGCAGGGGAACAGATTGCAGGAGGTGAAGTGGGTGACACTCTCCAGGCTTGGACGCCGAAATTTGCTTGTTTCTGAGTTGGAATGGACAGGTGTGGGTGGGGAGTCTGTCTACTGTTGGTGTGTGTTACCCACAGTATTAGTTGCCCAAACTCCTCCTTGCCACCCTCTTGTCTGTGTGGGCTCCTCACCTAATGGCAACAGTGTTTTAGAAAACCATGTCTAGAAGTGAAGAATTGGACTGAGTCTGCAACCACACTGCCTTTTGTTTTCCCCAGTTCTTTTCCCTGTTTTGTTTTCTCTAAGCAGCTTTATAGCCACACAGTCAGCTATATCTGAGGGGAATGGGAGCTGGAAAGCAAAAGAACATTGTCCTTTCTGATCTCACAGACTAGATCTTTGTGAAAATTTGAGTGAGATCACAGAACTGTAAGCTCTGCAAATACGAAAATTAAATCAAAAGAAATCCTTTGTTCAGTAAATGCATGTTTTATAATTGTCAGCTGAACTAGAGAATTTGCTGGGGAGGAAAAATAGCATGTGCTGGTATGGTTGCATTATCCTGACTGCTTGAGTCTTCATTCCTGCTTCACACTGTTGCCCAGAGGAGCACATCCTTGTGCATTTGTATTTCTCCTCTGAAGAGGTCTTTGACTGTAAGTCAGCTTTCATGGCCCTCCTGTCTTGTGACCTGGTACAGTCACTGCAGGCATCTCTTGATGGCATGCAGGCAGAAGGAGAGTTTCGAAGTGCTGGTTTCTGCTTCTGTGGAAGGTAGTGCACTAAGGTTGGACACATCTCAAGCCAGTTTTCTAAAGTTTGTTCTGGATATAATCCTTCACACAGCACTTCAGGTCTTTGTATCTAATGCCATTTTAGCCACTGAAACCTTTTTTATTCCCCCTGAAAAATGTGAGTATAGCCATGATCTTATGCCTGCCAGCAGTAAATTGCTGTCTTCATCATAGTATGCAAGTTTTTCTTAAACCCTGAGAGTATATAATGTGAATGTATAATGTGAATGTGGTCATTCTCTATTAACTTTAGAAAACACTGTGATAAAAGAACCTGGAAATCAATTTCAGAAAAAAGGCATAATTTACATGCTGTGGTGTATGTTAGTGGTGTCATAGATACCACCGCTGGAATGAAGTTTTTTATTATCATAATATCCCTCCATTTTCTGTGCATGATTTCCTAGTATCCTATCTTTATTTATCTCATCCATAGTTTCTTTTATATGGATGTGCTACTGTAGCCCATAAATAGCACTTGCTTTTGTCTCCCCCTTCGCATGTGCCTATGCTGAAAAGTTTAGAAATAAACTTTTGCCCACCTCCCCTTCTTCAGATGAGACAAAAAGAGAAAATGAGCCAATGAAAAACAAATTCCTTGCACTGGTACACTGTGCCCGTTCAACACTGCAGGAAAACTAGCTTGACACTATTATTCATGACAGTATATTAAGTTACAATAAAACTAAGCAGAGGGTAGCTCTAAAAATTGGAAGGATGCCTGTCAGTTACACTGTGAAGTTAAAACCTTGCCTCCAGGATACTCTTCAGCAGACAGAGCAGCATTGCTTGGGGTAAGAGAGGAAAGAATTTCTCTGCCGACAGAAATGGAGAAAAGTCTTATTTTCATCAGATTTATGAAAAATAAAACTTATTACAAGTTTTCTTTTACTTTGAAAACCAAAGCAAAGACTATCTTCCATATTTGAAAAAAGGACCCATTTAGTTACTGTTTGGTCTCCTTTCAGAAGGTTTGGATGTTCTTATGCTTAGTCACTCTCTGACTTAAGGTCAACATCCCCCATGGTAACAGCAGGAAAAGTTACCTTCCTTTAAGGCTGTTCTCCAGAGCCCCAACACTGTTTTCTACTGTAAAAAGTAATGAAATTGATCATGTCTGAGGACCATCTGATTCTGTTCCCCTTTATTGACACAGTGGGATTCTCTGCTGTTTACCTACAAAGTTCTGCTTTGCATGCTATGTCCTTTTCCTCATCCATTTTTGCAATGGTTTACTCTTGAGAGGCAAAGTGGAACAGTTCTATGTCAAAAACAAAAGTAAGAGACGGCAGAGTGAATTCAAATCTGCAGTATCCTTGGAAATTTGGGTTAAAACCCACTAACCAACCATTACAACAAACTAATAGATAAATAAAACATTAAACAACAACAAAACCCCCACATTCCATTAACTAGCTGTATCAGGTTTCATCTGAAATACATTCCCCAAGGATATTCTAGTGCTTTGGGTTTTGCTGTTTTGCTGCCTCATTGAGAAAATAAATCTGAAATTAAATGAGGTTAAAATAAGAGTGGTTTTAAGCATGCATGTTTTGCAGAGGAAGATTGCCTGTAAGTGTTTCTGGTATGCCATATCTAAGCAGAAAAAAGGAGTAATGATTCTTATAAAAACTATGGGACCTGTCATCCTTGTGAAAAAACCTGATTAAAAAAATAAATTAAGCAATTCAGCTAATTTAAATTTGGTTTATTAGCTCTGTATAATGTTTAGACAAATCTGTCATGAAAGAACAAATGTAGAGTGTACTTTCCCAAATTTTCTTTTTCTAAATTATCATTTTTTTCCCACACATCTCTTAACTTGCTGTTTAATTAGCAGGTCATCTTCATGCATAAAAACAGATTTTCTTTTTACTGTTCCTTATTGCTATTTTTTTCTATTTCAACGAACTATCAAAGCCTGTTAACTCAATGCAAATCTTTCCAGTTATTTCTACAGGGTATGTGTCAGACTCAGAGACACTGGTTTTACCATCACAAAAAGTGAGCTGGGATCTGCCCCTGCCTCCAACAAGATGCTGAATCAATTATGTTCCAGGAGCACTGTGGAGTGTTTCACGTTGTGTTACCTATCTGAAGTTAAATGGTCAATTTAAGAAACAGTCCTCCCCTCACCCTCCAACTCTAAGTGCCAATCAAGAACCAAAAAAAGCCCCACAAAACATCCAACCCCAAAACCCCCTAGAATATGAATTAGGCCTGTGAAACAGCTGCTTTTAGGGTCCCCACTTATTTATAGGAGCTCTGCTGACCCTTCTGGACTCACAGTGTTCCCAGAGAAGACACAGATAGAAGAGGTGGCTGTCACATACAGCTTTAATCACTTTACACTACGCATTGTCTTCTTAATACTCATTTTAAAGTGATATGCATCTCTGTGCACACACACAAACATAGTGTCAGTGTTATTGCACTTTGTTCTGTATTCCTCATCTGCTCATTTTATTAGTAAAAGTTCCCACTCATTAAATTCTCCTTGGAGGAGAAGTAGTGATTTTGATGATGATTATTTTTCCAGTTAACATGGAATGAGTCAAAATTTCTTTTTTTCATAGGAAAGCAATTTCTTTATCTCATGACAATAATTTAATATTTTCCTCACAGGAGAAAATACACAGTAAATCTTTCCCATGACATTACTGTGGAGAGATCAAATCTTTATTCAATCAAAAATCTGTTAAAAGCTGGTATGAGTGGGAGGCAAGTAAAGACTTGCAACGTCTGATCTTTCTTCTTGATATGATCTCTTTCTTGGTATGTATTCAGCAATCACTTTCTTCATCTACATGGAATTCTGGACCATTGACCCTGCGCTTCTGTTTTACCAGTGTTTTTAGTTTCTTCAGTATGCACAGCAAACCACAACATCCCAAATTTCCCCTTATTCCTTCTTCTTGAAAAGTTGTTTGATAAATTCAATAGTCTGCTCTTGTACCTTACACAGCTGGCTCCCTGGGGTTTTATAGGGAGTGTGACAGTGTTAAGCATCCAGTCCAACACTGTACATCAGGGCAGTAGGAAGGCTCCTCCTCTCTGCAGTGGGTGAGATACAGCCCAGAAAACAATTCTAAGGATGAGCACCCTGAGCTGCCCCTTCATCCCTCAAGTGACTGTAACTGGAAAGCTTTCCTGGGAACACCCCAGGGCAGGCACTAGGAGTGGTGCAGTGAGCCTTAGCAAGCAGCACATCGTGATAGGAGTGAGGCAGAGTCCTGGCTGCCATGTTTGGATGTTTTGAGTGGGATTTACTGTGGAATAGCTCTGCTCTGCTCACACAGAGAACGGGAGAGACCAAATACTGTGACTGAAATACAGCAGTTGTGTCCTTGGGTGCTGTTTAGTTTCGTCTGAAAGACATGCAGTTCGTGTACTCTAAGGTCACACTGTTGTGCAAACCAAAGCATGGTAAGAGATTTGCCAAAAAAACACTCCTGAGTTCTGAAATAAAGCATCAGCATGGATCAGCAGAATAGTAGTATGCCCTATTAAGAGACTTCACATTAAAAGAAAGTCATGTCATTATCCCACATGGGACACTGTGGGAATAAAATTACAAGGTGATGAGTGTAAGATGCAGCACAGGTAGATTGAATCAAGAGAAGAGGAAGTGTAAGAGAGATTTATTACTCAGTATAGACAGATAGATGCTAAATGCCAAGGTAGTATTGTCTGTTGCCCCTTCACATGAGTGAAATTATTATTTCTGTGCGTCACCCTTTGTGTAACCAAGTATTGAATAACCAATGTACAGATAAGTAAATGTTAACAATACCTCTATAGTACTGTGCAGCAACTTATAAAAAGTTCTTTCCTATGCCACATGCATTTCTGTAGTCAAAACTGCTAATTCTTTCAATAAAACCTGTGGTTTTATATTGGTTAAAAAGGAAAAAAGTAAGATTTCTGACAAAAACGCCATAGTTTTTTTTGTTTGGAAGAAGATACAAGTTTTCTACTAGGAGTAATGAACTGAAAAGACTGATAATAATATATGAAGCTGCTGAAACCAACATATTCCAAATATGGCAGTTTTTATCAATTGCAGTTGTATACATTTCAGTTGGTTAGTAATACTTACTTTTTTCTGGTTAGTAAGTACTAAGGTGATGAAAGAGAATATACAGCAGAGCAATGTTTCCCAATCCACTGAAATAATCTGCAATTCCTCAGATGGTTTATATAGTGTGTGTGTCTCTACCAAAAAAAGAACCTGTAGCAGGACAAGCCAGTGTGTCCATCTAATTTGTTGGGAGCTTTAAGGTGCGCATTCAATATATTTGGGTCCCCAACTAGGCCAGCAGGGCTGGACTCTGCAATCTGTCCTGTTCTCTTTTATTTGAGAAACAGAGTCAAGAAGTGGCACATGCAATGGAAATGTTTAGCAAAGTGTTTCTCTCATTTTCTGGGGTATTCTGTGTTGCTGTTTTTTATCTGTTGAACATGTGAAAGGGGTTTTTTTCTTTTTGTTTCTTTTTTTTTTTTTTTTTTTAATTTTTATTTTTCATGGTTTGAAGAATACCAGTAAGTGTCAAATCAAAATTTTGATATTGTTAGGAATATTCTGACCGTTACAAATCCAGCCATTGTCCTCTGAAACTCTTTTCCTTCAAAATATTAAAGATCAGTTCAGTTACTATTCCAAGAATATTTACCTGTTTCTGACATAAAACAGGTTTCTATAGGCCATGCCTGCATGTAACTGCTGAGCTAAATGTGACTGGTATGTCTGGTTTCCTCAGAGATTCTGGATGACTTTTTGTGATACCCCTTTGGCAGGCTCCAGAAAAGTCAGTGGAATTTACATATATTTTTTTCCTATTCCGGTGTTTGGAGATATTCATATTTTTCACTTGTATCCTTGAATTCTGACAGGCTCACTTAATGCTTACAGAAAAATGTCAATGTCCTTTGGTTCAGTTAAGCCGTATTTTCCCTTTTGGTCCTTATGTCAGATCACAGTGAGAAAAGAATGCAAGAATTATTATTATTCTTGTTAGAAAGCCTGAAGAGCAGAGCCAGACACAGGCATGTAGTTCTTAAGGTAGCCACTAACTCTGGAGAAGTGAGAAGGCAGCAGGCTGTGGGTAATCACTGCACACAGTCATAGGGACAACAGGATGTGCAGGGACCTTCATGCATACCTGCACAGGGATGGTATAGGAGGCATGTGTTTCTGCTGTACATTTACAATACATGCCAGGCTTCTCCCTGAGCAGCTGCAGATCTCTTCTGTAGTGGCAGAGAGGACATGATATGGCTCAAAGTGAACACTTTTGTCACTGCCATGAATGGATGAAAATCACTTAGCCAGTATTTTCCCCAACCATGGTCACTTTTAAGATTCAGCTAACAGGGTGCTGGGCAATTTTGTTTAGCCTGTGCTTTTGCCAAGAAAGGCTGGATCAGTGATCCTTGAGGTCCATTCTTACCCTGTATTCCACTATTCTGTGATTTTATGAAAATATTATTCTGTGTTTTCCCTGTGCCCACCAGTGTCCTTCAGCTGCCAGATGACCTTGTAGTTTGCAATGGTGAGCAACTTAGCAGTGGACTGTGAGTCCTCTCATTCAAAGTAAGTTCATAGGAAGCAGAGGGTTGTAACCAAACCAAACCAAATATGGAAACTGCCATGTGAATGAAAGCCTATCTGTCAATGAAGAGAACTTTTCATTTCAGAAATATGTTTTTAATTTTATCTTATTAAATGTTGTAGTCTTATATGCTCATTCTCATGCTAGAATTTCACCGAGTGCGTATGTGTGCGTGATGTGCATTTTGCCATTGTTGCTATTAAATGTGAGCAGTAATTTTGGAACTGCATTATGGTTCATCTTTTTCAAGAATTTTAAAGCTAGCACTGTTAATCTGAAACAGAATCTTTGGAATAGATGGGAATGGTCAGGCACTCTGGAGCAAAGATTTGGAACAAAAGCTTAATTACATGGGTACCGTATTAAGGCATTCTTATAAACAGTTGCAGTATTTTTGATGTGGTGGTAAGAAAACAGAAAGCGAAGAGTAGCCAAATTAAATCAGCAACTCAAGGGTAGCAGTTGACTGTAAAAGTTGACAGATGAATGTTTTCCGCAGTCCCAGCAGAGAGAAAGACTGAATTGAATGGCCAAATTCCTACTGATTTCTTTGGGAGCAGAATCAATTCTTCTTTACTAACTCCTTTTTTGATTTTTAATGAGCGTTACGTGACTTAAATCTTGTTTAATGTTTTGGAAGCAATGTGTAAGGCTTAAATCAAATAGTAGGTTTCCTAGACTTTTAATAGCTTTATTCTTTTTAGTGCTGTTACCTCAGGGTATTTACTTTTAGCTGTTAGTGTAGTGTAGAAGTTGATACTATTGTGAATGGACTTGGCAAGTCTTAAAACAGAATGTTTAGATCATAAACATTTTAAAATAAGACTCCATAGAAAAAGATGTATTTTTTTAATATGAAATGTTAGTTGTGTTCCTGACAGGCTTTGCTTTGGAGGAGTCACATGTATTTCAAAGAGTATTCTGCTGGCCAGCTGGAGCCAAAAGATTATTTCAAATCAATGGAGACCCAGTTCCCTTTTCTCTTTTGCTTTTTCCCTT
The DNA here is from genome assembly GCA_013399695.1 of Formicarius rufipectus. NCBI lineage: Eukaryota > Metazoa > Chordata > Aves > Passeriformes > Formicariidae > Formicarius > Formicarius rufipectus. The sequence goes on along the minus strand of VXAU01001092.1, from coordinate 285,240 downwards.
TCTCCGTTTCTCTCTCTCTCCCCCTTTCTCTTCAGTAGAACTCTCTATACATCATGCAACTGAAGTGCAGCCAGTCACAGGGTGACAAATTCATACACTAATATGCACAGCAGGGGAAAGCATAGAAACCTTGGTTAAAGATGCCACTACTGGTCTTTTCTTCAACACTCTTCAAATCTTCAGACTTCAAAAACCTTTGTGTATCCTCCAGAGCCAGTAAAATTGCATAAAGTATATGAAGAAATGCTTGCATCTGCCCTGCTCTTACCTGTGGAGGGGCACAGTCATCTTTTTAACAATTGCTTCATTCATCGGTGCTGTGTGAAACCAGTTATACTCCAGGGGTGTAAAGAGAGTTGGTGGGTTTGGTGGGTAACTTAGAACACATTAACAGAGCAGGTCTTTATTTATCTCAATCAAATGTTGATGATTCATGTGCTATGAGTTATTTTTGGTTTTCATATTTATTTGAAATAAATGTGTGTGAGAATATTTGTTGCTCTGCTTTCAAGATGTCTTTAGAGGACTTCTTTTTATGAAATATGAACTCAGTGTGCTGAAAGTTATTGTACATATGTAATTGTGCAGGCAGAAGTCCTGCCTCACCTCAAGCAAATACATGTGCCACAGTAGAAGCTCTCTGTACTGATCAAACTGTACATTGTTCAGTTATTCCAGAACAGACTTTGTTTTTTTTCCCCCCATAAAGTAAGGGTAGCACTTTCTCCACCTCACTTTTGAAGCCTATTACCTCTATGTGCTCTGCTGGATATGGGTTTGAAATCCCTACCTGCTTTAAAGTGAATGGGGACAACTAAATATGTCTTTACATGGTTCACTGGCTGTAGCTGTAAGTCCTGAACAGAAAAGTTTTTTTTTGTCTGTTGCCCTAAAGTATCATTAGAAAAGGGTTTTTTTGAGCCTTTAGATGAAAATACATGTGTGACTGATGTTTGAAGTGACTGGTGGTTAGAAGTTGAATGAAGAAGGGATAATGAAGTGACCGTGTTCGGAACTGGCCAGGAACCCATCCCTTACAGAATAACAGAACCAATTAGGTTGGAAAAGTCACCCATGTCTAGTCACCCTTTCTGTGAAGAAATTCTTCTTAATGTCCAACCTAAATCTTCCCTGGCACAGTTAGGGGAGCTTACACAGCTCCCCCAGATTAGAGTAGCACAATATGGAGTGGAAGTCGAACTTGACTTGATTTTAGGAGCATACATTTTATTGTCGGAAGGCCTGTGTTAGCTTCATTCTTTGGCTGCCCTGTTAGGAACTGTGAAGAAAGCCTTGCACAGCATAGGCTTATAAAGAAATTAACTTTTTTTGTTTTATTAATTTTGATTTTTATTTGCTCAGACCATGATTTACGAATCAGACAAATACTATACAGTATTGTACAGACAAATTGTATTATTACATTAGAAATTTGCCACATTCTCCATGGACAAAACTGCAAAGTTCAGTCAATGGGGTAGAAAGAAATCAGTTGTTATATTAAAAATGTATTTAAAAAAAAAACAAAACAAAAAACCCCCCAAAAAACTGGAAAACAAACCCAAACCAACCAACCAAACAAAACCTCAAACCCAAAACTTCTTAGAAGTTGAGTTTTTAGATGCTTATCTAGATTGGCAGAAAGTGTCCCAACTTCAAAGAAAAGCATCTACTAGGTCTTAGTCAAATATTTAACATGTTCCCCATAATAATTTGGCAAGTAAGACTTGGAGTATCTGTGGAAAGAATCTAATCCATGATTTTGTTATGGTCTATGTTAAGGGCACTTGTTGCTCAATATGCATTTAATCCTGAAATTTTCCTGATATAAAGTTGCTTTCCTTTGTGTATTTCCACTCTTTCTTAGTACTTCTTGGTAACACTGCTACTTGTCACTGAGTTTCTTTGGTGCTACTTAATGTCACTCACAGGGAACCTTCTTCCTTATAGTTCCCTTTAGGGGGTGTAATGCATTGGCAACTGGACTTTTATTTCCTCTGATTTTGAGGTTTCAGTAAATGACTCAGATGAAGTATGCAAAAAGAATTGAAGTTGCTTACATGGCATGCAGTCCTGTTGTTTTTCTCACAGGAGTGTAAAAAGACAGAGAGCAAACTGGTTTCCAGCTTCATGTCCTCCTACATATTTCCCTTTCAAACTTGCATGACTTGTGATATTTGTGCTCTTAGTAGCTGGTATTGATAATGACCAAATAATGGTAGAAAAAAAAAGAGACTGGCTGTAAGCAGGAAAACTTACCAAGACCTGAAAACTGATGGCTTAACACTGGAAGTGTGTGGTGAGTTATTTTGGAGGAAATCTAGGTAAAATTTGTATTAAGTGTATCAGAAATATTGAGGACAATTCTTTGGATGAGTCTGTGCATTTGAGTATTTTGTGGAGCTGCGTCCTTGATTGTTATGAGAAAGAGTCCTTTGCATCTGTTTTTGTGAATATGAAGGGTTAAACAATAAAGCAGAAATACATCTTCATGCTTCTGCTTAAAACTAAAAGGCCTGGATTTCAGAAGGGGCTGTAAAGCTTTCAGCAAGAATCATGGAAACACTACAGTAAAATGAAAAGCTGAAATGTGAAGAGTGCATGATGTGAGATGCCAGCTCAGCACTTCCAGGAGTCAAGAACAGATCACATTGCTCTAGCAGAGGAGACCACCCTTGGAACTGCAGGGAACTGCAGCAGTGACTTTCTGCTTTGCAATGTAAGGGAGTTATATAGGCTGATACCCCTCCACACAGCTATGCCACCTGGTGGTAGCCTCTCTCAACAGTTCTTCGTTCAGGGGAAAACAGATGTTATTTACAAGTACTTCTGTAGGGATTGAAAAATCTCCTTAATATACAGATCCCACCTGCACAAGGAAAGGAGAAGAGTAAGAGTGTTCATACAAAAAAGTTTCATTACTGAGCATGTTTGTTTTTTCTCCTCTTTGTATAGGTTCAACATGGGAGAAAACATTACGGCAGATTGGTTTTGAAAGGTAAGCCATAAATTTATTGCAAAAAGTAAGGAAAGAAAAACTGCATTGGCAAATTTGCAGAATTATTTATTTTAGTTGATTGAATGTATCAATGACATCAGATTTAGATATATGTTCAGCTTTTCTGTTTGTTTCCTCTTTTCTTTCCTCTGAAGCAATTTATTCACCATATGAACTTTGTTTTCAGTGTTTTCTGCTGGCAACTATATAGTGTGCTAATATTAAAAAAGGGACACATATTTGGGCACAAATCTTACTTATGAATGAAAATACTGATCTCATTCATTTTTTTCCATGAAACTTCTAACCTGTGACATATTATTTGACTAAAGTAAATGAAATTGAAAGAGGTCCAAAGATGTCAGAGAGCTATTCAGTATCAGAGGAAAGTTCAACATGCAAAATTCCTCAAGTGCAAGAACTTCTTGCAGACAAATGTATGTCTGTCTTGTAAATTAAACTAGGCCAAGCCCAGTAAAGAGTGATCTCATGTTGGGATTCAGAGAGTCAATGTCATGTTCATTCTTTTACAAATGGTAAGCAGGAGAATCTGCTCTCCACTTAAAGATTTTGATATTAGTGAAAATTACACACTCTCAGTGGCTTCAAATTTGTTATCCTTAAAAGGTTATTTTTTCACAGATTATACTTTTTTTCTCAAGTTACATTCAGTTTGGTACCTTGATGAGCATTTCATTCACCATGACATCAAACATGTCTGGAGGGCACTACTGTAAACTATTGCTTCTTTCATCACCCAAATTATGAATTAACACCTGTTGGTGCTGCTTATCTTCATCAGAATTAAAAAAAAAAAAAAAAAAAAAAAAAGAAAAGCAAAAAAAAAGATGTTTGAGGAGTGCTTGAATGAATTCCTACCCTGGGTTTGTAGTTTGAAAGTGACAATAGAAAATGGTAATTTTTTTTTTTTTTTGGTCTGAGTTTATTAGGAGTTCTGTGGTGGCAATTTCCAACCCGTGAGATGTTTCAAAACAAGAAGGAGAACCCATGATAGCTGTGTATATGTAATGCATGTACCACATGAAAGATGGAGAATTCTTAATAGACTGAATTACAGCTGAGAAGCCTGCCTGAGAGGAGGCAAATATGTAAAAGAGATTATTGTGCAGCTCCCATTATTGCCACTCTAGTTTGAAAAGCAGACTGGCATTCAGATGGCACTACTGCACCTTGAGAGTTTGATTGTCATCCTAGAGTAACTTTATTTGAAGCAGTACATTAGTTAGCATAGATGGGGTGAAGATTTGAATGCACTTTGCTTGCTTAATCGTAGAAGCAAATATGTTCTCTTATCAGCTTCTTCAGAGAACCAGCAAAGAGAAAAAAGAAAAATATAAAGTCCTTCATAGAGCCAGAACAATTAAGATTTGGGATTTTTAATATTCATTAATATTCAGTAATATTCATTGTCTTACCTGCATTTTTAACACATGCTTTTTAATGACATGAATATATCATAGAATGCAAAAGACCTTAAAGATCATCTGTTTTACAACCCTGCTGTCATGGACCAGGATGCCTTTCACTAGACCAGGTTGTGAGCCCCATTCAAAGTGGCCTTGAACAGTTCCAAGGACAGGGCATTCACCAGTTCTCAAGCTGGTTGACTCAAAGGTTAATGAGTACCATATATGCAAAGCTCAGTGTTAACTCCTTTATAGCAATATTTGCTTATTAAGATATTTTATGTTATTGCGTAAGATCACTATTTTTTATATCTTAAGGAACAGTTTCCAGAGTAAACAAAGGGGTACACATTGCTGTGTGTAATACTTAGTTGATGGAATCACACTTAACTTGCAGTCACAGAAGTAGAAATCCCAGGTCTGCAGACCTCACAAACCTGAGACATTATTCTGGGGATGTAACACTACATGCTTTCCCTAATCTTACTTTTTTAAGTAGAATTTTTTGACCACTGATAGAGACAGGATAGTGGGCTGTGTCCGTGTTAGCTCTGATCCAGTGCAGTTGTTCTTGTGCTATTTGTATCAACTCCAGGAAAAGAAGCAGCAGCAGCACACTTGGTAATTTAAAAACATGTTCTCTGCAAACTATTGACTTAGGCACACCGGAGTTAAGTGTGACATATCAATAGCATTTGAATGTGTTGTTTGGGCAAGGACATTCTCATTCAGAAGGAAGCAAGATTTTTGGATACACAAAAAGAAAGACATTAAATAATGTCCTAAGGAGGAATGATCTTTGCTTTAAAAGTGGAAGATTCGTATAAATTGTTCTTCTCAACAAACTTTTAAACTGGGTTGAGGAACAGGAGATATGGACAGTCATTTACATTGCAGAAAATTAAGCCCAGATAATTTACAGCTGGTGTCATCACTCCTTTGTGGCTGCATGGTGTTTATTCTGCAGCAGTAGAGTGCTTACATTGCTGTTGTCTTCATATCCTGAAAAACACTGTGGCACCAGGAGATCTGACTGTGAGGCTTTTATGTAAGCATTACTTGTGAGCAGAGGATGCCACTTTTCAATGCAAGAGAAATTAAAAATGCTGGAGCTCAAGTAAAGGAGCTTTATAACCAGGAAATGACTGGAGTTAAGAGCTTTTCAAATAAAAGGAGTATATGTGGGTTTGATAGATTTAAGTGAAAGTCTTTATGTTATTGATTGTTTTTCAAGACATTACAAATTAGCTAACTGTAACACACTGTGGTACTCATCACCTTTGTCCAAGAGGATCTAGACTGCAGTCCCTGACTGTATGTTCTGAAGAACATTTTGGAGACATTTTAAGAATTATGAAAGATATTAACTTATATTGTGTTGTCTAACAAGAAATATGGTTTAAAATGCTGAGCATGTGTGATACCTGCATGTTAAGCAAACTGTCACCTTAATGGTTTCTTAAATAATCTTTAGTAAGCCAAAGTAGATTTATGGATAGATACGATGGCTTTTTTGAAACTGTTAACATGGGGATTATTGTTCGTTATTGGGGTTTATTTAGATGGCACCCACATGTGCATTAAAATGTCTGTAAAGCAGTCATCTCTGCTGCAGTTTGTTGCAAAAATGACTAAAAATGTGTTTTAGAAGGCATTGTTCATATCACTGGCTTAAGATTTTTTCAGTCCCATTCAGGATTTAGTGTATATCGTAGGATCATTATAGTTGGAAAAGACCTCCAAGATCAGCTTTGAGCAAACACCTCCATGTCAACTAAACCATAGCATTAAGTGCCACATCCAGTCATTTCCTGAACATTTCCAGGGATAGTGACTCCACCGCTTCCCTGGGCAGCCCTTTCCAATGCTTAATGACCCTTTCAGCAAAGAAATTCTTCCTGATGTCCAACTTGGACCTCCCCTGGTGCAGTTTGAGGCCATTTGCTCTTGTCCTCTTGCTAGGAGGCTTACTTGAAATCTCAAGTGAAATACTTATGAACAATTAACAGTGATTGTGCTTGTTTCCTGGCTACTCTGGCAATTAAAGAGAGCTTAATGCACAAAGCCTGTTAAAATTCAAAATGAAAGAGGATCAGGTCAGTCATGGAGCTGGTGTTCTCGTGTAATGCAGTCAGTAGTGTCTTTTCAGCTCATGGCAGTCGTGAGGCTTGCAGTGCAGAGCCAGGAAAGAGCCACAGCAAGTACCAGGGAAATGCAGCTGGGGAAATGCTGCTACACTGCAGAAAGTTAAAATTAGAAGGAGGACTTTTCTAAACACCTAAATTTCTCTAGTGTGGGCCACCAGGTGATGAGGCTTATGTACTAGTCTCATAGATTCAATAGTGATTACAGAAATGTCTTCTATTATTATGTACTTGTTGACCTATAAGTGATCTAATAATTTTAAAACTTTAAATGGAAGGTTTTGGATGTCTTAAAACTCATTGTCCTTTAGGGTTTCCAGACTTTTAGTCTTCCTCTTACTATGCTGTTCTGAGCTGTAGTTTCTGATGTGACAAGTAGCTACTCAGCTTTTAACAACACTCCTCTTCCCTTTTTACATTTGTTCCTGTGGTGTTTCTCTTTTGTGTGTAATGTTTTACATTACAGTTCCACAAAACAGACTTAAGAATGATTTAATAACTGTGATTACATGCTAAGTAAATACCAACTGTTTTAGAAAATATATATTTGAAGTATAACAGATGTGTGGTTATTATACGTTTGGCAACATTTGATAGGTATGTTTTTCATAGTAAATAGGTGTTTCAGTGACACAGAGAAAGGAATTTTTGAGTACAAATTTTATAGTAAAATGTAATTATAAAAATGAAAGATTTTTCCATATTCAAGATACAAGTTTTGTTTGGTTGAATATTCTGATCTGATTCTGAAATTATTGTTATTTTTATGGTATTCAAAACTTTATGATAAATTCAAAGTTATCTATATAGATGCAAAAGTAGGTGACTTTCACTCTACTTATTACGCTAATAAGACCTATCTGCGCTATACTTAGTACAACAGCAACATCTTTGTACAACGTGCATCAAGCAACATCCTGGATTCTGTTTAAAGTAATTCTGAGGGTGACTGACAGTGAAAGCTGCTCCTGTTAGTAAAGTACTGTGTATTGAGTTGTGATCTTGTGATGCTCTTTTTAATCCTTTTACTGTTCTTGAAGAATGAAAAGGTAGCTAGGGTTTCGTAGCTGTCACACTGAAAGGAAACAGAAAATAGGTATGAGCAGGGAAAGGAATAAGAACGAAAAGGAAAGAGGAAAAGGCCTAAAGATTTCCATGTCATGGCTAGACCTTGGATAAGAAGATTGGCTCCTATTAAGATACATCCCAGATCTTCTGTGTACCTCAGTAGCTTCTTCAAGTACTCTTCTAGATACAAACTGTTAAGGAGAACACTCTGCATTGTTTTTGTCTGAAGGAAAATGAACACAACAGCCCTGCATGCCACAGGTAGGGAGATACAGCTTACCCAGTAGATGGCAGGAGCAAATTAGCTGTCATTGCTGAGATGCGTTTTTGTTCCTATGTCAGTCTCAAAGAGCAGACGGATGTCTGCATTTGCAGCTGCTCCACATATGCCCTGCTCAGTCTAGCCAAAAGTATTGTATATATCTTCCCTACCCCTTGCAGAGACTGAGAACTCAATTTCCAAAACCACTCATGACATGCGGTGAGCACTGGAATCCAGATTCATCAGAAGCACTTCCCAAGCACCTCCTTCCATGTTTAGGTTGCTAATTATGAGCTGTCTTGGGTTTCTGTAGCTGAATTTTAGTAGAACAGGAGGCTTCCAGGATGGTTTCTCTTAGAAGTTGCTAGAAGCTTCTCCTGTCCCGTGGAGCCAATGACAGCCAGGTCCAGGAGGGACTTCCTACTGGTGGACAGAGTTGAGCCAATTAAGAATCATAGTCATGCCTCTGTGATAACATAGTTAAGAATTAGGAGCGTTGCGCAGTTGAAATTCCAGCCATGAGATAACAACGCAGAGACCAAGGTCGGAGCAGGAGGAGGCAAAGGAGGGACCCCACGCTGGAGCGGGGTGGGGGAAGGACTGAAAGCTATTCCCCCCCCTCCCTGAAGCCTGTGGAGATCTTTCAGGGTACGGAGACCCCCTGCAGCCCCTGGAGGAGCCGGTGGATGCAGGAAGGAGCTGTTTCCCTGTGGGAGGCCCAGGATGGAGCGAGATCCTGGAAGAGACTTGCGGCCATGACTCTTGGAGAAGGAGATCCACCTGGAGCAGGTTTTTTCCCCCCAGTAGAAGTGTTGCCCGGGAGGTGGACTCACGTTGGAGAGGTCTATTGAGGACTGTCTCCTGTGGGAGGGACCCCACGGGAGCAGGGGAAAGACTAAGAGCTGCGCCCCCCCTGCAGCCCATGGTGAGGACAGTGGTGGAGCAGGTTGTCCCCCAGCAGCTCACGGAGACCATCGGGGTGCAGAGACCCGACTGCACCCCATGGAGTGACCCACAGGACAAGAGCAATGGCAGCAACAACAGCCACCTGCAAAACTCCCATTCCCTGCTCCCTCGAACTGCTGGAGGGAGGGAGGGAGGAGTGGGAGGAGAAAGGTGTTCTCAAGACTGATTTATTTCTTAATTTTTAGTTTTATTACTTTTAGTTTTTATCTTGTTAGTAATAAATTTAAGTACTTAGCTACTCTGAATTTGTTTTGCCATTCTCTCTTAGCTGTTCTTTGCCTTTTCTCCTTTCCCTGTGGGAAAGGGGGGGACCTGGAGGTTTGGGTGGACACAGGATGAAAAACAACACAGTTTTTGGTGCCGTGACTCGAATTTGAACTAAGGTCCCTGCAGTTGGGAGGGAGGGGGAAGCTGTTGTTTTGGGGCCTCTGGGTATTTGCCTTCGGCCAGGGATAAACTACCACATGAGCCTACTGGTGATCTGTTTTCTCTCTTTCCCCTTGCTTAGATTGCCCATAACTTGCTTGGATATTTGATTGGTGCTTGGCCGGAGTTTCTCTGAGTGACATGTAAGGAATAAACAGAAAGAAGAGAATATCACTGGATTCTGTAAATATTTAGTATGCACAATTCTGGCTTGGAAATAAAAGTACCATATGGTTTTCTGTAGTGACATTCCCTACTTTTCCCCACACTCTTTGGTGATTTAAGGAAATGAATAAATATATGTTTGAAGTATAAAGTCTTATCCCAATACCATGCTCCATAATTTCAAAGTCTTTCTTCACATACAGCTCAATTCTATTGTCCTTTCTTGGACAAGGCTCCCATTGACATAATTTTGGGAGTACTGCCTCAGCCAGAGACTGCACAAGGCTGCACAGTCTGATCCTTGAGAGGTTATTTTAAAAGAAAAAAGTGCAGTTTGAATGCATTTAATGAATATTGGATAACTTGAATCTGGGAAGAAAATGAGAAAATAGGTGCAGTGGTGCAATCAAAGGGACATGGGAAAGTCCTGCCAGGCATCTATTCCACCATTTTGGAAAAAAAATAGCTGTGTTAGTATCTATGTTTCTTTTCGTCCCCTGTCCCACAAAACTCTTAAGCAAGTGCTTAAATTTTCAGCACCCAGGCATGCCGCCTTATTTTGGCAGAGTTCTCTTCTACAGCGTAACATCCTTTAACTGCTTCATATCAGAGAAATTAGAGTAATTGATTTGTTTATACCTTCTCTTCTTAATATATGATGTTCATAATATTTTTGTAGGAGTTAATGCATATGAATTTATTCTGCAGTGATTACAATTACATACGTTCTTTGAATAATAAAAATATATATTCAGATAAATGTAATGTAGGGAGATGAGAAGATGGAACCAGTTCCACACCTTTCCTTGGGAGGCTGTGAATTAAAGAGCATTTTATTGCTTATAACAGAAGTGTTGCCTTCTGGGTGATATCTCAGTTTAATCATTTCACTGCCTGGCCAAGCATGGTACTCCAGACCTTATGCTCATCCCCAAGCTGCCTTTAGGGGTAAGGGTTAGGGTTCAGAGGGTCACAAAGGCTATAGCTCCAGAGACAGTGGTACTGCAGAAAGCATGCCAAGGGAACCATGGCACTGCACCAACATTGAACCCTCCATACCTTTCTCATGTGGACCAAACATGGTACTTGCTACCTCAGCCTCAGACCCAAGCTGCCAAACCTGATCAGTAGGTGATCTGTAGATAGAGGACTACATCAGAAGGGCTTATTAATGTCCTTTCAGCTGTAACACTGCACTTCTTTTCTTGTGGGGTGATGAATGACAGATGAGGGGGCTTCCCATGTACATGCACTTGTCTCCAGGCAAAGGGCAGCACAGAGTGCCGAGTCCTGAGAAGACAGAGGGACTGAGATCGCTTTAATTTAATTTTCAAAGCTTCCCTCATTTTCTTACTTCATGGTGGCCAGGACTGTGGAATTTGTGCATGTGCATGTGTATGCTGAAGTATTCATCCTGTTTATAGTGTGGGAAATGGGGAAGAAATGTGTTTTCAGTTTCATTTGATATTTACTGCATGCTTGAGGTTCTGTCTTAAATTGAGTTTTCTTTGCTGCTCTGACGAAAAGTGAGACTTTGAAATAAAAGTCTGAGTTACAGAGAAAGCCAAAATAAAAATTGGATCATATTTGCAAAGAGCAAAAACACTGTTTAAAAAGATATGAAGAAAACTGAAGTTGTTGGGTTTTATTCCCCAACACTGTGTCAACTGAAATATTTTAGTCAGGATTAAATACTGAAAGAGAAACAATTTAAACCTAGTTTTAAACCAGTTTAACATCATAGATTTTATTTCAATTGTCCAATGTTCCAGTGCTGCTGTGTGTAGTCAATCCTTTGTGCTCAGGCACAAGTTATTGTAAGTGAAGCACTTTCTAATTGCTTGTTAGCAAACAATACTCTGTATTGGGCATATCATAGTAGCCTGTGAAGTAACCTAACCCTGTTGTTTCCAACCAGAAAGAAATAATTTCAAGACAGTCGCCTTCGACCCTGAAGTGAACATGATCTGAAATGAGAATAGAACTAATAAGTCCCCCCTTTTGGACTATTATTCCATTTACTGCCTGTGTTTCATGGTTCCTTAAGAGCTGTGGCCAATGAAGAATTTATTTAACTGCAGCCCTGGCCTATATCCATAAAGCCAGGCAGCAGCTCCCATTTCAGGATGGTTTGGTTGTCATCATGAAAGGAACTTCATCTCTCTTAAAGTTGCCATTTTTGCTGTGTTTATTCTTTCCCCAGCATCTTGGGAATGTTTGTATCAACACCTTCTTTGTCAGGTGAGCAAGTACCCTGCTCTCCACGGGTAAATACAGCATCTGTCACAGTTAATACCCAAGACTTCTACTTAGAATTTGACTAATCTTCTGCTTGTCCCAAGACATGGGATATATTTTGTTATTTGCCCTGTAGAAAGGGAACTGGGTGTGATGGTTGGCAGCAGATTCAGTAAGAGCCAGCAGTGTGCCCTGCCAGACAAGAGGGAAAACTGCATCCTAGGTTGCTTCATACACAGCATGACCATATGGTCAACAGAGTTAATTACTCTGCTGCATTCAGTGGTGGTGTGTCTTTGTCTTGAGCACTGTGAGAAGTTCTGAGTCCCACAATTTAAGAAGAATATCGAGATCCTTTAGTACTTCTGAAAAAGGACAACAATGCTGATGAAAGGGCTGGAAGGAATGTCATACGGGGCATGGCTGGTGAATCTGGGTTTGTTTAGTTTGGAGATTCTGAACCTCGGATAGGGCAACTCCGGATGTATGTATGGACTGGGGAATGAGATACTGGAAAGCAGTGCTGCAAAAAGGGACCTGGGGGTCCTAGTTGATGGCAAGTTCAATGTGAGTCAGCAGTGCCTTGGCGATCTGGAAGGTCAACTATGTCCTGAGAGGCATCAGGCAAAGCATCCCCAGCTGGCCGAGGGAGGGGATTGTCCCTCTCTGCTCTGCACTGGGGCAGCCTCACCTTGCATATTGTGTGCAGTTTGGGGCACCACAATATAAGAAAGATATTAAGCCATTAGAGAGTGTCCAAAGGAGGGAAACAAAGATGGTGAAAGACCTAGAGGGGAAGCCACATGAGGAGTGACTGAGGGTGCTTTGTCTGTTCAATCTGGAGAGGAGGAGACTGAGGGAAGATCTCACTGCAATTACAATTTACTTGTGACAGGAATAGGAGGGGCAGGCACTGATCTCTTCTGTGTGGTGACCAGTGACAGGATCCGAGGGAATGGCCTGAAGTTGTGTCAGGGGAAGTTTAGGTTTCGTTTGCTGTTGGAAAGAGGTTCTTCACCCAGAGGGGGGTTGGGCACTGGAACAGGCTCCCCAGGGCAGTGGTCACAGCACCAAGCCTGGCAGAGTTCAAGAAGCATTTGGGCAATACTCTTGGGCACATGGTGTGACTCTTTGGAATGGGTGCAGGGCCAGGAGTTGGATTCGATGGAGTCCCTTCCAACTTGGCATATTCTGTGAGATAAGGAGGCTGAGGGGTGACCTCATCACTCCCTGCAGCTTCCTGTGGAGGGGAGGTGGAGAGGGAGGTGCTGAGTTCTTCTCCCTGGGGTCCTGTGACAGGACACATGAAATGTTTCAAATTTCATGTGAAATTTCATTTCACATGAAATGGTTCAAAGCTGTGAAATGAAACCTCCCTTGACACATAAAATGGTTCAATGGAGGTTTAGACTGGACATTAGGAAGCATTTTTCTACCGCGTGGGTGGTCAAACTCTGGAACAGGCTTCCTAGGGCAGTTGGACATGACCATTGTAGGTCACTTCCAAGTCAACAGTTCCTCTCTCTCTTTTGCAAAATAAATACATTTCTTCTTCACAGTCATACCATGAAATATTTTACCATGTATTGCTGTTGATGGTTTTGTAGCCTTTGGGTCCACACCTGTGAGACAAGAAAGATTCACCAAGGGAGACTTTTTTTATAGCAGCTTTTTAGGAGATGATCATCATATGACTAAAAACTCTTAGGCTAGTAATTACTTCCTTACTTAACAGGATTTTCTCAAAGCTGTTGTACTTCAAAAAAAGTGATAAAACTATCACAAAATTTGTAAACAGTCACTAAAATAAATTGTTTTGAGCAGATTTGAGAGACTTTCTAGGGTTAACCCCCATCTTTCTATTTAAGCAGTTGTCTTAGTGGTAACATAAACAATCTCTACCTAAAATAATTACAGTAATCATATCTATTCTCTAGAGTACATCACTGTAATATGCCAAGAAAGGTATTTCCTCTGTGTTGATTGTACCTACTTTGACATCTTTTTAAACAACATTGAAAGCAGCAATGTGAATTTTCTAATGTCTGAACACATGGTCCTTAATTTCCTAAGTAACTCAGGAGACTTCAAAGGCATATTTCATGAGAGTGAACTAAGTGGAACTAAGGCAAAAATTCATTGTTAATGGCATAAATATATAAGCTAGATTTTAGAGAATATAGTCAATTCTCTAGAATTTAGAGAATTCTAAAATCTCTAACTTAGAGGGATTTCAGATTTTAAAAATCCAAGGTGGACATAACACCAGGTAGTCCAGAGGAAAAGCATGTTGTTTGTTATACAAATAAAGCACAGTTGTGCGATGACTGTGTTCTAATCTTCTGCTTGTATAAGCTGAAGTTCAAGAAGCCACCTACTCATGGGAAGCATGAGAGTCGTGCTTCGTGCTCAGCCTCCTGTGCACCCAACCAAGGCTGCTGGTGTGCAAACATTCTGGAGGCAAATCAATCACATGATGTTGCTATAATAAATCTAAAATTCAGTTCTGTGTAGATGAGTAGCACAGTAGTGTTAATAAATACAAATTGCTTTTTGAATAGGAAGGTTCCCTACTTTTTCCTTTTCTACTTTTCTTTTTTATTTAAATTAAGGATGTCAGGTCTGCTTATCAAATGAGATTTATTTCCAGATCTAGTATAAGACCAGGAGTATCAGTATGGATTTGCCAGTGATCCTACTTCCTCACTAGAGACTTTGTCTTGCAAAGACTTGCAGTGATATCAAGGCTGCTTGATTCTAGACATATGTTGGCCAGTTTGCTGAGTTTGGCAAAAGTGTTATGAAGAGTATTTTTCTTTAAAATTAACATTTTGAACTGTTTATCAGAAGCAAAGTGACATCTTTCAAGTGCCTCAGTCACTTTGGGAGTTGAGTTTGTACCTCAAGAACCCTTAGGACTCTTGAACATTCTATATGTAGTCTGTTGCAAACGCTGGGAACTTAGCTGAATGAACATTGTACTTCTGATTTTCCAAATGACAGTGTTCCTGAGTTTTNAATATATCTGATACTAATATAATAATAGTTTTACTACATTAAGCTTTCTTCCTCCATGCTTGTTAAAATTTTAAATAGAAAATGCTACTGGGGAGAAGTTAATGTAAAACTTCTTGAGTTGTACTGTAGTTAAGCATTATAGCAACTTTACAGTTGTTAGATTTTCTTAAACCACACCCTGGGGGTCTGACCTTTTACATGGTTTCATGCTGTAGCGTTAGTACCTGTTTTAACTTTTTTTCTGTAAGAAAAGTCAGCTTTGAAATATACGCCACTTGGAGAAGGCTTTCAAACAAACCTGAAACATATATTTATCAGCATGACTGAAGGTTGCTTACATATATCATAGTCTTTCTTTAACAGTAGAGCAAAGATGTATTCAGAAGCCAAACCAAATACTTTTATAAGGCTCCTTTCCAATGCTTCCAACCCTATGGATAGTTTTTGGGAAAAGGAGTAATTTCATAGGCCAGGACAAAATAGGAGTTAATATGGGCTTGTCCTATGCTTCCAGTTTTAAAATTTGGTCTACTAGAGCAATTTGGATCAAAATAGAAATTCAAATTTTGCACTGCCTATAAAGAGGTGTTTGGTACAGAATACACTCAGATGAAGATACCAATGATAGCTATATTTCAGTGTAATGCTATTTAGCAAGAAACAAAAAATAATTTCCCTTTTTGCTTGGAACATTAATTTCTTCTTTTACAGATATAAAAATACATTCACTGTAGTATTTTTATGGCTTTTCTGCTGTTGTCAAACTCAAAGTAAAAAACAGATAAACTTTGTGTGCCAAGATTAATCATGAATAGCTTAAAAGTTTTATGATTTAAAATTATTCTTTTCTCCTGGTTTCTAACCTTTAAGAGTGAAATTGCTTCATATTTCTCAGCTTTTCTTCATAGCTGTGAGGGCTGAAAACGGATATGTGTATTCTTTGTAAGGAAAAGTCGGTGACTCTCACAGTCATATGTCTACAGGAGTTGAAATTTTAGGAAAATATTGGATTTCCAGTAGAGCTTTGGAAACTATCAANGTTTTTTGGGGTTTTTTTTTGGAAATATTTAAAAATCCAGAAATCTACTAGTCTTTTCTCTTTTTTTTTGGTCAAAAAAGATCCACTTTTGCTGAAAATAATCTTGCATTAGTCTTCCAATATATATATA
>VXAU01001092.1:179317-269111 GCA_013399695.1 Formicarius rufipectus | reverse complement strand
GGTGTTTGGTACAGAATACACTCAGATGAAGATACCAATGATAGCTATATTTCAGTGTAATGCTATTTAGCAAGAAACAAAAAATAATTTCCCTTTTTGCTTGGAACATTAATTTCTTCTTTTACAGATATAAAAATACATTCACTGTAGTATTTTTATGGCTTTTCTGCTGTTGTCAAACTCAAAGTAAAAAACAGATAAACTTTGTGTGCCAAGATTAATCATGAATAGCTTAAAAGTTTTATGATTTAAAATTATTCTTTTCTCCTGGTTTC
Source organism: Formicarius rufipectus (assembly GCA_013399695.1). NCBI lineage: Eukaryota > Metazoa > Chordata > Aves > Passeriformes > Formicariidae > Formicarius > Formicarius rufipectus. The sequence goes on along the minus strand of VXAU01001092.1, from coordinate 268,836 downwards.
TAACCTTTAAGAGTGAAATTGCTTCATATTTCTCAGCTTTTCTTCATAGCTGTGAGGGCTGAAAACGGATATGTGTATTCTTTGTAAGGAAAAGTCGGTGACTCTCACAGTCATATGTCTACAGGAGTTGAAATTTTAGGAAAATATTGGATTTCCAGTAGAGCTTTGGAAACTATCAAAGCAATATTTAAGCTGCAAAGAACTCTTTTGCAACACTAATAATGTAACTCCATCTCAGCCTTAAAAGGGGAATGGTTTTAAGCTACCGTGTCTCCCGCATGCCAGCCTGATTTCTGCACTGTGAGAATGAATTGAGTGACTGTTAGAGATCTGATTCTGCACAGTGCAGACAGCCGAGCTTCCAGGAAGGACACCGTAGTACAGGGTTTAGATTTGTTCCATGTTGCTGCAGATGATAGCATATCTCATCTTCTGCATCAGACATGGCTTCTTCCCTTCTCTCCCACTGTCACTGCGATGTCATAAAATTTCTTTCTTTGCTTCAGCATCTAAAAACCCACTCTGATTACTTTTTATTTATTTGCAGTTTTCTTGTAGCTGTAGTGTGTGTGTTTGCCACCTAACTGCATCCTGCTGTTAAGTGATGACACTGGCAAGTGATTGCACAACTGAAAGATTAATTGCTGTAGCAGATAAAGTTGTGAGTGACCAATCAAATCAGCTGTAACTTTTAAAATAAAAACTCATCAGTGAAGAGAATAAAACACATGAATGCAAAAAACAAGGGTAAGAACTCATACAGAGATACAGTTATAAAGCCTGATACAATTCAAAGGTGAAAGAATACATTTGTGCATTCTGTAATAGTAACAATTCATGTAATTAATTAAATCGATTTAATAATAACTTTAATAATTATCTTCTTGCTTACAAAGTTTTTTTGTTATTTTTTTAAAGTAAAAATCTGGTTTTTAAAAGTAGAAAAACCTATTAGCACTGCATCTACACCATGCTCCTCATGATACACTAGTCACAGCAACTTCACTGTGCACAAGTCCTAAAATATGTTTTAAGAGTGGTCGAATATTCTGTTTTTTTCAAGGGCTCTGGAAATGTTCCGAGTGACTATAAAACTAAGAGAAATAAAATCAGATACAATAGGGGGCTTTATATATGCAAAAAAAGGAGAAAGTAGCTGAATGAACAAGAAATTTTGTATTAAAAAGTAAAGATGCTCTGGGCAAACGGTGAGCTAATGTGAAATAGTAAAGTGGTGAATAGTTAATCAGAAAAAAATGAGAGGAAATAAGTGAACCTCCTTTCTTTCAGAAAATAACATTTTTGTTTAAAGATTAATCTAACCCTGGAAGAGAGCTCCATAATAGAGCATTTTTTTCCCATTTTTTTGAGGAGTAAATAGTCTGTACTGACTCTTCCAAGCAGCCAGTAAATATTCTTTTCCATATGCTTATGATGAGAAAAGTGGAATGGTGGTTATCACCCCCAGTTCACTGGGGACTCTTGTGGCCTCCACACAGTCAGAATGCAAAGGAACACATATTATTATTATGAAACCTAGATGAATTATTGGAAGTTACTGAGAAGCCAAGAGTTCTCTTCAGGGTCTACCATTCAGAGGAGAAAAAGACATCTGGGAGGAAAGAAGAGATGCAGTACTCTGTGCTCACATCTGCTCCAGTTCAGTGCTGCTAGAAATCGGATCAGTCTCCCCTGTATTTCATTTCTTTCTGTAATCTTGACCAATAATTTTTAATTGGTATCATCTGATCATCTGTTTCTCTCCTTCCATGGCAAAATAAGTGAGCAAAGAACTTTATCCTCCTACTCTTTCCTGTCCAAGAGATGACAAAACTTTGAAAGACAAATATCTCTTAATTTTTCACGAAGTCTCTGAAACATCCTCCTAGTCAATCTCTTTTCATTATTTCTGTTATGCCTTGGTTGTTTTTGTTTGTTTGTTTGTTTGTTTGTTTGTTTGTTTTTAAACTGCTGTGGGAATCTGTGTGAGCTGAGATACAGCTTAGCCAATTACAGTGTCATTATGATTTTTTACCTGTTGTATCAACTTTGTTCAAGTCTGTATTCTAGGTGAAGGTGCTTGGAGAGGACTTCTAGAGTGCAGTTGCAGAGTCAGGAATAACACACATGCTGCTATATCCCTTTGCAAAATCATGCTCATAGACCGGATCTTCAGCCCTAGCCGCTCCCTCAGTCCTGTCTCCACTCTAGGACTTCCTCTGGTAATGTTGGTGTTTTGCAGAAGCAAAGAGTACGGTTTCAACAGAAGGAGTCAGGGAGGCTTTTTGTGCCATTCCCATTCCTCATTCATTGGGAATGCTACAGGCTCTAACGTAGCAGATTCAGTTTTGTGCATGTTTGCAAAATATTGATTGCCTTTTCAGTTTTATATGGCATATTAATAATATGAGCATGTGAGGACAGTTTTCATTAGTGATCAGAAAGAGGGTGATTCCTCTTCTTAGTATGATCAGCCAGAGGTCTGAAACCAAATAAATGGATTGTTTTTAAGGTAGACAGCATTGGAGTCTGTGGCAGGAAGATGACAGTAATCAAAATCAGCGCTCTCAGAAAAGACGTAAGAGACTTGTGAACCTTGTATATCCCCGTGTATTCAGTGACAGTGCAGCCTCACCTTGAGCCCTGTGTGCAGTTCTGGGCCCCACAATTTTAGAAAGATGATAAGGGTCTTGAATGTGTCCAGAGCAGGGCAACAGAACCGGTGAAAAGGCTGGAAGGAATCTCCCGTGGGGAGCATCTGAGGACTTTGGCCTTGTCAGCCTGTCAGAGACATCCAGACAGTGCCTTTAATAACATGCTTCAACTTTTGGTCAGTTCTAAAATAGTCAGACAGCTAAACAAGAAGGTCATTGTAGGACCTTTCCAACTGAACTGTTCTGTTCTATTTTATTCTTTGCTATTATATTCAATTCAAACACTTTTTCAAGAGAGAGAACTGTGGAAGGCAGTCAATCAGTCCAGCAAATGTTTGCAGAGCACAGTATGCAGGTTTTCATTCTGATGCTTCTCTGCCAGTCTCTGCCACAGGGGTGTTTTATTGGCTGTGCATTTATAACAGGAGAATTCCTAAATCCCATGATGGCAGCCTTTAATCTTTTTTATGTGACACCAGTGGTTAAACAAACAAAAAGACTTAATAATGTGCACAGGTGGGGCTTAGATAAAACCAGAGAGACAGATAAGAGATCATGAGGCACAGGGATGTGAATTAAATAGGTAAATTTACTTTCCACTAGCAACTGCAACATATGTCCAGTCAGCAACCCAATGAGATTAAAAGAGAATGAAGCTTGAAGTAGAACAGGGATATTTTTAATAACGCTACAAGAAAACTATTCATTTCTACCACATTGAAAACAAAAGTTGAAAAGAATGTGATTGTTATTCCACATCATTTCTAACAGCTACCTTTCTAATGCTACCACAGTCTAAATACTTTGCAGAAAGAAGAGCAATCTCATGTCATTTAGGTACCTACAGACTATTAGATGCTATGACAAGTAAAGGAGTACTATGCAATAGAATGAAGTGATGACAGAGCAGTCTTAGTAATTGAGGCTTTATCAGTACTGTTAGATTTGGTACCTCAGATAATGTTCTCATTGCTAATGCAAGTGAGGAGAAAGTTTCTCTGTGCTCAGACAATTCCCACGTAGAATCCTTGCACCTCAGAAACATGTCATTGTGTCATGTTGATCTGATAGTCTGGGCTGTCTCACCATTAGCATAAGGCCCCCTTGGAAGTCATCTCCACTCAGAAGGAATCTTATTTATCCAACTGTTGTGTTTTCAGGTTGCTCATTTCCTATCACCCCTTCTGCTTATATTCTTTTCGGCTAAATTAATTTCAGCTAACTTTTCTCATGCCATTTAACCTAGGGATTCAAAGGAAAAGAACATCTGATAGAAGGTATTTTATGGCCTAGGTTGTTTGAGCACTTGAGTTGTGAGACTGTTGTCAGTATTTTTCTTGGCGCAGCCCAGGCTCCCGCAGTACAGTGGTAAACTCACCAGCAGCAGAATGTGAGTCAGTCTTTGTTCTAATCTGGAGAGCAATCAGCATTGCAGTTAGTATCCAAAAACTCTCAAGGATGCATGCTTAACAGTTTGGATTTGGGTTTTAGTTTGGCTTTGTTGGGTTTTGTTCATAAGTGAATCATGTGAGATCTACAAATAGCAATTGTAACATGAAGTGCAAGGAAACCTGTGGCCTGTGGAGTACGAATGTACCATGTAGCAGGTCTGAGCAGATTGCTGCCGTGTGCTGACCTTGGGCAACCATCCAGCCTGGAGGTAAAAGTGTGAGCACTTCAGCTCCTTTTTGCCCAATTTGGATTTGAGCAATCCTTGTTTTAGTGATGTTTAGACAAGGTAAGAGTCGCCCATACTGGCAGGACACACTACAGTTGTCTCCCACACCTGAGAGAGGTCTTTGGTGGCCACTCATCCAGCCAGTGAACAGATAGCATCAAGCAGTGCAGGGAACTAGTACTCTCTCCTCCCGTATGTATGTGGGATATTGGCCTCCCAGGGATTGTGTCATAGGCTCCATTTACAGAAAAAGAAGCATCTAATGGCGTTTGGACATTTAATTTGCCACTGATTTTTACTGCTCTTCTCTTTTGACTTAATGCTGTAGGATCAAACATCCACCAAGGGTAAATATAGATGTCTCTATTGACCAGTTTTAATGGAAACCAGCTAGGGGTTGAGGGGAGTTGTTGTGCACATGCCTTTGAAGGCTGGAGCCTGCTTCCAGCAATGTATATGTGCTTTTGCTGCTAAACTACTGGGATTTTCAGGTAAGTGAAGAAGGCTAGATATTGCCTGCTGTCCTGTCCTGCTTGATGTTTGACACTGTGAAGAGAAAAAAGTTCATGTCCAGAGCAGGCAGCATAGACTGGGACCTGTTCCATGTGGAAGAATTGAGGATCTTGGTGAATGGTCCCATCCCTTCAAATGTGGCACTTGGATAGTTTTGAATTAGGAATGGGTCTTGGGGGATAGAGGGGTGCCCTAAGCAAACACTGAAATGCAGTGGGCACTTCAGCTCAAACCATGGTCTTTCCTCTGTATTGAAGATAATTTTGCTTTGTTAAGTGACAGTAATTTGCAATCTCACTTGCTGCAATTGAGTGAAATATTCTGTCCTCATCTGCAGCTAACTGGAAAATCTAGATGTATAATTTGCTTTCTGTGATTACATTATATACTAGCTATAGAATGAAGTGGAAAGTAGTCTGAAATGATGATCTGTTCTCCAAGTAATGAAAGCTGCAGATACAGGGAGCAACTACATTTTGGAATAATCACTGCATGTCAGCCTGCTTCAGACTTTTCAGCACTTTCTTTTAGTCAGGGAGATTGTGGAACATCTGTATGCCTTTATGTAAACGCTTTGCTGTCAGTCACAGAGCATTTGTGAGCATTATAGGCAGATTTAACTGAGAATGTTTTGCAGTGATCAACAACTACTGAATTAGTGCTTTATCCAAATCCCTATACAGTGTGTGTGGAAAGCATGCATAGTTGCAACAGAAAGTATCTTTGAAGATTTAAGACCAAAACTCGGTTATAGCTGAGGTGTCCTCACGTCTCTTCTGCTCACTTTGTCTCTGCTTCCATATAGGATCATATTCCCATTTTGACCTGAAATAATTCATGCTGCGAATGGGATTGCTATTTCCACCACTGTGCTGTGGGGCTGACATGCATAGAGCCATGGGTGTGGAGGGGATTGTGCTTGCTTCCTCTTGGCTGTACAACAGCTCCTGCTCCACATTTGGAGCTGTGCGACACAGGCAAAGCGAACTGGATGTCATGCTGTCACAAGTCTGGCAGTAGCACAGCTGAGTGCTTTGCGTGCTGACTGCTAAATCCCTGCTGAATTTTATGTCTTCTGCGTGCTGCCCTGGGCAAGCTGGAGTTTGACCTTTATTAGGAGATCAATGAACAAAAAGAAACAATAGGTGCTTTAAAAGAAGAAAAGTTGCCACGAACCAGTGTTTTACATATTGCAGATATCTGTAATTTCTTAATGTTCAATGTTTTATGCAAGCAATGAGGCACCAAAATCTTGGCAATGTATATTTAGTTTCAAATAGCTGCTCTGTCTGCATGGCAGTATTTGGAAAGCAAATGTTTGGTTAATACGTGGTTAAGCACTTTTGCAATACAGAGCGTGTTCTTCATTGGAAGATATCTTTCCTGAAAAAGTGAAGTGTACTTTTGGTTTTTGAATCCATGCAGACATAGTTTGTAAGCAGTGATTTAGATCTTACAAATACTTCAGGAGCCCTTTGAACTTGTATGTTGGGTCGGTCAGTGAATGCTAAATATTTTTATATGTTTTCTATGCATTTTTGCTTCCCTCTTCATCCCATGCATTTACTTTGCACAACCAATATTTACTGAAAGTAGAACTTCAGATAATTTGGGTAAAATACATGGCATCCTCTGCATAAACTGAGTGGACAGTCACATTAAGGCAGTGCAAGAGTAAGAGTGAGCATGCATAGCATTGTGGATATTAATATTTCTAAATTGATATTTTATTTTTTCAGTCTAATTTATTTTCCATTTGTGTGAACATGACATAAGGAAAGGACTAAAGGCAGACATGCCAGTTCTCAGCAACTCACATGCTTTACCCATGGCACAGGTTTGCCCTGAATGGGATGTCAAGGTTGCCATGTGAACCAACATCATGGCTAACTTGTCTTTTGAATCAGCAGGGACAAGTCATGGCAGCATGAATATAGACTGTGATCATCCTGTGCTCACTGAAGTGCTAGCTGTGGCTCAGTCCCAGTCTGCAATCCTCAGACTCAGATAAGTGAAGTGTGAGTTTCCCAGCAAAGTACAGAAGCAGATATTTCTTCCTTAGTTTAAACTGAGCCAGGACAAGGAACCTCTTTAACTAGTTTCTAGATGCAGCCATCCCCAAGATCCACTTCCAATAGCAAGGATCAGCAGGCACACTTCTAAGGCCATCTGGTTAGTGACCTTTGGCACCCTCAAAATTTCCACTATTTTTGGATCACAGAGAGGATACTGTGATCCAAATCAGTATTGTGATCACTCACACTGCTGCAAAGCAGCTGTGTAATAACTGCCAGTCCATGTTTCCAGGGGCCCATGCATATGATTCTTGGGTCTGTTTCGCCTTCAATCCAAGTGATTACAGTTGCAGATTAAACTCATGGGTATTCATCTGTAAGCGTCAACAGCGATGCATAAATTACTCTGAAGTATTAGATCCAATTAGAAATATCAGATGTTTTACAGTGATCAAACAAGATGAATGGAAAGTATTAGCATTTATGCATCTCTTCCTTAGTTTCCCACTTGTGAACTGTTAATAGTGTTACCTTTTAAAAAAATTAAATTAATTAGAAAGTAAACAGATGCTATAGAAAACCCATGAAGGGAGAAAAGATGTATGCATGTATGGAATGATGTAGTGTGTGTGAATAAGACTTTTGGTAAGTTCTTAAAACTACAGTAACAAATAACCTTTAAGATACTTTGCTAACCCAGTATACAATATAAAATCAAGCTTTTTACGTTTCTTTAATCTGGAAGCATTGTCTAATTTATCATGTAATGTAGACTTAACACTGTGATACATTACTGATGCTGAATTAGAGTTCTGTTTAAAAAAGACTGGTTGTTCTTTTTTCCCCATTTCAGTTTATTTGTAACAAAATATTTAGTTTGAAGACTATTGTTTTTCATTCCATATGTGGACTATCTGATATATTATGCTTGGTGTTTTACATGTGTGTTACTATATATTTTACTTTTTTTTTTACTACTTAAGCCATTGCAATTTGGGTTCTATTAGCTCTGCTTCCTTTCTGGTTTAATTCTATAAATCTGAAAAAAGAGGAAGTTAATGTGTCTGCCATTCTAAAGAAGTGGAGTCAGGCCAGGTATGGGAGTATTAACACTTCACTGTTCACCAAAGCTTTGTGCATTCAATAGAAGTTAAATAATTGTAACTGGTGAGAAGTAGTTATTCTACAAAGGCAAAAAAATGAAAATTTTATTTTCAGAAACCTGACACGTTGATTTCTAGAGCACCAAATAAGAATGTAATGTTTAAATTATGCTGGCATCTTGTTTTTTTGTTTTACTACCAGTGAGTGTGTGTGAAGTAAGAGAACGGTTGTAAGCTGTATGTGCACAACTAACTCTATTCTGAATGCAGATCAAGTGAGAAATTTTACTTAGTTTCTTCAGCATCAATGAACTTTAGGAATGGACCAGGGCCACACAGTCCTAGAAAAATGTGCATAAACACAGAAATGAAGATGATCCCTTTCTAAAGTAGTAAATTTAAAGTATATAGCTGAAAGCATCAGGGGAACATGGATTGTCTGATGAGGAAACTTCTCTGTTAGGAATCTGTTGATATGATAAATTAGTTTCACATATTGATGCAAAAGTCATAAAATTACTTTTGTCCTACAAAACTTATTTTTATTACAGAGGAAGTCTTGCAACCCTACCTTGTAGTAATCTCTTGTCTTAAAAAATTAAATTGTGTACAATGTTATTTACTTGGCTAAGAGAAGGTAAAACAAATCAGATTTAAAACCCCTAATTTTTTTGTTTCTTTAGTTGGTTTTTTTTTGTTCTTTTTGTTGTTGTTGGCAGTGGGGAGGAGGGAAAGGTGTCCTGTTTTGTTCTGCATCCTATAAGAGGGAAGGAAAGACATGGAAAATAATTCTAAAGCATTCATTTACTGTAATTACATTTCAAAATATGTTTCTACCTGAGTTATAAAATTCCATAAGTGGTATCTACTGCAATTAAAGCTACCCCTAAGATAAATTACTTCGTTTAGGTGAATAAATTATGCTTTACTAGTTGTAGATCAAGGGCTATGAGCAATTAATGTACACTGTGATTCTTGCAGGAATTAAAAAAAATCTGTTGCTCTAGATCTCCTGAATAGGTTTCCTGTTCTTCTGTTTTAACTTTGTAGTTCGAAAGTCTCTTTTTGAGCAAAGAGCACAATGCATAGTCTGTTATCAAATGCAAAATATGACCATGTGTGAATGCGCAAATAAAGTGAGAAATGTTTGTGGAATGATTGCAGTATTTGCCATTCTTTTTTGTACTGCCAGAGATAACAAGTAGGAATAACTGATTTTTGTTTTAGCTTTTGCTGTGAAAAACTGGGGAGCAAATTGCTTGAGGTTGAATGAAGCAGTTTATTATTCTGCTTTGCAAAAGAATATACATTTCTCTATTTTCAAATGATTTTCTGGTAGTTTTTTTTTTTTTTGTGTCTGTGGGTTTTTTTTTTTTGTTTGGTTTGTTTTGGGTTTTTTTTGTTTTGTTTTGTTTTGGTTTGGGTTTTTTTTGGGGTTTTTTTTTTGTTTGTTTGTTTGTTTTTGTTTTTTGTTTTTTGTTGTTTTTTCCTTAATTATCACATTGAGGTCAATTTGTTTTCCTTTTCCTGGGGAAATGGGAACAGCATCGATTTGTGACTGGTTTTAGTGAATAAACTATTCGTGTGCAGAGTTTTTTGCTGCCCTGTGGTTAGGTATCACCATTCAGGTTCTCTGTTGTGTTACATCTTTCACAACAAAATACTAAATTATTTTGAAATATCAGAAGCAGTTGGTTTGGAAAGAAATGGGAGCTGAACCAGAGGCAAGGCTCCCACTGGGGTCTCCTGGATTCTAGAGAGCAGGATATATGAAGGAAGACCCAGCGTGGCTCCAAGGGAGTACAGTGTGAGGAAGGAGAACTTGGTGCAACTAAGTGCTGGTAGTTGAAGGCGACCACCTTTTAATTTGTTTGAATGTGAGTGGTTGAATGCAAAGGATCTCAGAAATAATGCAGAATTATTTTTGATGAGACACCAGACCTGTATATGGAAAAAAAATCACTTACAGAAGTATTACGTAGAAGTAATCTGATCCATTTTTCAATATGAGACTAGGAAATTTATACTGTTCTTACATTAATTAATACCAGATTCAGGGTGTATTGCAATTCTTTCTAAAGAATACCTAAGTGAAACTTTCAGAATCAAGATTTTTTTTCCCACCTTATATTTAGTAAAACCCCTTTAATAGGCAGTACTAGGAGTACTGGAACAAATTCATTAATGTTGTTGTGAAACTTGGGTACATGGTTGTTGGGAATTGGATTCATTAAACATGTGCTTTTCACCATTTTCTGCCAAAGTGCAGCCTTGACTAGCTAATATTCAGTGATAGTAAGAGCCATGTTACTGCAGAATGAACGGGGACTCATGTCAAGCTGGTCTTTTCCATAGTGTTAACCAGATCTGCTATGCTCTCATGGGTCACTCAACTCTACAGTGTGCTTTGCTTGTAGCACTGCCACAAGAAACATGCAAAAAAATCCAGCAAGGATTTTGCCATCTAACTCTTTTACAAGCCTTTCAGTTACTTAATTTTTTTTTCTCTGCTTCAGTACAACTGAAAGCCATTAGCAAAATATTTTCAAGCTGCCATATAGTGCATTCAGGGTTAAGCTTTTGAAACAAACATTAAAGCCAGTTTTCTGATCACTTGCCTTATTCCCACTTTGGGCATATGTTATTTTGCAAGATACACATCAGTGGAAAAGCTAGGTCAGCAGCAGTGATGGAAATGTTGGATTTGATATGGACATATGAGCAGACCAACAAGGTTCCTGACAGTGGTTGTATTGTAATCACATTAGAGACTTTTTTGATACTCCGATTATGTTAATTGCATGCAGTTAATCACAGCAGTTGCATGTAACTCCTTCAAAACCAGGGGGTTTTTTTAGGCTTAAAAGCTTTTGATGAAGGAAGGCCAGAGGTGATCTTTTCTTGCATCTATTAAAAAACCCTATTAAGTTTATATCAGTTCAGGCTATCAGGAGCTAGTCTAGTGCACTCAGCTATGTCCAAGGAACTATATAGATGCCTCCAGTGTCCTCAGAACTGATTATGGACATAAAGCCCTATATAAAATAAAATTAAAATTGGAGTTGCATATTTAAAATATATTATCTTTGCACTTTCTAATGATTAAGATTATATCCTCTCATTAATAGTTAAAAGTTTAGTATGTCCATGCAGCAGCTTAATAATCTGTTCTGTGTGTCACTAAACCTGAATCCAAGATCTCCCTTTTAACAATGAACCAAATGCCACCGTATAAAGTCATCCAGAAAGTCCTATTTCCTAGTATAAACAGTTAAATCTGCACAACGAAACAGTGCCATTTTTTCCTACATAAAAATCATCATGCCTTACAAATCTTTCAGAGGAGAAGAAATGTTTTCTTCCTAGGGATCAAACACATTAGTTGGCATTAAACATTTGTACTTAGATACTAGTACTTCAATATCCAGAAAGGTATTAAGGTAGCTTGGTTGAATAAAATGTATTAACAGTTAACATAATAAAACATGTTAAAATATTAAAGACTTTAAGATATTAAAGACTCTGTATGCCAGGAAGTAGGATTAGGGCACACTTAGGGGTGATATGAATGCTATCTTGTCTGGCTGGACCTCCTCATTTTTGCTGGACCTGGATGCTATTTTCTTTGAAAGGAATTCCAGTAAAGGAATTGTGTTTCATACACATGGATCTCCTAGGTACTCAGCCGAAAACTTGCTTGTTGAATTCCTGCATTGCTCTCAACAAAATTGATTCAGAACTGGGTTAATCAAAATCCTAAGTATCATTAAAATACGAATATGCAAACTCTCAGCAAATAAATAATTATTCTGTACTTCTGGAGAGCAAAAATATCTGTCTGTCTAGAGATCCTTGGTCATCTTCGTATCTCCCATATTGCCAAGATTTCTTGTTATTTGGGGTTTGGGGTTTTTTAATTTGCCTTGTGCTAAATTTCTGTTCCAGTTGAAAATGTCATTAGAAGTAACAAATGTTTCTTTGTGTTCTTTTTTTTTTTTGTTTTGTTTTGTTTTGTTTTGTTGTTGTTTTTTGGTTTTTTTCTTCATCCCATACAGTGTGAAAGGAGCAGATGCTGGGAACGTGATCAGACTATTTGTACCAGATATTGGGATGTTCATTGCTAGTCTGACAATATGGCTCCTCTGCCGCAACATGTTTCAGAAGCCAGTAACCGAGGATGCAGCACAGTGCAACATGCAATTTGAAAATGAGGAAATGGTATCAAATGCACATTTCTATCTATATGGCTTTCAGTGAGCTTTTGCATTTCTGTCTGAGCCGTGTTCTGAAATGGTTTCACGAGGACTGGGTATGTTAAAAAGCAAACTTTCATGGAACTGAATGGTTGGATTTAAAGTGGAAAAGCTAAAGTTATTATCTGGAGGAAACTAAGCAGAGTATGAAAAGTGGTAGGTATGCTACAGGATTTTTCAGATCATTTTGAGTTAAGAAATGATCATGACAGTCAATCACAAGCTGTTCTTCACCAGAGCTGATGGATAAATCTGAAAAGGTTGTTCTGCCACATACAGTGCTCAGTTTCTTATATAACATCTCTATTTCCAAATTTTTTATCCAAGAATTACAGCAGCATCTCAGTGATTATCAGAAATTACTCTCTTAAGGGAAGAGAGACTGTGTATTAAGTTCAATGAAGGAGTTAACTAAAACTGTTTTTATACTGAGTGAGCTTAAGGATGATATTGGGGAATAACTTAGCTGGAAGTGTTGGTGTATTTGCTGTGTATTTTACTAGTGGGAAGACTAGCAGAGGTACTGAATGCAGACAAATCCAGAGAAGGAGGAAAACAATTTTATAATATAGAAAGTCACAGTGGGAATTTAGCCCAGGGTGTAGAGAAGTTTGTACTACTAATCTTAATATGTTTTTTATCAGACTGTCTAGTGTTCCTTGGGTCTCGTTTTCTGTCTTCTTTTACATTCGGGTGGAATGTTTTTTTCTTCCTTCTCAAAACTCCACTTTTAGGGGAGACAATGTCAACTTGCTCATTTCAAATAGAAGTTGGACTTTGAAGTGGGTAAAATATTTAGGGGGATCAGTTGCCCACTTTGGTGCCACTGTATAGAGTCAAAAGAGGCCTCTCTGCATGTTGCCGTGTTGTCTGGATTGTGGCAGTGCCAGAAGCTGGTCAGGTTTCTAACACATGAGAGATCAGTATCAGGACTGTGCTTTATACTCAGTTGCAGTTGGAATTCTTATGGGCTGTCCTGGCAGCTGAAGGTTGCCTGAAGGCTGCAGCTTTTTAACTACACATTGGAGGACACGTAGGTTTGGTCTGATGAGCAAATGCAAGGTTTTGTGTCTCCTGGAACCTGGTTTTATCAGCTTTAAATCTGCTTTATTGTCGGAGCTGTGCAAAATGGATTTAGCAGTGGGCCAGAACCCTAGGCTATACCTAGAAGTGGAGATGTCTGAAGTATTAAGAAGTGTCGCTTATTAACATGGTTTGTGTTCAGCCCTCTCAAAAGTTTCATTTACCAAAGTGGGCTCTAGCAGACTTCTTTGAAGCCCTTGATCTCCTGAAAGGAAGGCATGCACATATATAAAACAGGAATAATCTGATGGCAGAAATTCAGAAGAAAAATAGAAGGCCACTTATGTTCCTCTGAACCTAGATGGTGATATTTAGATATTCACTTTTAATTTGGTTCAGAGGTGAGCCTGAGCCTGGAGTCTTGGTTAAGGGAGCTCAGTCTCATGGAGAGGGTGGGTGCTGGCTTCCATTCAGGGTTTAATAGTACTTTCACTGGAGTGCGAGGTAAAAACTGAGCTAACACTAATAACATAGCACAGAGTGTAGCTTTATATTGGGCTGGTCCTGGACTGGCACCCTCAAGGCAGCCCACCAATGCAACTAAACAGTCAAGACTATTCCATAAAGGAAGAGTGGAGGGGAGAAGAAAACTCTTCAAAGAAATATCAATAGTGAGCAAATAGAAATATGCATAAATATATTTTACTTCTTCCCATCAAAACCCAGTGAATATTATTTATGTTCTGCAAACTGTATGTATTACAGACTATTTAGTGAACACAGCAGCTGTGTTTAGATTTAGTGACACCCAAAACTCTAACACAGGCAATTTAAAAAAAAAAAGAGATAATATTTACTGTTAATGTGAGATGATCCCAAATGCTGTAAGGAATTCTGATCTTCACAGCTGAAAGGATGAATCTGCATCAGAGTAACCTTGTTTTTAAAAGATTAAGTGAAATGGAGAGTGGAAAATTAAATAGCTATTAAACACATTTTTCCAAACGTCAGTTTTCTTTCTAGGTGTCTGCACAGAACATCCTGGAATCATTTCTAGTCTTTAGGAGGAGGTGGCAGAAGCAGTTGAATCTGCTAAGAATATGTATTTGGCAGGACTGACTGTAAGGAACCTAATGCATATGCAGAGCATGCAACTGAGTCTCTGCATTTGGGAGAATATTGGCATGATCCAAAACAAGTCCAAAGGGTGTAGGTTTCACCTTATTTTCAATTCTTCCTTAGTAGAGTACATTGGAAAAGGGAAGACTAAGTAAGTGACCACTTCTTTGAATTCTGCATTAGCCAGCTGATGCCTGTGGCTGTGTGTTGTTGTCGCTCATTACCTGATGCTGTAACTCCACTGAATGAGAAAACATAAAATGAGTTGCAGCAACAACTGTCCTCCAAAGAGACATTTCAGGTAAAATATTGAGCTTGGTGTGTCCCTCCAAGTGAAATAGTCCTGGGTTTGTTAGAACAGCCCTGTAGCCAATTCTCAAGTTGAGGAGCTTTTGCTGAGAGTCCTTGCCACCAGTCTCCAGAGATTTGTGGAATGAGATTTTGTTAAGAAAGCATCAGCTGATTTGAAAAGGCTTAGCAGAACCATAAGAGAGGTAATTTTTCAGGTTGCTAGATGCCTAGCCACAGATGGTTCTATAAATCAAGAAATCAGCACTGTGAATTCCAGGCAAAAGCAATGTGCCTTTCAGATTTACCTTTTTGCATTAAATTATTTACAATGAACGATTCTCAGACCTTTTTGCTTTAGGGGAGAGTGAAATACTATCAAAATAGGTTTAATTAAAGAAAGAAAGGTTAATCTATTGCTCCTTCCAAAATTTCTGTAGAGGAAAACCTATTAAATAATTGGTTTAGTACTGCTAAAATTGACCTTTTCAAAGGACTGTGTTAACCCTTCACATTTCAGGTGATATATAGGCATACTGTAAAAATGCCTGGAGTTGAGCAGCAGTTGTGATACTCAGTTACGTGCTGTATTTTGACATGGCAGTTATCTCCAGAAACCAGCCATAGAGTGCAATGGATCAGGTGCCCATGAATTGAGATGCAGTTGAAAACAAGAAAAAGTATCAGAATCCAAATTAAGGACAACAAGGATTTATTGAAAAATGGATGTCTTTCTTCATTACATGGCATCCAACTTTAAGGGAACCAGAACTCCATCACAAAAGTGTATTCAACAGAACTGGGAGGAGGCTATGAGGCAGTGAGACTCTCAATTATTTGTAAGTAACGCTATCCCAGGAATAAGCAAAGAGTGTGGTTTTAATTAACAGTGAGTCATGCAGTAAGACGGTCTGCCAGATACTAGGCTGCAGTCCAACTCATTACCACCCCTAAATGGTTGCACACTTGGAGCAAATGTGTCTGCAGGCCCTTTTTATTAGGGCTCAGAAAATTTAAAGCAGGTGAATGCAGCTGGAGACAGGCCCGGATTGGAAATGCCGAAAAGTAAAATGCCAGTCACAAGGTGTAAAAAGTGGAAGAAAATAAGAAAGAACAGTTAGCTCACAGCTGCAGCTCAAAGTACAACATTCTTGATTTGGTGCAGATGGTGGTTTATGTGCCAAAATGCAGATACAGTGTATACAGTCTGATAGGTATTAGAAAGGAAGTAGCTTCTTCTTGAGACTGTGGATGAATTGCCTAATGTTTTAAGTGACAGTGGCAGGGGCGAAAGTTGTTCTGCAGTTGCACAACTTTAACTTTAGAAGAGGTGTTGATTTTAATCGAAAAAAAGAAAAAAGGCAACAGTTGTAGTCTTCAATGCATCTTCCTCCCATGGCATTTGCTGCCTTGCCCATTCAAGCTTTCTCATCCATGATCTTCTAGAAAGCAAATAGGACCACTGGGTCTGCATTTTCTCCCATAATCTGAGGCAAACTTGGTTCCAGAGCCTCCACCCCATTTCTTTTCTGCAGAAGGCAGAGATTTGTTTGGGATCTAAAAAGGGGAAAAAAGGAAAAAGATAAAATTGCTTTAAAATTAACTAGAGTTTGAGAAGACTGTGAGGACAGCTTGGCCTGGAGTCAAGGTATGGGCTGGAATCAGGGGGACCAACATGGTTCTCACTTCAGCCACAAACTTGGTTTGTGTCCTCAAGTCTATTACTTCATCTGTCTCTCTGCGTCTGTGTCCTTTGGCACATGGAAGCAGTACAGACACTCATTTCCCTACCTTTGGCCTTCTAAACAGTGACAGGGCTATTTGTTCTACACCTACACTGGGCACGTAGAACATTGAGAGCTCTCCGTTGGTCCAGGCCTCCAAGTGTAACTGCAATGCATACAGCACAGGACAGACTCTGAGAACCGCACACATCCCATGCCTTGTCTGAGGACATTCTAGCCTAGAGATTCCCCATTTAGACCAGTATCCTTATCCTAAAACTAGCTGGTACCTTCTGACTAAGGACAGTAGGAAGTAAGAGAATACTCTTTTTTCCCCCATCTCCTACATTAAAATTTATCCTGGTCTCTCTTAGTGTGAGAATTACTTTAGTTCCAAAACATGTGGTTTCAAATCCCTTCCAAAAAAAGTTGTTTACAATTACAGCTATTCTGGATAATCTTGTTAAACATATAATTACCTAGACCCTTTTAAAAGCTCATTAATTTCTTGGCTTCAGTGGTGCCACAAAGCAAGGACTTTTACAATTTAATAACTGCTCTCTGATTTTATTTTTAATTTAGCACTCTTTAATTTTATGGAAGGTCCCTTGTATTACGTGTTATAAAATAGAGTGAGATGGTATAAGGGAAGTCAAATCTATTTATTATCTTCCATATTTTTCCTTTTAAAGGTAAGCAATTTCTGTTCTTTTTTTTAAAAAAGTCTTCTGTCATTTTAGTTACCTTTTTTTTTTTTTTTTTTCTGAACAAGCTATTGTTCTGCAACATTCTTTTGAGCTACAGGGATCACGGTTCCTCAGCATTTCAGTGAAGGTCTTGTTACTGATTTAAATGATAATAATATGACATTTGGCATGAGGTCCAGATATTTTGAACAATTCTACTAGTGTACCACCTACCTGGATATCCTGTATAATATGGATAATTAGTTCAGCTTAGAGAACAGCTCTGAGAAAAGCCTGATGTCCCTGTCTTTGCAGTTGCTAGCATCTTGCCATTTTTCTTTCCTTCAGATTCTGAGGTCTCCTTTGAGCCATTTACAGTGGTGCCAATGACTCTGTCTACACGACCATCCCATTTTTCTTAAAGCCTGTGATGGGTATATTTCTACTAAGATGGTTTAAGATGTGATTATCTTAAGTTAATTTCATTTTATCAGTATCAAATATTCACCTGACCTGATTAGCTCTCACTGATGTAGGACCCTTTAACCCTGATTTCTCTAAGTACTGTGTTCTCATATTCAACTTTTTTCCCCTATAGTATTTGCTTATCTTCAGAGCTAGAACATTATGGATACTGTAGGAAATATTGTGGAAAAAGAACTTCTTAGAGAGGATTGGAACTTTTTGGATTCTTTGAGCTTCCTGATGGTACTTCTTCTATTTCTCATCTGTTTTTTTTTTTTTTCTTTTCATTGTCATCTGTATTTAGCACAGCATTGGCTTGCCTTTTTTAATTGGTTATAAATGTTTCTTTGATTCTGACTTCTGGAGGACTGCTCCAAACCCACTTGATCTTAATGTGTTTTGGACATGGTGTAAGTAGAATTGAATACCTTGTTCCTCTGATTTAAAGAGAGTAGATGAGGTTCCCTTATCTCTTTGCTTGTGATGTTTGTAGTGCTGAAGTTTGCCAGACCTTACACAGCTGCCTCCCTCAGTAACAATTCTCATGCATCTCATCTTAACAAGGGTCAAAAGTTTAGAAGGTACATTAGCTTCTTGGTTTGATGCACATGTCTTTGGATAAGTCTTAACAGAAATACGTAATTATACTACAGCAGGCTACAGCTACATAATGTTACATAGTGCAGTGCATTATGTATCACCAAATGCTGTTAGCCTGTTGGGCATGAAACTTTAATGTGCTCCTCTCCTGTTTCAGTTAGAAACATGACATAATGCAATTCTTCTTGTGGCAACTCTTCACTGGGGTTGCTAACAGTTCTCCACTCCAAATTCTGAGATGCAGAGTTATTAGCCAGGAGCTGAAAATCCTGGAATACTAGTGCCTTTCAACAGCCTAAGTGGTGAATAACACTTAGAAAGAGTCTCTTGGCTCGTGAAAGTCAGCCTGCTGCTGTTGCAGGCAGCTGTATCACACAATTCCCTCTGGAAGGTAGGAAGCACCATCTTGAGAACAGGGTGGTTTTTCTTTGTCCCATTGCTCCTGAAACAACCCTGTTCTGTAATTTTACTTTTCTGGTGGTTAGAAAACATCTAACATGTTATACATGTATTCATAGGTGCATTATAGCCCTTTTAGTTCTTCTTCTCTTGTGTTTCAATACACTGTTTCCTTCTCTAGCATTTATTTCTCTGAGAGTTTAGGAGAAAAAAAGGTCTTTCTCTAAATTTTGTTCTGCAAGACAAAAGAAGACAAGTAATTTTGGTTCCTCTTGTTGGTTAGAAATCCCATTCTCATGTTCATCCCAGTAATCTGAGGTTCTTCAAAGTGGTACCTGAGAAGTACCCAAGCCACTTTGGTATGAGCTGAGGCAATACTGAAAATAACCATAGCACCATGGTTGGACTATTTATCAACCTTCTCAGCAAGATGCATAATGGTACAATGTGTGTATTCCTTGCACCGAAAGTACTCCATAGAGGTGCTATGTGGCTTCGTATGCCTGCATTAGCTTATTTAGAGTTTGCACTGGATTGTACCTTGTAGTCGAAACCCAACTCTTCTTATTCCCTTTTCAGTCAAAAAAGTATTTAATCATCTCGGGCCAAACCACCAAGCTCTGCCTGAGAGTGCACCTCTCTTTTGCATTTGGCTTACATGCCTGACAGCTTTTTGAAGTCAAGATGTGAAACTGTGTTCCCCTATTGGCCAAATGAGTCTTGTCCTGAAATCACTTGGTGTTTGCTCAGGTGCTGTGGGTACATTGGGAAGTGAAATAATCTTTGGCCTTCTCAGTACAATATCTATTGTATACAGGATTTAATGAGTTGCCTTCCTGTTATCATGATTCAGAACTGTGCTTGTCTTTATTAATTTATTTTTCATTTCCTCTGAATCTCTCTGTGCTTCCGGTAAATAGCTGATCTTTTTTCTATAATGAGTGACTCTTTCCCACAGGAGGTTTTACTGTAGAAGTGCATGTATGATATTCATTGCTATAAAACACTGCAAACACACAGAAAGTTATTTCTGATAGTACATCCTTGCCAAATTTATCTAATACTGTGTAGGCCTTTAACACAAGCTTTAGCACACTTGAGATGTATTGGTGATAAAATTTTTCATTAAGACCTATATGATTTAATTTAGGATTTTTATCTTCAGTGATTCAGTTGAGTAATATAAATCATTAAAATAAACTGAATTCCAAAATGCCTCTAGCTCATTAATGTCACACCTACCAAAATGTTTGTTGCAGTCTCACACTTGATTAGTTCAGCTCATTTAGCAGAGTCTTTCCCTGAAATCACCCAGTTTTCTTTTCCTCTCCTGGCTTGCAGTCTGCAGCCTTCTCTCCCTGCACAACCCCATGTGTGTGTAATGTGGTGTTACCCTCTGGAGCCAGTTCCGCGCACACTGTGCCTCACCTGAAAAATCCATTGCGCAGGCTTATCCCAAGATCTTCGTTCGCGAAGTCCAGCCAACAACAACAACAACCCTCTGGATTTCTGTAGACCTGCCCAAGCTTCCTTTTGAGCACCCCACGTGCCTCACACTAGATGACCTTAAAGAGATACCCTCGCTAAGAAGCCCTGTTTCTATAGGGGTCAAGTTGAATGACGTGTGGGAATTGCTTATGTGGAAATGCTTGAAACAATTCTGTGGCAGGAAATGCAGGGGCATCCGCTTCTCACATGCTGATGCTTTCAGAACTGGAGTGGAGTTCTACGCTTCTTGCAGAATTGGAAATTCAATAAATGATGACCTTAACATGGTTTAGTATTGATTGCAGGTTAAAACTACAATCATTTATATCACATTAAGGGCTTGCAGTTCCTTTGATGGTAAAAGAGGTAGCAGTGAAATTTCTTTTTCAGCTTTTACGCTTACAGCTGGGTCTGTCTAAAGAATATTGTGTTATTTTTATTATTTTTTATATATGAACACATATATGTGCTGCTTCTAAAGGCAGGTAGGTGCTTAATTCCTCCTACTGCTGTAACTATCTCATATTTAAACATAAAGGTTGGAGACCTTTTCTTTCTTGGGGTGGGGGAAATGATTTTAGAGCAAACTTAAAAATAGGAACTCAGTTGTGTTATGATAGGTTGAATGCAGCAGCTTAGTTACTGTGGAGGCAGTTGAACTAAAACAACATGAGAGGAGAGACACGATCTATTTCTATTGTTCTGCTGATGTATTTGAACCAAATTCCTTATCTCTCATCATTCCTAAACCAAGCTGTTCATTATGTGGATATTTTGAAATGAGGAGGAAATCCAGAAACTTGAGCATAATAATGACTTGAGCAGTCATATAAAAGATGTCTAATAAATTATATCTGTGCTCTTTTTCACAGATATGGAATAAAAATACGATCTCTGATTAGAGGTAAAGAAATAATTATAGGAAGTGGTATCTTAGTTAGAGAATCATGGTTTCACAGTAGTAACATCAGCAGGACACTATGTGTGCCTCAGGGCATGTAAACTGGGGTGGCACGTAGAGACAATCCGGCCCACTTCAAAGAAACCAGTGTGGTTATCAGCAGGGGTTAGAAGTCTGTGCTGAGGTCTGGGATACTACAGCTAGAAGAGATCTTGTGAAGATTAATTAACATTGCCAGAAGGATATCAGACCATGAGGTTTCTGTTATGGCTTGCTTGTATCCTTGCAGAGTAGCACTTCTATCTTTTCTGCAAGCCAAACTATTCACCTTTGAGCTAATCTAGATCATGGAAGCACATCTCTGGTACCACCAGCAATAAAATGGTGTACCACAATGTATGACTGTCCATTGCCAAACCTATGTACCTGTAGCAGTTTGGGTAAGGCTTGGTAAACTTCACATAACTGCGTGTTTTTCTCACGCTTAGCTTTCCTTTTCTCACTCCTCTCTGTTTATTTCCTGGTTCTTGCTGGAAGGAAATGTCAATATATTGAAAAGAGGTTATTTTTACAACATTTATGAGACACTGCAAGGAAGGAGCACCTGAACTCTCATAAGAACTTATTCTTGTGAACTTAGCAGTACATGCTTAAGAGGTTCTGATAGTTAATGCAGTGCATTCACAGGGATGAGATTTGTGTCCATTCTGAGACTAACATATCCTTAGTTGTTGTAATAAATTTTGGTTAGTTAAATTTAGTTGCTGTCACTCTTTGAATTTTTGAAGGGTTTCATTCATGTCTCCTCTAGAATCAAAAAGTCAATAAATGAGCACATTTGTGTTTACAGACACAATACCATTAAATGCAGGTACAAAGCAAGGAGTGTTCTGAAGCAAGAATAGTTTTTAGCTTGGAATTAAGGCTTCCTGTTAGTAAATACATCTCTGGGACTAGAGGATATCTGTGTGCACTAATGTTTATACTGTACCAGATGAAACATTTTAAAGTTGGATGTTGAAAAAGCAGCCCCCAAAATACCTAATGGACATTCTGGCCCTGGCCACAATAGTAGCTGCCACAGGAGCTGCTCTGTTTCCTTGCCTGTTCTTTATCTCAATTTGGCAGTTTAAAAAAGTGTTGTACAATAAATACTCCTGGGACTTCCACATGATTGCTAAAAAACCTAAACTGCATTTAGTTTGTTTATAAAAAGTCCTGAGGCCCTGCTCTGCATAGCAAAGGTCATGGAAACACATGTTTATGGCTACTCAAATGCTCTATACTCCTTGAATGGAGATGTTTATTTGATTTAATCAGCATCCACAGGGATACTGTAATTGCATAATAGGTAATTTATTATGGAAGTAAAAATATTTTTCTAACTGTAGTCTATGTAGCATGGGTTTGTAGCTTTAGACTAATCCACATACTAAAGCAGAGCTTTGCAAAACAGTCTGACTGGAGTAATGGTGTTCTTTGATGAGCCTGCACTTGTATGGCTATTTAATCATCAGAAAGTGTTAAGACAACAAGCACATTATCACCATGTTGGATGTAAAAACTGTTAACTGTTTGCCTGCCTTCTGCAATTTGGAGTGCTCAATGAGAGAAACGGGAAAGCTGGCCCAGATAATCCCGTCAGAGAGTGGTGAATATGAGACTGGGGGGAATCCTAAGTTTGTCTTTTTGACATACACTGGAACATGGCTTTTCAGCTACTTCAGGAAAGAGACATGGCCCTTCATCTTGGATACTGAATTACAAACAGATAGGTTTGTATAAAAGAAAAAAAAATCAAACCTATAGTTGTTTAACTATCATAGTCTTTTTGCTGAAATAATCATCAACTGAGTCATGAATGACACAGACAAAGGTTAAGGACTATGCTGTCATCCTTAAAGGAACTTGCAGATAGGGAAGAGAGAGAGGAGGAATTTCACCCAACTCTTTACAGGGAGCACACTAGTGCAAAGCCTGAGTCTCTGAAACCAGTAGTCCTTGCAAAGCTGTATCATTGATAATTCTGACTGTGCTGAAAAGTTGCAAAACAACATGCATCGCTTCTGAAAAAGCTTTTGGAACTACATATTATGGTTGTTGTTGATGGCCCCTTTTGCTGTCTTGTCTGAAACTGAGGAAAGTGGTTGAGGAACTCTACCTCCAAACAGACTTTTGCAGTTTTAGAAGGAAAACTTGGGAAATCAGTTTGGTTTTTGCTGAGCTTCTGAATACTGAAGTTTTCTTTCCAACATCTATGATCTCAGTAACACCAGAAGCATCTTTTTCTGCGTTTCCTGTGAAGGCTTGTGATGTCCTAACTTTCTTATTGAACTTGGAATTAATATTTTCATATCTAAATAAAAGTGGAAAACCAAGAAAAGTTAATTTATTTGGTAATTCATCAACTTGCAAGCTTTGAGTTATGCTTAAAGTGCATAAACCTCAGCCCATGAAAAGTTTGGATCATTGTCTTCTCAGCTTTGGTTGTATCCTGGTCCAGTGAAAAATTCTCTTCCCTAGTGCTTCTCCCTGGGCGTGCTATGTCATATGTGTCAGTACTAGATTATTAATACTGAACTCTTAAGTGTCAGCATTGTTTCTGAATATTTAATATTTCCTATCCTTTAGATAGGAAAGCTCTTATATTTTAGATAAGAGCTCAGATTGGAGCAGCAGTGATGAATGAACAGAACACCTCTTTGTGCTGCACGTCTGGAAATGTGATGACTGCTGGTTTGGCTGCCATTTCTCTATTGTTTTGCATAAGAATCTAATAATTCAGCTGCTAAGAGCTGTATAAGTGAATGGTGACAATAAGAAATCAATTGAAATTTTACTGTGCTCCATTTAAAATGGGTATAGCTATTGAAATAGACTGTTAAGTCCAAGAGAAAAGTAAATTTCCCAGATCAGCCCTGCTGTATTTAATATGTTTCATTGTCTGTAAAATAGAGACTCTTGAGAATAAACAGGCTTTTTTTTTTTTTTCTTCTGGGCATTCAGAACAATCTCTAAAGTAAGAGGAGATAGCTGGCAACAAGCTTAGAGGTGAAACACAAGAGTCTACAGGGAATTTTTTTCCTTTGGGTATCCACACGACATAATGGTACAGAAGAATTTGGTTAAGTAGGCTGAGAATTCATCTGTTCCTATTGCAATCTTGTCTGTCAGTGTGGAATTTTTTCTGCCAAAGGTCACCAATAAATATAAGACTCCTATTTTTCTTAAAATTACAAATAGTCTCTCTTTCTTACTTTCATACACAGAGATACAGCTTGGCCAGAACTAACTTTAGCTAATACAAGTTTAGATTAGTGCCAAAGAATCTATTCTGTAATACACCAAATGAAAACCTGGCTCAAAACTATGACTTTTTTTTTTTTTTTTAATGCCCCTACATTAGTGAATGACTAATTTTCCCATTAATTATATCTTTGTGGGGGCTCCTTGCTAATCCTACAGGTTCTCACTATGTGTTGATGATTTAGTGTGCATCACTCAGTAGCTGTGTACGCATTCTGGTCCCCAAGATATGATGAAGACTTCATGGTGAAAACCACTGCCAAATCCTAACAAGCTGCTCAAGTATGATGGGCCTTCACGTTTCCTTCTTTTCTTTCTTCCATTGTGTAGTTCTGAGCCACTGGTCTCATTTCCCCTGCAAAATCGTTGTATATCACTTAAGCTTTCACTATTTCTTTCTTGATCACTTTTTCGCCTTCTCTTTTACTGTCAGTCAATATCACCATTTCTCACTGTCTCCCCAGTTCTCTGCTTAGGGTATTTCCTCTCTCCCCAGCTTCTCCTTCAGTCACCAGTGAGCTATCTGTATTATTATTTCAGGCCTTGTTGCCCTGTCTCAGGTCACTCCTACTCCCCTCAGTTTAGGTATTTAAAGTTTAAGAAAGTGTTCATGGCAAAGTGTTTGAAAAGTGGGATTCATTGAGCAACATCAACCATGAAAGAACTTGTGCTTGCTGGAGCTTATATCTGAAGCCATTGAGGCAAAGAGGCATTTAAAAGATAATAGATAGCAAGATGCTTATCTTGCTAAGAATGGTGAGCAAACCAAACCAAGTTTCATATAAAAATGAACAAGCAGCCTGTTGTGCAGCCTTTCTCAGTGACAACGCTTAACATCCTTTTCTTTTGTCACAGATCTGAAGTGGAAACCACCAATGTACAACTCTAGCTTTAATACATTTTTGTTAGCTCTCTCTACTTGGCATAGTCAAAGACTGTAAGAAGAGTTCATTGTTAAATAATGCATGCGTGGTTTTTAATTTCAAATTCCTTTGCGTCTCCTTCCTTCTCCTTTAGGCTGTAAGAGAAAAATTAGAGCCAGATGACGCCTTGATGTATGAAGAAGATCTGGATGACGAAGACTGTGGAGAAGCAGAATTTGAGGAAACCATGAAATTAAAACTGCTGCGTAGAATTGCCTTCCTAGCATCCAAACTGAGGGAGTTTATTGGCAACATGATAATCACCACTGGAAAAGTTGTTGTTACAATTTTACTTGGTTCAGCAGGTTGGTGCATTTGAACAATTTCCTCAGGAGCCCATTAGATTATGCATTTAACCAATGACTTTCAGCACTCTGGCACCTGTGGAAGTAACAATGGAAATTTTTGAGGGTAGAGAAATTGCTTCTAATTTTATTTGAATTAAATTTTTGGCAGGTATTGGAATATGCTGAGTTGCTTAATTTTTTTTGTACTGATACTGTGTGGCTCTCTCACTTTGTTTATGATTTTCACAGTCGCTTTTATAATTAAATGGTGAATGGGGGCATATAATTGGAGACTGTATGTTGTGTGTATCTAGATAGATTGATAGATACACATGCACATATATATTTATATCTTTTTTAAAGTGAATTTTTAGATTTGATTCCATCACTTCCAAGTGTAAAAAGGAACTATATTCACACAGACTTAATATATATATACATATATATAGGAAAGATTATTTGGTTGACCATGCAATGTGTAAAAAGAGTGATAAGTAGACTTCTGTTGGTTTTTGATGGAGCTAGTAAAAGTAGCTGTTTTGATATAAGACATCTGATTTAGTAATACATAATCAACTACAGCCAGAATGGAAGTGTACAAATCACTGTAGGTTGTAATTACTGAATTCACAATTGGATTGTGGAATTGTAAATCAGTGTTTACCTGCTGATTCACATGTTTGAATGGAGTGTTTACATGCCAAGTTTAACTGTATACTTAACAAATAAGCATACCAGTATATGAAGCACAAAACAAGAGTACAAAAAATGATTGATACTGAATGATGAGGACTGAGCAGGTGTGCCGTCTTTAAAGACAGACTCCTTCTTTAAGGTAAGATTATCTAACAGCCTTACATGTAGCTAAATGCAAAGTAATAAATCTAAAAAGGGTAAAAAAGTTCAGATCACCATGGTGCCTGACACAAAGCAAGAGATATGCAATTGAAAAACCCAAAAAAGCAAACGAAAACCAAAAACCTGATGCCACTCTGCATGGGCTATGACTTTCCAGAGAGGGTGAAATATAAGGATCATGCAGCTGTGATAGGACAATTTCTTCTGAGTGTTGATGGGCACCTTGCCTGTGTAGCTACAATGCAAGCCAAGAACTGAGAGGTTGTTTGGAGTAGAGTTACAAAAAGGACTTGAGGACAGAGAAGCCTGTATTCCAGAGAGAGACCTTGAGCTTAATAAGTTAAATACTTATTAAGTTACTTACCATGCCAAAAAGATGAATGGTGATTTGACTGCAGCCTGAAAGTACTGACAAAGTGATTCCATTTTTTAAGATATCTCACCTACTAGAAGTGCTAACTGAAGGTAACAGGTGGTAAAGCTAGGTAATTCTAGACCAGAAATAAATTTTTAATTTTTCACAGCCAGAGTAATTGACCACAATAAACAATGTATTTTAGGATATAGTGGATTCTCCTTCTCCAAAAGTGTTTATATGAAGATGAAGTGTCTCTTTGAAAGAAGGAATGAAATAGCTTCAGGCTTGAGGCAGAAATTGCTGGGTCAAGTTTTACAGCACCATAGGTTAAAGACTTGGTCTAAAGTATGATGTGAAAGATGTGGTGGTGGAGCTCAAGCAAAAGACTGTGAATACAGTGCCTGGACTCAGCTCAACCAGGGACTGACCCTTGGAGCATTGTCCCCAAAAGACACATCAAGCCAGCACTTGGCAAGGGGCAAATCCTACTGCTGGAGTGGCTGGCTCAGCTGCAGGGCCAGCAGGTGCACTGGAGCTGTGGACCACCAGGAGCCTGTAGGTCTGTCCAGAGGAAGGCAGCTCCTAAACATATACTAATAAAAAACTTAAAAATAAATTGAGGCAAATACCCCTGCTGTCTTTGGTACTGTTACTTCAGACAGTCCACTGGGATGCTGTGCCAGCTGCAATCTCTTGTGTAATTTTCTCATTGCTGCTGCTCTTAGACATGTACGTCTTTCCTTCTTCCTAACTTTTTTTTGTAGGTTACCCACAGAGCATCCGATCTCCTTCACCAGTTAGACATTTTCACAAGTGCATCACATGTGCAAGGGTAAAAACAGTATATATGAGACAGCAGAGTCTTTGTCATATATAAATAACAAGTTCCTAGGAGTTAACAATTTTTTAAAAAATCAAACAATTACTGATTATTCTATAGATTTCATATAAATTTCTTACTTTCAGTATATTAATCAGGGAGTTTTTTTGTTTTAATAACTCATGAAATCTGAAGATTTGTATGAGAAGGCTTTTCGCTGTTCATTGATCAAGACATTTTAGTATCTTGTACTTAAAACTCATGCACCGGTGGTCTCAGGCAGTATTGGCTGGACTTGTAGCCATGCGTTTTGAGACATCTTTACATAGAGAAGATTCCATCTCAGAAGAAAGTCTGGAGACTGGTTGTGTTCCCAGTGCTAAGATATGGCATAAGTGAATTGAACAAGATAAAAAAGATCCTGCTCTTCTAGTCTAAAAGTTAATAACAGTCTTTAGAGCTAATTGTAATAATTAGCATAAGTGCTAAGTAGATTAAATTTTTAACACATTTCGTGTCAGACTTATGGTTTAACAAATGTTGATGTTTCCCACACTTTTCCAACCCTCCATGTTTTTAATTTTACAGGTATGATGGTGCCATCTTTGACCTCAGCTGTGTATTTCTTTGTGTTTTTGGGTCTCTGTACATGGTGGTCCTGTTGCCAAACATTTGATCCGCTGATATTCAGCTGTCTGTGTGTATTAATGGCTATATTCAGTGCGGGACACTTGATTGGACTTTATCTCTACCAACTACAGTTCTTTCAGGAGGTTGTTCCACCAAAAGATTTCTATGCCAGGTAAGAGAAATTCCTTTCCTGTTTAATTGTGGACACATGACACAGTGCTCTGTTACCACATGTTGGTGCAAATGATCTTCCACATAATGCTTTGACAAATTTTACACACAGCTTCATGTTCAATCAAGGCATTTTTCACTTGGAAGAGTCCAAGCATTTCACATGGAATGGTATTGAATAATAGAGTCGTAAAAGTCCAGCCAGGGCAATTGCATACAGAGAGCTGGAGCAGGTTAGGAGGGGAAGGCGATTTTGGTTTTAGTCAAAGTGTCCCTGAGATGTGAGTGTGAATGATTTGGCTAAGCAGGAGATGAAAGAAATAGGTAGCAGCATTGATACAAGGCCAGGGTACAGATGCATTTGGGGGGTTTTTGGTAGAGGAAAATAAATGTTTTGAGGTCTAATGTCATAATGTCTTAACTAGGGTAAACTAGGCCCCTTCTTGTATGCAGAGGCTGAGGGCTGCTGGGGTACTTCATGTGCTGTGCATAATATTAGACTGTTACTATAAAAATTCTCCCTGGTCACACAAAACATGCTTGTCTTACCTTCATACCAATGGCTATATCACTTAAGTAAGAAAGCAGCATTTCCAGTTATCACCACAGTAAATATTGATTTGCTGTGATTTATTTCACTGACCCTTTATTTTTTCACATACTGTAATCTAAAATAAGATGAAACAATGGATGTATTTTGTTCATTTACTATTTTGTTTTCAGCTGGATTATTATTGCAAATTAGTTTTTATGGTATTTTATTTTTAATGTTGTAGTAATCCTTATGTTAAACCAAATATAAATCTTAACTTTATTTCTACTAAATGTATTTCTTTTAAGTATTACCTGTTGAAGATAAAAAGAAATTAGGTGTGCTGTGGAAAATCAATGGTTTCTATCTGAAAACACCATTAAAAGCAGTAAAATTGAGCTGTCTAGCTTCAGTAGTTGTTACCTTAGTACTTATTTTGGTATATTATTTGGTACAGCTTCATAGATGTGTGCTTTGTGATGTCAGAATTGGTGACTTGAGGAGGGTGATTGGGAGGGCATAACATTACCTGAAAAAGCAAAAAAGATCTACTTAGTTTAGGTTCTTTTGTGCCATCTAGAGGTCAGTGTAGGACAACGGCTGATTTCTGGTGCCGAGGATCTGAAATGCTCACAACTAAACTAAACCCTTTATATTACTGTCTCCGTGTATTCAAAAAAATAAATAAATAAAAAATAAAAAACTCAACTATTTGGCTATGAGGATATCAACTTACAATTTTTAGCATGAAACAGCAAGGAGCAAGGAACTTCACTTTCTCAAGGAGAAGAAATATGTGCTTCACACCATTTTACTAGAATATGTGAAACTCTCTTCATATGCATCATTTGTGAAGTCCCGTTTTTCTTTTTAGTGTTTTTTCTAATTAATTTTAAATTCCCGTATTTTTATTTACTTAAGGTTTTGATTAATTTAGTCTCAAAGTTACTGTCTGCAATTACTTTTTTTTTTTTTGCAAATAGGGTGATTTTTCATTTTATGATAAAATGTCATTCCGTACCAATGTTTTAGTCATTAATTTTTTAAATGAAAAAAAGTATGATTGATCTGATTGCAAGGAAATTGCCTCTGCCTCAGTGTAGAATGGAAAAGCACTTTCAGAGCTGGTGTTAAAAAAAGCCCTGGTGTTTGACTTCAGAGTATATACTGACCTTTTTGGAGGCAAGAAAGGCAGATTTTCTGTTGAACTGGTACTGTTGAATACTCTGCCTTTTACACAGGATATCATGTGAGGGACTGATGTTCGAAATTACATATGAAGTTATGTCTGAATAAACAGAAGTAGCATCAGAAGGTGCAGACTTCCATGTTTCTTTATTGGCAGTTCTCTCTATTGTGTTTTACTTTGATCTACATTCAGGGAGATAGATGCCTTTGAAGAGCATCAAGACCGGTATTGTCAGTGACTGGAAGTCCAAATCTTGGTGTGAGAAAAAGCCAATAATGATTTGTAATGATTTGCATTGGACTGATATATAAGTAGTGGCTGGAGGAGAAAAAATGAGAAACAGGTTTATTGGAATGGTGCAGAAAATATATTTTAGCATTTTTCATCCTAGAAGAAAATCAATACACTGCTATTTTATGTACCGTCTTGGTTTGAAGCTGTGCTAAATATGCAGTTTCCATTAATACTAGTAGGTGGTTTTCATGGGTAAATAATATGCTGAGAAAATAATTTCAGTCCCCAAATTCTTGCTACAAGAAGGACATTGAGTACAGGAGCGTGTCCAGGGAAGGACAATGAAGCTGATGAAGGGTCTGAAGCACGAATCCTGTGGTGAATATCTGAGAGAACTAGAGCTGCTTAGGAGAAGAGAAGACTCAGGGAGAAGCCTGGAAAAGAGAAGGCTGAGGGGAGACCTCATCATCTACAATACATGAAAGCAGGCTGTAGTGAGGTGTCTGTTGGTCTCTTCTCCAAAGTAACAAGCACCAGGACAAGAGGGAATAGCCTCAAGTTGCACCACAGTAGGTTTAGA
Organism: Formicarius rufipectus; assembly: GCA_013399695.1. Lineage (NCBI taxonomy): Eukaryota > Metazoa > Chordata > Aves > Passeriformes > Formicariidae > Formicarius > Formicarius rufipectus. The sequence goes on along the minus strand of VXAU01001092.1, from coordinate 238,039 downwards.
CTGGTTATTAGGAAAAATTCTGCACTGAAAGGGTCTTTGCAAGAGGCTGCTCAAGGAAGTGGTTGAGTCACCATCCCTGGAGATATTTATATGATCTGTAGCCATGGCACTTAGGGACATGATTTAGTGATAGCTTAATGGTTGGACTTAGAGGTCTTTTTCAACCTAAATGCTTCTATGATTCTATACAAAAGAAGGACTTTTATTTCTCTCTAAAGTTTTGAGAGCTTGATGTGCAGGATAAGCTCTCCGCAGTTGCAAGGGCCAGTGTGAAAACTACTCCTGTTAGGCTGCTGGAGGATATTATTTCTCTTCATAGAGTGTAAGTCTGTTGTTTTAGAAAGCTCCTTCCTGGTTTGAGTTCTCAAGTTGACAAGAAATGTACAAGTGGTTTCTGATCAATAAAAAATGTGTTATCTCTGAACAGTAATGTATTCATCTTGTCAGTGTATCGATTGATTTCAGACTAAATGAAGTTAAGCTATACCCAAACAAGCGGAAAAATTCTCAAGTTAACAGTATAATTGAGCTAAGGTTTGCATCATCCATGTGCTGCTTCTTTCCTTTAACAAACTTCAACTCAAAATTCAGCACTTGTGATTTAATAAGTGACTGAACAATGTCACCATAAGAAAACAGTTTTCTTGGCATGGATAACCTGAAATCTGATGAATTTACATATTTTGCCCTGAAACCTTATATGATTGTGTGAACAAAGTAATTCTCCCCCCCAAAAAATAGGACATTATGATAACACAGCCCTAAGTATTTACCATAGTGTAGCAAATAATAATAATATTAGTCCACATGAAGGCACTTATGTCGTACAAAGTTTCAGGTCTACTGCTGTGGCTTTCTGGTTCTGTCATGTGCAGATACAAGTGGCATAAAGAGAAAGGCACATTGAAATGCCATCAAGTGAGCACTAGGATCTGCAGGTTGGAAAATGTATAGGGTACTGAAAAGTCTGAAGTATAGCTGGTGTGTGAGGGGTAGGCACACTGGTAGCAGAGCTTGGAGGATTTACCTAGTTGCATTTATTAATGCTGGTTAATCACCAACAGATCTCTGTCAATGCAAATGTCCACGCTCAGTTAACTTCATTTATAATAGGTGTCTTCTGTGTTGGCTTGCTGCCATATTGCAAATTTGGATGTTCATGAACATGGGAAACCAATAACAAGAAGTATCCACCTAAAGTAAAATTCCAAAAATATCATATTTCTGCCATAAAATCCTTTTCACCCAAGTGAATAAAAACAAGTCAATAAGCTAAAATGACTTTAGAAATTAGGCACACAGTGTCATGGCCTGAAAAAATGCACAATAAAATGTTTGCCATTTTTCAGATTGCTGCCTCATTTCTTCCTGATATAGTTTATTTTGGCATAACAATGTAATTGGGGAAATGATAAAGCCTTGCCAACATGAAGAAGTAGGATCAATGCAGTGGTGTGAGGTTTATCCTGAGTCAGTAAAGTTGTTCCTCTCCAAAACTGTGCGTATAAGCATATTCATTTAAAGATCCAGCAATCTAATATAAATCAAAAGCTGTGTTCTTTCTTAAAGTTTAGGTCTGTCTTGCATTGCTTGTAGTTTTCAGGCAGGTGGTATTCAGAATATTTTAAATACAAATGGTTTCATCTATGGGAATTTGGAATTACACAACTGATTGCTTTGTTGCTATCTAAGTTGGGAATCTAAAATGTTTTATTCAAGAGGAAATTTTCATCTGAAAGATGTCTTAAATAACTTTAAGCAGGACTTTTTAAATAGGTTTTAGAGTAACTAGTAATAAACTTGCTTAAATGACTGCTTTATTTTTTAAGAGCATTACATTGATATCTGCTGCAGATAGTAGATTTAGGATAATGAGTTTGTTTTCAGATTAATCTAAAATGAGTCCAGTCCAAAATACTCCATTTGGACTTCCCTGAAAGCTTTGATACAGGTTCAAATTTTGTAGTCCAAATACTCTGTTCAACCGGCGGTATAAATGCTTAAGGACAGTCTCAAAAATATTCCTGGAATTGTCAGATCAGGACCAGAGAAGAGCAGTGAGGGTGGTGAAGGGACTTGAGCACAAGTCCTCAGAGGCTGAGAGAGCTGGGATTGTTTAGTCTGGAGAAGAGGAGGCTCAGGGGTGACCTCATCACTCCCTGCAACTACCTGAAAGGAGTTTGTAGCCAGGTGAGGGTTGGTCGCTTCTCCGAGGCAACCATCAATAGGACAGGAGGGCACAGACTAACACCCTGCCAGAGGAGGTTTATGCTGGATATTAGAAAGAAATTCTTTACAGAGAGAATAATCAGGCTTTGGAATGGCCTGCGCAGAAAGGTGGTGGCTTCACTGTCCCTGGAGGTTTTTAAGATGAGACTGGATGTGGCTCTTAGAGCTGTGATCACAGTAATGTTGGATCAAGGTTGGACTTGATGATCTCGGGGTCTCTTCCAACCCAGTTGATTCTGTGATTCTTTGATATCCAGCTGTAATTTTTTTAGTAAATTAGAAGCTAAATGTACTAATAAAGTCCCATCAGAAGAGCCAATATTGCCAAAATATCAAGATACAGCTGATTGATTACCTTGTTGGCAGTGTCTTGTCTCTGCAGGGCAAGGCAGTGATCTGCTGCTTCAGGAGCTCCACTGGAGCCAAGAACTGGTCAACATGTTTCACCTGAGCTGCAGTCACTGTTAATCCTCACTGCAGACACCTGTCTTTGGCACCTGTCTGAAAGGTGACTCACCTCTGAGGGGTCGAGCATTCTTAGCCTTGCAGGAAATTCTGAGGGGTTTGGGGTTGTCTTCTAACTCATAAGCCAGCATTTGAAAATATTGAGAATTTGAAGTTCATGTATGTATCCCATACTGAGCTGCTCTGTGGTATCAGAACCTTTCATGCCTTCTGCCTGGATTTTTTTTTAACCACTTGCCACCATGGTAGGTGCCAGGAAGAGTCCAGACCCTTGGATAATTGCCATGTAAAGACACCACACCACTATTCTGTTTTCATCATCCTCTATCAGCAAAACCACACTTTGTAGTTGCAGAGCATGCTCCAAGTCATGCCACCATGTTGGTTACAATGAGCAAAATAGGCTGTAGAGCCACTATTTCCCTCTTGCAGAAGAAAAGAAGTTAGCTGATCAACCTTATTCTTGAAGAAATTTTGCAGCTGAGTTTCATATTGGCTCTATAATGTGCCACAATTTTTTTAGAAGACTTAATTCTACTTAGAAGGTTTTAACTTGTATGCTTCCTCAGAACTTTAGCATCAGCATAATTATGGGGGTTTTTTTATTATTTTGCAAAGTAAGTGAATGATTCTGTTTACAGCTTCAAAATGCAAGTTTAGACTCTCATTGACAAAAGATAATAATCATCCTTGCACTTATAATCGCCTTCCAAAATATGAGGTGGCCCAGGGCTCCCTTTCCCATTGCAGGTTAAATGAGATGATCTTGTAAGAATCTTTCCAACTTGAGTTATTCCATGATTATAAGTACTCTCCTGAATCATATGATTCTGAAAAAGATGTTTTGTTCCAGGATTTTGTATACCAAATGAGTTTTTCAATATCCTGCTAGGAAATGGTTCTGTACTGGACAGTAAACAGGCCACTTACTGTCAGCTGAACCATCAGAGTCCATGCAAGGTTTTTTTTGTTTGTTTGTTTGGTTTGGTTTTTTTAATCTACTACCTAATAGTGTCTAGCTGGTATCCAAAAAAGATTCACACCAATAGGTATGGCTGGTAAGCAGTTACTAGATTTCATGACAGTATGGCAGAACAGTTGAAAATATAGGTGAACCAAGGAGTGCTGGAAAATTCATAGTAAATCTTCTAACCTTCTCCATTATGTTTGTTTCTCCTTCTTAAGAGGAAGGTCTACTAGTTTTTAACAAACTTTGCATATTCTGTAGTTCCCTTTCAGTGTCTTACTTCACTGTAACAAGTTAGTGTGGTATATATTAGAAACTGGTCAAAATGACTGAGAATGAAAGAGTCCTATTTAGTGAACCCTATTCAGAATTTCATTACAATTTGAACTTTTTTTCAGGACTGAAAAAGGTTAGTATGATTTTGACTGCTTTTGTATTTCACAATTTTAACCATTCTGTTCGTGTTGTGTGGAATACCCAAATGTCATAGGAGAACCAGTGGTGGATTTCCTAAACAGTTGCAGCAAGAAAGCTTTGGAAACATTGCAAAACTACTCTCTGCTGTGAGATTTCCAATTTAGTTCTGCCACATGGGCATTCAGATTCATTCAATATGAATTTACCTCTTTCAACACCTATTCAGAGTGATTCCTCAGAGATTCACTCATCAGCAGGCATGTAATAAATGTTAGTGCTGTGCTCACTTTATAGCTGAGTTGTACTCAATATTGATTTAAAATGGTTACCTTGGGTTTCAGTGGAAGTCCAGTGGTTAAACAGAGAAATTGGTGTAAACTTATGCGGCTCTACTAGGGAGAATTTGTACCCCTTGCTGATCTTTACATGGTTATCAATAACCATCTCTTTCTTCTACATACTGCAGTTCTTTAAAATCAGCAAGTTCTCATTTGTGCCAGGAATTCAAGCAACTTTGAAACTCTCTGAAAAAAAGTAACTGATGAAATAGTAAGTAAACAGCAACAATTTTTCTGGAGAACAGTCCTTCCCAGTTCCATCCTCACAGTGTGGCTGTCAGCACTCACCATAACCATCACGCTGCATCAAGTGACAAATTTAGCCTTGGAAGAAGTAAGAATAACTTTATTCATGTTACCAATGTTGCATCACAGGTGATTTATATCTCCTCTGTCTTCTCCTGTTCTTTAAAGGGATATGAACTGAGGCACGTGCTAAGGCCTTTTAAAAATTATGTTTTTCTGCACATGGGACAGACCAATTTCTAAGCTATGTTCTGCTATAGTGGTGAACCTGCCACTGCTGAGTGCCCTGACAGCCTGGTGCAACTGGCCTGGGCCACAGCAGATTCCCATTAGTGGGGAGAGGGGAGCCTTAGTGCTTCCAACAATGAGCACGCTGCATCTGAAAACCAAGTGTAAGCTGCAAACATAAAAATAAGTCACCGTCACATGACCTAATGTTGATGAACTGCCATTTCAGGGATGTCTCCTCCACCCCAGTAGCTGTGTGTTGCTGTAAGAGCAGCAGAGGTACCTCTTTCTTGGATGCATTGAGGTATCGAGGAGAGAGGGACAGAGGAAAGCAACAAAGACTTTAAAACTGCTGATGTACTGTGATAAACTTGCCTACTGATTCTAATTCAGCTGAACCAGATGTGCAGCTGGTCTTGTGACAGCGCCTTCCTGCTTTTGCATCCACTTAGACAGCTGATTCTTGTGTCATCAGCACGCCTACCTGATAACAAAAGCTCTGCTCATGGTGAGGGAGAGAGGGATCACTCCCCCATGCACAGCATGTGCCTATGTGTGTTTGATCCCCACAATGACACTTCAAGAGACTCCCTGCCCATCACAGGCTGTCCTGTGTAGACATGCAGAGGACGCCTGCGAAGAAGTGATCCTTTATTTTTCTCTTTGTGTTGTTATGATCATTGAGCCTGAAAACAGGGACCAACAGACATCAAGCCCTTTCCTCTTACCAGGTTTGTATGGCTATTGCTCTGTGGTATTAGGCAATATAGATTACAAAAAGCAGACTTCTCTTGGCAGTACAGGCTTGTCTATACTGTTTTCCTGAGGTCTGCTCAACCTTTATTTTCATATTCTGGCATGACCTGAAATTGTGCTGACAAGACATTTAGCACTTATATAGCTCTTCTGGTTTGCAACTCAGTGTATCAACAGTGACGAGTGAATCATGCCGCATACCTTGAAAGCACAAAAGGCAGTCCTGACTAACCTTGGTGAAGCACACACTGGGGAAATAGTTTTTGTCTGTGTAGGGGCGGTCTACATCAGTTTCTCTAAACACTCAGAGTGGAAGTGCTTAATCTCTTATTTATGTTCATTTAGCTGAAGTTTGTAACTTGATGATAAAAACTGAGCCAATCGTGTTCAGTTTATAACCAATTTAAAATCAGCTGTTATTATACCACTTTGGTTTTGAAATCAGGCTATTTCCACACATTTCCCAAGCTTAATTGTTCATTATCCCATTATCTTCTTTCCCATATCCTGCCTTTTTTTTTTTTTTAATGTTTAAAACCAAGTGGGAATCATAGCTTGCATTTCTGCCTTGGTGCATTCACTGCTAAAAAAGAATTATTTATTTGCTCACACTTTCTATTGCAGAATCTCTCAGTGTAGATATCAATCACTCTTCCTTTTTGGTGGTTTTTTGTTTTGTTTTGTTTTGTTTTTTTCTTCCTATCTGTTTCATTGCCAGCTGAGTAAGCGGAAAATCTCTTTATCCTCTGCATGCTTCATTGAACCTGTCCTAATGTGCCTGAAAAGTATCATCACTCCATTTTTCAAAGGTGGAAAAACTCCCAAACAAAGATGAATCACATAACCCCTCAAGATAGCCAGAACTTGGAATTAAATCCCTAAGTTTTTGGCTGCAGTCTGAGTTCTAGATCACAGACTGTTACCTCAAAGTTAAAATGAGTATTAAGCTACACTTAAAAATAATTTCTGATTTACTGCACATGTTATTCTAAGAGGTGACAGTAAATCTCTTAGGCTGGCAGGCAGTTGCATGGTTAGTTATTGCAGCAGGTCTTTTGCATGTTCTGGTCAGCACCAGTGCTCTAAATGGTAATGCTCTCTGGGGTTATCTAAGCATGGTCTCCTCTTCCTAACTGATTTCTGCTGAAGTTTTACACTTAATGACCTAAAGACATCCATCCTTCTCCCAGTACCTGAGATCAGAACAACAAGGCTGCCCATGGGTTACACTAGCTGATTGAGTTTTGGGAGCAGACCATCTGCTGCTCTGCCTGTGAGAGACTTGCTGAGGTGGGATGGTTGGCTCCTTTCCTTTCAGCAGCTCTGCCAACTTTGAAAAACCAGTAATGTGAGTTACTAGTTGGCACAGAAAGGCATCTTTAAGCTGCACTTTTGTAGAGCTGTGCATCCTGCTCTGTGCTGAGGTGTCCAACTTCACTCTTTTGCGGGGGAAGCCTTTGTGCCCATGAGTGTTTCTGAACATGCCTTTGGTTTTCCCTGTCCTGCTTTTCACATGACTCCTCAGAAGCCTGGACCTGTTTTCTCATTACTTTCATCTCTGAGTAGAAAGTCCAACTAAACATTAAAAATTTTTAATTTTGGTGACACTATTTGGGCAGTGTCCTTACTCTGGTGGTGCTGTTTACACAACACACTGCTTTTCCAGCTCTCTGATGTGCTGAAAGGAGCAGTATTGCTGCTTACCAGAAACTCAGAGCACAGCTCAGCTGTGACATGGGTAGTGAAGAGATTTGGGGGTCCAGAGAGAAAACCCATTGAAAGAGTAAATCTTCATTTAAGGCTTTTAAAGACTGGTTTTCTCTCAGTAAACAAGGGATTAACAGACCCACATCTACTATTAGTGATAACAGTGGGGATTTATTGCTTCTAAGGCAATGAAAGCTTTTGTAATAGAAAGTCAGTACAAAGCTCAATTATTGGATGAAATTTGGTATAGAGCTCACAAATCTATATGTTTAGACTTAAATTCCAGTCAGAGCAGCTGCTTTATTTCAGATATGTTAAGTATTTTAATGTCTGAAGTTTGGTAAATTTTAATGGATGTCCAGTCCTTAACAGCTTCCAGTCACACAGTCTCAGAGAAATTGCCATTATCTGGTTGCTTAAAAAACAAACAAACAAACAAACAAACAATAACAAAATACAAAATAAACAAACAAACAAAAACCACAAAAACCAACCAACCAACCAAACAAACAAAATTTAAAAAAAGATTTTAACTGTTAAGCTGAAATTTATCAAAATATTCATAACCCAAACATTCGAATTTTTATGTTATCATTAATATGACACAATTCCACCTCACCAGTTCTGAATTATCAAGGTCTGAAGCAAAGTGGGATCTAGGGCTTTTAAGTGCTAAAAACACTTGCAGTGCTTTTTAAAGCCTGTATCACTCCAGAATGGATACATTTAATAACTTTAGTCCAACTGTGGACTGCGGTTTGTGTCTGCAGTATCTCTCCACACAGTTGTCCTGCTGAGCTGAAAAGGAGGCATGAAGGATCATCTCCGTCTCTGTAGAATCTTATAAATAACCTGATTTGGAAGGATGATTATTCATTCATTCCTGTTTTTTTTTTTTTCCTTAAAAAGCCATGTGAAAACAAATGCCTCTTGGTCATCTTAACTATAATTCTTTGAGGTTCTTAATGAATTTCAGCCAACTTTTTCCACCTCTTTTCTCTGTACGTTCTGCTATTTCTGTAAAAACATTGTGTTGTTTCAGCATACCCTGTAGCATCAGGCCCAGTGTGGTCTGAATTCCCAGGCTATAGCCTAGGGAGTAACCACCTTCTGGAAGGCAAGGATGGTTCTGGAGGTACCATGGAGCTAGCTGAGTCCTTTCCAACAGTGTGTGTTTTCTTTGGCATGTAGCCAAATGGCGACCATTCCTGTGTATTTAAAAGCTTTGAATAAGACAAGATGACTATTTCTCTGAAAAAATGTTCCACACCAGCAGTTCCTATTGAAGATAAAGGTGAAGCATAAATACTGCATGAGTAGTGACTTTCAGCCTTATTGGAGGCCAGAACAGACAGGGTGAGCATTCCCAAGATGAACAGTGTATTTTGAACTTGCTAAACAGGGAATGTTGTGTTGAGTACCTTTGACTAAGAAGTCTCAAAACACAAGGAGCAATCAGAAATGAGGAACAGTTCCTCTAGGTTCATGATTTATGAGGCAAAGCAAAATACACTGAATACAATGAAGTGAAATACATTGAAGTACACTCCTGGTCAAGTGGTATTTTACCTTATGGATATTTAGTGAACGTAGAACCAGAAGGGAGTGAAGTCCAATAGTATAACATTTGAAGCCAACAAATGAAACTAAGAGAATGAGAATTTAACTGAAACATAATAACATTTCCTAACTGTTACGAGTATGTGGAATGCTTTCTTTTCAGTGGAGATAAAAGTACAGCATGAGTTGTTCTGACTTTATAGCTATAGTATCTTACACTAAAGGAGTAGAATATGTGACATGAAGGTCACGTCTGTTTGGCTGAAGAGTCCAGGAACCTTCAGGAACTTTCCGTCATTTATGTAGGAAATACTCATCACTTACTGTCAATGGAAAGACTTCTTTGGTAAGAATTGTATTTTACTCTGATTTTGATGTTTAGGAAACAGAAATAGGGCAAATTGTACTGTGCTTACATAGAAAAGTCTGAAATGAGCTAAAGGTGGAGAGCTGTGTTGCGAAACAGAAGTACAAGATGAAACAAATGGGAACTCAACAACTAATAGGAACTCAAGAACTGTGACTGTTGATAGCAAAAATGACAAGCCAGGTGGCAGAGAGGAAAGCAGACAAACAAGATGTTCCTCCATGCTGACAGAAATAAGAAGAGAATACAATCCAACATGAATTTCAGTGAGATGGAGCCATACCATAACATCAGCTCTGAATGTGCTTGGATGCTATGGCACTTTGAGTTTGGGTCAACTCTGGCAGCTCCGTTTAAGTTACAGCAATTTAGTTTGTATGCAGGATTTTTTTTTCCCCAGCCTCACTTCCACCCAAGAACTCTGTGAAATTTTAAAGTTTGTAGCCTTTGGCTTGTATTGACAATCAGAATGAGAAGAGAGTGCTGATAGGTATAAGAAAATGCTGTAGAGCTCTGGTTTGGGGAGTTAATAGTATTATGCCCATGCAGCAAACCCCAGTTAACAAACAAATATAGCATCTCTGTTTTTCTTTTCACTTTACAGCATCCAAAAGGCATATTTCAGCAGCACATCTCTGTTGAATGTCCTATTTATTGTTTGTATTCGTTCAACTTTTCATGTTGGATCTCACTAGGTAAAGGAAGAGCTGAATCTTCAGACACTCACTCTCAATGATTAAATCCCTCAGCAGAAAAACTTGTTTGTTGGCTTTTTTTTTAATTAATATATTTGGTTTGCTCTTTCAGAGGAACAATAGTTTGTGATTTATTGTTCTACTAAGAAATAGTTCTCAATTGTCAGAGCTATTTTTTAAAAAATTGAAAACTCTCAGACACATTGTGGAAGAAAAAGGTTTTGCCAATAGCCAAAATTATTTATAGTGAATGCTGACACATGCTACTGGTGGCTTAATGCCCTAACTTTGGAACTCTGAAAACTATGTTACAGTGAAAGAACCAGACTAATTAATGTTTCCTATTAGTTTTATTTCAGTATCTAACACATCTACAAGGAATCTGACATGTTGTATTAAATTGAGAATCCCACTTTTGCCAGAAATAGTAAAGTATCACATATCGCTGAGATTAATAGTGCAAATTAATTTTTCTCTCTTTTTTTTTTTTTCCCCCTCAGTTAGGTGATGATCTGCAGCAATAACCTTTCTGAATGTTTTCATTTTTTGTTCAGAACAACTATGAATTCAGTAGAATTCTGTGTTTATTAGCATTGGCATAATTAGATAGAAATTTATTAATAGTATTAGCTTTTCAAAATAAAAAAAAAATAAATTAGTAAACTGTTCTGTGTGCTGAGGAGGTTTACTTTACAGCTCTGTCCTGGCAAGGGTGAGTGGAACGGTGTTGTACGTCAGTTTGCAAAAAAGCTCTTAAATGTCATGTTGCTGTGGTTTGCCTGATGGACTTGCAGCCACATTTTCTCTCCCCATTTTCTATAGGTCTGAATCTACAGGGCACAGGTCCTTGAAAGTTTTCTTATTGGACATAGTAGACGTAATATGATTATACTCCTATTTTTTTATGCTGAAAACCAAGTGAAAAAAGCATTTCTTTTGACTAAATGTGTGGAATGAAAATATTCACTGCATTTTAGATCTGATGGAAAATGCTATTTTTGAACAGAGCATTTGGTATTATGGGCAAGCAAAAATGGCCAAAAAATACTTTTACGCATTGCAAGAGTTGATGTTTATTCTCTGACTTGATTATCTTGGTTTTTTATATTTGCAGGTTGTTCGGAGTCACTTCCCTTACTCAGACAAGCTGCTCAAGCACTTGGATGATTATCAAAAATCAAGAGTTACATTGGTATCACCATGCTAATCCAATCTTACTGCTGGTGATGTATTACACCCTTGCAACTCTCATTCGTCTCTGGCTACAAGAACCCATTGTAAGGGTAACTTCTTTCTCTCTTCTAGTACTAATGACTAATGACTATGAGACTCGCCAATCCAGATACCTGGTAACAGAGGTGCAAACATTTACGAAAGTTAAGGGAAGTAGACAGCAAGTGCAAGTTGGTACTGAGAATTTGGTCTTTTTGCTAAGTGCCTCCAAGAGTACAATCTAACAAGAGTGGCATGGATATTCTTTTAAAAATAATCAGGGCTATTTATATAAGGAATGTAATGGCAGAGTCTTAATGCTTCCTCTGATTTGGAAAGCAGGGGTTGGACTTGACAGACTCAATGAACTTGAAGGTCTTTTCCAACCTAAGTGATTCTGAGGTTATGATTCTCAAGTAGGTGCTATCAAGTGGAATGCAAGCATCCAGGGCTTGTCTAGCAGAACTGAAGTAGGATATATTCTGGCACAGAATACTATAAGACAAGATGGAAATTTGCAGTTTTTTCAAACGTACAGAAAAAATTTCTTAAAACCTTTCCTCCTGTTTCCGTGTGCCAGAGTGCAAATCCCTGCTTTCATTTAACAGCAAGAGAACAAGGGGGGAAAAAAAAAAAAAAGTTAATTCTTCCAGAGAGAAAAATGGGAGTATAAGAACCCAAAGGTATCTTAAAAGCTTAGAAACTGAAAGTTTTAAAAGACATTATTATTTAAACCTCCCAGTCCTTTGAGAATTGACGCCAGTTTTAGAGTTTAGGTTTAGCAGTGCTTGTAAAACACAATGAAGATAGTCATGACTACTGTGACTTAGTGGAGTTCATAGTAAGTAGCAAGTAAAAACTGTTGAAAGTTTTCTTATTATAAGGGGTTTTCTTCATATAATGGATAATGTAACAGTTTAACATTTAAAAAAGGCAACCGACATCTCCTCTGAGCTGAGATGGCTGGTCTTTACATATATATGGTTTCAAATGGCAAGTGATGCCAGAACTGTCAGCATGAGTTACTAAAAAATTATTTTTTAAGTTTCCAGAAATCTCTCGTTTCTCAAGGCACAAGATTGTAGTCCAGTACCCTCTAACACTGGGCATTTTTAGGGTTTTTTCCTATTTTTTCTGCAGCAGCATTTGTAAGCTTGATTTCTTTTCTTTCTTTAAGTGAACACTGAGATTTTTAGATAATAATATGATTTTAGCACTGGGGCTGTAACTAAAACTTCACATCTCACAAATTGCATAGTAAAATCATAAGAACTATTCACAGAGGAGTAACCACATGTGAGATGCAGTTAATGTGATCTGTGCGATCTCAGCAATTCTGGGAATTCAGTTCAAGTCCCTGGGTTATTTTCATCCAGCTTCCACCATCTGAAAGTTTGGTGGAATTAAGCTAGTTGCTGAGCTTTTTCAGTGAATAGAAGTGGACCTTTCTGTCTCAGTATAGAGTGAATGCTGCAATTTCCTCAAGGGAGATGAGAAGAACTATAGTGGTCTTGCCTGCACTTCTTTTTTTTTTTAGACTATTTGTGTGGTGTCTCAGATAGATATTCCCATAAGACAGTAAAATCAGTCTCTGGGAGCTGCCAACATGTGAAATTAGAGATGCTTTCCAAGCAATTGAACTAGAGCAAGTAAGTATTAACAGACAGTAATTTAAGAAATGCTGATGTCTCTCAAACTCATGGCTACATGACAGGCAATACGAAGTCTTGGCACTCCCATGAGAACTTCAGATGCCAGGGAAATGATGCTTCTGTGCAAAGATAAAGGGATGCTTAAAAAAGAGAACATTGTAAAGAAAAGAATACCCATTTATTAATGCTTATTTTTGATGCACAGGATGTAGTGATGCAAATATTTGTCATTAGAAAGAGATGCTGAAATCTGCAAAATTTTGCTGTATTTTGCACACTTCCTCCTAATAGGTTTTTTTTGGTCTATATGCAATTTGTTTTCATTTAGTGGTGTCATAGATTAAGAATTAATCTTTCTCTAATTAGCTTTCAACTGGTAGATTCAATTCTCAATTACTTAAATTCAGAAATAATTGTTTTCTGGGTTTCAATTAAATGTTTTTTTAACTTGTTAATTTGTGGTGCATTTGATTCATTATGGAACTAAGTATATAACCTGCCTTTGCAGTCCCCTGTGATTTCACAGGTACACTCTATTTAGGAGCTCACCACTAACCCACCTATAGCTGAATGCATGGTAAAGACAAAATGATGAGTGTAAAACAGTTGTTCTCTATATACTGCTGTCATGTACAGTAAGAAGTGAGTCATCTTAAAAATTTTGTTCAAAAAGGTCTCTTGAACAAAACCTGTTTCGCACAAAATGTGTATGATAGATTCTGCATAAGGAAATATTTATTTAGTCTAAAACAATGTACATAAGCTAAGTATAACACTGGTGTAGGAGATGCTAAAAGCACAGTAAGACTTGTAAACCTGATGGGTTTTTTCTTCTTCTGTGATTTACATCTTGGGGTCCTCCTGTGGATCGCATTCCTCCTGGATTGCAGTAGAAGGTGTCTTTGAGACAGATTCTCTTGAGACTGTCTGTAAATACTGCAGCTGATAAACACTTTTACAGGAACAATCCCCACTTCAAATTTTGAGTTTCAGGGTGAAGTTTTTTGTGTGAGTACCACAATACCAGAGCGTGGCACACAAGAGATTTCCATGTATGGTCTCAGTGTGGGATTCTGAATGGATCTTACCCGTACAAAATGACTATGACAGTCAGTGGAAGTTTTGCTTTTCTTATGCTTGCTGTTTTGGATCCTGATTTGTTCTAACATTGAGACTTGTGAAATTCTGCCTCTGCAAATAAGAAGAGGCAATCTGCCTCTGGAGATATCAGCTAAGTGCCAGTACTGAACATATGAATAGAATATTCATTCTGTCCTGTGAGTACTGAGCAATAGTACAGGAGTCAACAGTTACAGCAATTGAATGTAGAGTCCTCTCATAGAATTTTTATAATTGTTTGAATTAAAACGTATTTGAGAGTTGCTCAGGTATTGGAAGAACTGATAAACTTTTGACTGGTCAGTCAAATTGTACTTGTATCACTAGTATTGTGTTTTCTCAGTTTTCTTTCTCTTCTGAGAAAGAGAAAACAAGATTTCCCACCCTTCCTTATAGTCTCTTAGGCTAAAAATATCTTACTGAAATAATTATGTACATCTTAGGTCTTTTGTATTTTTTGGTCACCCTAGCGCCAAACTAAATGCCTTTGATAAGCAGTTCTTTATGGTTCACATTTATATTAAAGTTTCAAATGACAGTGACATGTATTTTAAGCACAGAATCAGTTTATTTCATCTTACAGCTTCACTAGGAATGCCATTTTACATTCAAATATAAATATACAATTCTATGTAAAATGTGCTACCATTTCCTCTGAGAAGTGAAATTAATAACCATTGTTTATCTTATTCAGGATTTAAAAAATAGGACCTTGCTGTTAGGATTGGAATGGAGAGAGTTTCAAAACTAGCCCGTTCCCATGGGTAGCTTCGCAGACCTCTGCTCAGCATCCTGATTTATTCTTTCATTGCATCAGGCAATTTTCCATAAGCAATAAGAAGTGATACCACCACAGAGGAGCTGTAACCTAGATGGGTTATGTGTTCATAACCAGTTCTGCTTTGTCACTGTGCTATAATAATATCCATGCTAAGTCTGTTAGAGAGGCCTCATACCAATGCTGAGCCATGGAATTAAGATGGAGTTAAGACCAGTACATTCGCAGTCCTCCTCAACTTAGTGATAACAGTTGCCATGACAGATGAAGAAATAGACCCCATGGATCAGAGGCAATCATGGAGTCACAGAACAGTACAGTTTGAAAGGGACTTACGAAGATCATATGATGCAATTTCCTGTAAGGAGGTCTTAAGATTTGTTTGTTCAGGGCCAAATCTTGGACGTTTCCAGCAAAGTCTACCAATGCCAGTGATTGAGTGTTTTCATGGTGATTTTTTTTTTTAATAGCCAGAAGGCATTTGTCTGAAGCAAATTATGTCCTTAGCCTCTTGTCTTATAACCATGCCTCTCCATGAGAAGAGAACCTCAGTCTTCTCTTAAACTACAATTTAGATCCTGTAAGTCTGAAAAAAACCCCTTTCTCCTTCATTCTTCACCTTCTCCAACCCTTTAATCCTCTTGACAGTTTCTGTTGGATACTCTCCAGATTTTTTGTGTCTCTCTTGAATTGGGAGATGGGGTATGCCAGAACTGAATTGCAGGTATGGCCTAACACTTGCCAGGTACAGTGGAATAATCACATCTCTTGATCTACTGGCAGTGCTACTGGTGATGCATTCCAGGACATGTCTGCCTTCATTGCTGTTGGAGTTCACTGCTGGCTTACATTCAGTTTGCAGTTCACCAGCAGCCTCTGAACCTGTTCCAGAGTTGCTTCTCACACAGTCTGTCTGCAGCCCTTATGTGGATTTATTCCAGATGCAGGACTTTATTTTTGTTAAACTCTGCATTTTTCTGTTGTTTCATCTGGGTGACTCTTGTATGTACAGTGACTCTTCCTTCTGGCTCATCTACCTCCTCCCAGTTCATTTTATGTGGGTGCAATTCCATCCAGATAGTTCTGAAGATACTGAATAGTACCAGACCTAGTGCTAGTCTACCTAGGTCCTAGTGCTAGACCTGAGGAGCTCCGCTCATGACCGACTTTTGTCTTTGAGCCATTACCCTGCTTGGAGAAAGACACTTTAGCTAGTTTTCCATCCATCTTGTAGTTCATCTGTCAAGTCCATGTCTTACCAGCTTGCCAGCAAAGATGTTGTGGAAGAATAGTCAAATATGCTGAAATTAAGGCAGGTGACATCCACAGCTCTCCTTTCATCCACTCAAACAGTTGTTTAGCTGTAAAAAACAATCAAGCTGCCCTTGGTCAAACTGTACCAACTTCTTCTAGTTTTCTACGTGAAAACTATGGGTATTTGCGGACTCCAAAGCAAGATTAGGTGAGCCTAGGTGGTTGACCAGCACTGACTACTTTGTTATATCTTGACGTATGGTGAGTTAGGTTAATCTTCAGTGGTAGATACATATGCTTAAAGAGTTTTTATCTTTTCCGTTCTTCTGTTTAGTGAAGCAAAATTGGCTTTTCACGTATAGAAGCAGATGAGAAGAGTGAATTTTCTTTCAATACACTGCCTTGAAAATTAAACATCTGTTATGGGTTTTATGTTTTATGTATTTATGTGTGCTTGTGATATGACTATATAGTAAGTTAAGGGGTCTTAACTGTGAAGGTCTGTGTAATTCTGGTGTCATGTAACTAGCAGTTATGTAAAAGCTCTGTCATTGTTTCTGAAAATGTCATCTCAGTAAGAGTCATGTATCATGAACTGAGTGTATTAGTCAATAAAACACGTTTGAAAGACATGCTTTGGAGAGAGAGCATCTGTTGGGGGGAAGCATAAATTCCTCTGATAAGATTGCATTTTCAGAGCCATAGCTAGTGTTGCCATTTGTTGTCATTTAGCAGATGCCTGATGAAGAGAAATCTGTTAGCAGGGAAGATGACAAAGAAATACCCTGCAGCCCCGTTCCAATGACAGCAGAGAGAAGACGCAGTCTGTGGTATGCAAGCCACTATACAACTGATGAAAGAAAAGTAAGGCTGGAGGGGAAAGGGTCTCTGCATTACACAGTTTCTTTAAAATTAAGGGGAGCAGCATTATATAAGTTGCAAATAAGATCTTCCTGTATGATTATATAAATCAGATACAATGTCAAGGCTGTGTGGCAAAGTAGAAATATATTTTGTGAAAATAAATAAAATGAGGAGCCAGTGTGAGGAAGTAAATGAAGAGCATGCTCTCTGTTTTTGGTTTCCACATTTAAAAAGTTTAGGACTGGCCTTTTGGCGTGGAGCCATTAGTTTTGTGCAAAACAGTTAGAAACTGTCAGAGAGCTACACATGATGTAAAGATTTGATTTGCCTTTTAACTACTAATTAGCACTGTCATTGGTAAGTGGGGACTGCCACCTTATCTTCCTTTAGGCACGCTGGTGTCTTTGTTGGAGATATAAAGCAAGGCAGTTAAGGCAGTTGCGCAAAATCTCCTGGAAAGGTCCAGCTTTCTACCATCTGTCTGCACCAGCTGCAGTGCAAAATTTCATTTGTTGAGTTGCTGTCAAAATTGGGATATATGAACATTTTTTGAGCCACATATACTCAGTCCTCAAGAGCTCCACAATAATAATAGTAAAGGTAAATGAGCTGGCAAGTGGATGAAGCATCACATTTTGTATTTGTATCAACATTTTATTGGAACTGTTTTGTAATTGTAGTAATTCTAATGATTGTTTAAAAACTTAGTTTTTAAGCATTGGATCATTAGAAAGACATTAGAAAGCAGTTAATCAGTATAATGCCATACTGATTAATTCTTTGACCTAGTATCCAAAATTGCAATGCAGCATTCTCAGTTTTAGTTTAAAATTCACAGGAACATACAGTAAAATTATGTTAATGCTATGGCACAATCAATATAATTTTATTGTGGTGTACAGTTCTGCTGGCTTTTTAAGAATTGTTTCTGAATTTCTTAGTTCAAATCTGCTAAAGTCAGCATATATGCATGCATGTATTCAAAAAGTTAGACTTATTAATGCTTGAGCAGTGCTTCTTTAATAATTTGTCTTTGCATTGCTTTTTGCAGCTTCTGTCAATGACCCAAGATGAATACAAGCCATCGGATGTTAGTATACTACTAGTCTTTGTAATTTTGCAGTTCTTCTTAATATGTGTAAATACAGATTACACTGATACATACAAATAAAACCTTAGAAGACATTTGTAAAACTTCTATACTTTTGGTTAGCTTGGCATTTACCCTATATCCTTGATTATCTTAAATATGAGATATTTTTACTTCCTTAATTTCACTGAGAAACCACTGACTGATCACTGAAATTAAACTGCTTGTAGTAGTACCAACTGGCAAACGATCTTTGCTATTTCATTGGGTTTAAATAAGATATGAAAATATGCTTTCTAATGCAAGCCATCTTTAAACTTGATTTAGTTTCTTTGCTCTATTTTTTTATTTCATTCATGTTGGAATGCTGAGGCCCTTAAAGCATGACTGACAACACATATGAGTTCAATTTACAGATTACAGAAAATCTCTGAATAGACAGCAAATGATCTCTGTATCTTGACCGCTATAGACCCTAGCAGACTCTGAAGGCAGAAATATCCTCTCTGTTCAGCATATACGGAATGGACATGCAGATGAATTTTGGGAACATCCATAACCAAATCCAAACATACTCCACAGTTTGTGGTTGGTGTAGCTGCTGGATATACCTGAACATAACCCAGATACTATTCTGAAACAGTCCGCACGTGTCTGTGGAGTTTTTACAAGTAAATTGTGCTCCTATCTCACAGCCTGAGGAGAAGTCAGTGTTCAGTGTGTGTTACCATCACTAATGCATTGCATGTGCATTTCTGCCAATAAGAGCGGTATTGATGATTGTGGTTGCTGGAGCCCTTATCCAAACAAACACAAGGACTGAAATTGAAGTTAAAAAAACCCAAAAAAACCCAAACAAACAAAAACAAAAACAATGAAAGAGTATTGAGTTAGTACTACCAAGGGACATAAATGTGGCATCAATAACAGTAATTACCACAAGTGGTTTTATTAACAGCAACAAATATAGGTGTCTCCAGGAATAATTCAAATTTGAAAGTAATCTATAACCATTATTTTCATGACTGCTAGAAATAATTAGTTGTGATCTAAAGTCTTAAAATCTTGATGTAGTAGTTTGCCTAAGAAGGAGAATGAAATTTTCATTAATTTTATTGATTTGGCATAAAAAGCTAACAATTAATTTTGGAAGCTGTTACATGCTGCTTTTGCATGCAACATGACTATAACAAACCAATTTCTTTGGAAGTAACTGCAGTTACTTGTTAAGCTCTTTTGACACTGGCACTCCAACAGTAGTGAAGTAGAGAGGTAGGAGTGATATTGTTCTAAGAGCCACCCTGAACGCAGTGCCTCTCTCCAATGTCCTGGCAGGTGCTACTGGTAACAGTGAATGGGAACCCTGCTGACTATCACACCATCCACCCTGCACTGCCATTAGAAAATGGTCCGGCCAAAGCAGACATGTACTCAACACCACAGTACAAATGGGAGCCTTCAGATGACATGTCAGGTAGTGACTCACCTAGGAATTGTCCTTAGTGCCCTGTTGTTTTCTTACTCTGTATCTCTGCTCTGTATCTGCCTCTAGCATTTATTTTCTCTTTGGAAAGCTCTTTGGCCTGGTAAGGTTTAGTATTTGCTGTGGACTTACAGTGATGGATGACCATCTGGCAATTTTGTAAACTGGGCTGTAGGTTTATACTATCCTAAGTACTTTGCCTACCAACACAGTGATTTGAAGTAGCCAACAGAGTGATCACATGCAAAATAATTCTAGGAGAGGATGCACATGCTGTCTTTAGACCAGCATGGATTGCAAATAAGGATTTCTTTTTCTACTTAGAAAAGGAAGAAGAGGTAGAGGAGGAAGAAGAAGAAGAGGAAGTTATGCAGGAGGAAAAAGAAAATGTTAAATTACATGCCCTGGTCTCTGTGTTCCAATTTATCATGAAACAAAGTTACATTTGTGCTCTGATAGCTATGATGGTAAGTCCTGGCAACAAAAATAATAATGCTTTTCGTTTTGCAAATGTGTCCTCTCAGTGCCTTTCTGAAAGTAATCTCATGGTTGGTTTTCAGTAAATCATTGCATCAGGGTTAGAAAATATCAATATGGTGTCTGCATCATTTTGGGCCCATTTGAGGTTAATGCATAATTCCTATGCCTATAAATTCCCATTCTATTCCCATAAATAGAGCAACACATGGGGTTCTGGTTAAAATATCTCATACCCAGGACTGGGAGTCCCAGGTGTTGTTGTCTGTCTGAATGTCAGAAAACCACTGGGGCTCAGTTTTCTGTTGATTCCCAAATTTCTGCACAAGCAGGTTTGTCATGTGTTTGCACCACTCAGAAATTTACCTACAAAATTAAAGCATTTCATGCTGTTATAGAAGATTTTTTAAATATAGTTCCTACTTCAGGTTGATTCCTCTCTGAGAGGAAAAGATCTGTAGAGCCTGGTTTCTTGTACTGACACAGAAAGATCTCAAGAAAAATACAACTTCTTTCCAAGAAAGATTTTCTTCTTGTTTTACTTATCTCACCTCTTTTTCCTGTTGCTGCTTGCTTTTAAGCTACCTTGAAGCAATACTTTGAGCTTCATTATACCAAGTTTTCTACATAATGCTTAGATCTCTCTCTGTATTCCCAATACAAGCTTTGCTTTTACTGTTTTGGAAAGGTTTCAACCATGATGAAATTAACCATAAAGCCTCTTGGCCCAATTTTGCTTTAAAACTGGTAAAACAAATTAGCTTGGCTGCTTCTCGTTTGCATAAAGTTTCAAATTTTATTTGCTGTCTTTTAGCAGAAAAAGTTTCTCCTCCAATTAAGGCAGACTCCTTGTGCAGAATATGGATATGGATTGATGCATTCTGAAACATTAGCAAGTAGTTGTTTTCATATTGACACTGTGGCTTCTTCCCTATTATTTTAAACTCATCTACTTAGATCATAGAATGGTTTGTGTTGAAAGGGATCTTAGAAATCACCTGGTTCTAACCCCCCTGCCTTGGGCAGAAACACCTGCTAGACTAGGTCTGCATTTTCTTTTTAATTAATTTCTGGTGTCATATTTCTCAATATAAAAGAAGACCATGTATTGGAAGAGCTTTCTGTTAGTTTAGTATTAAGACACTGCTAGCTTTTTCCTTCATGATATATTCCCAAGTTAATGGGAATTATATATATGACCCAAATTAATTTATGAATTTATTTATGGTGTATTCTGATGCAAATCCGTTTATACTATAGCCAAAGATAACTCAGTGTAAGCTATTTTCTTATATGAGGACAGAGAAGTAGCATATTAGTGTTTTTCATGTATCCCTAAAAGACATAATTTCCAAGGGAGCTGAGTTAACCTGATAGAAATATTCTTAATGTTGAACAATTTTCTACATAAATTGAAAAAGAAAATAAAATTCGTTATTGACAGTTGTTCCAGTTATACCAGCATATATACAGCTGAATTTAGTCATAAATCAATAATTCAATATAGATAAAAACCACCAAACCCCAAATCCTTTTCTCAAGTGTTTAATAGAGTGATTTTCAGTAACTGAAATCTGGAAACAGTAGAAAACATTCTGTAGGAGTGAGTATTTCAGGTAATCTACCACGGTTGCTGTAGAGTAAATGTTCTTCATGTTAGGTGGGTACACACCATAGCTTTCCACTTTGAACTGCTTCCACAAAAGATAGAGCAGCACGGAGTTAGCACACTTTTGTAAGTCTGTCAAAGGCCTTGAATGTGGTAACCTACAGATCATGATTTGCTATTCCTGATTTGAATTCTTTGCTGCTGTTTCACAAGATCTTTTGTGCCCAAAGATTAGTCTGTATTTTAGTTTGGCATAATGAGAAGCAATGATTCTGCTTACAAGGTGCACAAAGCAGGATTCACCCTGAGCTGTGCATTTCTTACAATACCACTTTCTGCATGTCCTTCAAGGGATTTATTGTAGCAGGCCCAGTAGATGATTAATATGAGTGAGAGTTTGATGACAGTCAAAATATGTGCTAAGTAGAGAAGTGTAAGTAAAGTGTAACTGACAATCTGCATTTATGCTGTTCCTGAGTGCCTCTATGGACAATTTTTTCATCTCTTTCCTCCTTCCACAAGGCATGGAGTATCACATATCACAGCTGGTTGACTTTTGTGTTACTGATCTGGTCTTGCACACTGTGGATGATTCGGGACCGAAGGAAATACGCCATGATCAGTTCACCATTCATGGTTTTTTATGGAAATTTACTGCTAATATTACAGTATATATGGAGTATTGAGCTCAAGAATGACGAGCTTCCTCAAGTATCGGGTTTTTTAGAAAGAAAGGAACCTGGAGAGCTGGCATCAAAGGTAGGTGTTACAAATAGCTGAGATTTATTTATGAAACCACAAAATATATTGTGATAAACAATGTGTATCTTTTGGCATTTCTTTAAGAGTGAATCCAGTGTTTTCAGTGTAACCACTTCCAATAACAGTTCTAAAATAAAGGGTAAGTTGTTAAAAAATAATGTTTAGAAAACCGTTTCTCACTTCTTAAGCTAATACTAGAGCAAATGTTTCAGGTATCTTTTAGATTTTGATGAGATTACTTAGTAGATGGAAATTGCTCACTTGATTGTTTTTATAAACTGAATTCAAAATTAGATGTGATTTTATTTTCTAAATTAATACCCATGGGATGTCAGATCTGTCTCTGATTATGATGGCAACTGGAACTATGATGTCATTGTAATTACCAGTACTACTTGCTCCCTTATAGTTTCTCACAAGCAGCAGTAAATAACTGTGACTGAGCTTTAATATTTATCCTTACACCTGAATCAGCATGAATTGAAACGTTCTTCAGGTCAGAACCAAGAGAGTTTGCTGACTTCAGTGCATGGTAGATTTTGTTCTTTGATGTCTTGAAAGCACTATAAAATGCATTTTATTTGGCAAGTTTGCTTCTGGGGAAGGAACTGAACATGAACAGGAAGTTGTTTTAAACTAGAGCACCCAAGAGTGACATCTCAGAGAGTCCGTCTAGTTGGCACTGCTCCCATTGCACTAAGTGAATCACTTCCCTTGTGACTCCTAATTACAATTTAAGGTGATTTTGTAAGTGATCCTCCTTGTTGGCAGTACCCTTTGGACAACTATCCCTGGGTCTTTAATGCATTTGAAAGCTAGTGAGTGCTATATGTTTTCTCTTGTAAAGACAGAGATAGTTTAGTAAGAGGGCTAAAGCTCAAGAGCGTCTGTAAGAGAAGTTCTACTGTTTCTCTCAGTGACTTCGGAGATTTCTGTGAAGTTTTAGCTGTCAATGTCCATCCCTTTGACATTGTTTCTTATTAGCTGTATCATCAAATATCTTGTCTAAAAACAGATGGTGTCAAGAAAACTGTTGTACATATGTGATGATTTGACCACTTCCCTAAAGCTAGTAGTTGTCCAATGGGGTGTTTTTAAGCTAAATATAATGCACTCCAAAACTTTCTTAGAATCTCAGAATACTTCTGGAGATCATCTGGTCTACCTTCCCTACTCAAACAGTGCCATCTGGAGTTGATTGCCCAGGACCATTCCCAGATGGCTTTTGAATATTCCCAAGAATGGAGACTCTGCAACATCCCTGGGCAACCTGTGATAGCGCTCAGTCCTCCTCATAGAAAGAAAAAAATGTTTCCTCATGTTCAGAGGGAGCCTCTCATGTTTCAGTTTGTGACCATTGCCTCTAGTCCCATCACTGGGCACCACTGGAAAGAGTCTGGCTCCAATCTCTCTCCACGTCCATTCAAATGCTTATAGAAATTGAATGAGATTCCCCTTGAGCTATGTCTTCTTCAGAGTGAGCAGTACCACCTTTCTCAGCTTTTCCTCATAGGAGAGATTCTCCCATCCCTTAATCTTCGTGGCAAGTTCAACTGGACTGTCTCCATTTACATCCATGTCTCTGTTGCATTGAGGAGCCAGAACAGGACATGGCACTCAAACTGTGGCCTCACCAGTGCTGAGTAGAGAAGAAGGATCACCTTCCTTGTCCTGCTGACAACATACCTCATGCAGCCCAGGATAGCATTACCCTTCTTTGCCATAAGGCCACATTATTGGCTCACATTCAACTTGTTGTGCCAAACTACTCTATAGCTGGTTGAACCCCAGCATGTAATGATCCATGTGCTGGTTCTTCCTCCCCAGGTGCAGGACTTTGCACTTCCCCTTGTTGAATGCCATGATGTTCCTGTCAGCCCCTTTCTCCAGCCTGTTGAGGTGACTCTGGATGGCAGCGCAGCCTTCTGGTGTATCAGAAACTCCTCCCGGTTTTGTGTTATCTACAGACTTGGTGATGAACTCTGCCCCGTCATCTGGAACATAAATTAAGATGTTGAACAAGACTGGATTGACCCTTGGGGTACCTTGATAATCAGTGACCTCCAACTAGACTTTATGCCACTGATTGCCACCCTCCAAGCTCAGCTGTTCAGTCAGCTTTCAGTTCACCTGACTGCTTCTCTATGAGGACCTTACGGGAAGCAATTTCAAAAGCCTGTCTCAAGTCTAAGCAGACAGTATCCACTGCTCTCCTCTCATCTACCACGTCATTTTGTTGTAGAAGTTTACGAGACTGGTCAAATATGACTTCCCCTTGGCGGATCCACTCTGACTATTCTTGGTGATTTTCTTGTCCTTCATGTACCTGGAAATGTTTTGCAGGAGTAGCTGCCCTATCAACTTAGAATTACAGAGCGGTTCAGTTCAGCAGGGACCTTTAAAGATCATTTATTCCAACACCATGCCATAGGTAGGGACATTTTTCACTAAACCAGGTTGCTCCCCATCCAGCCTAACCTCAGACACTTTCAAAGATGGAGCATCCTTAAATTCTCTAGTAAGCCTTTTCCAACATTTCGCTGTTGCCACCTTCCCAGGGATTGAGTTGAGGTTGTCCAGGCTGTATCCTCCATCTTCCTCTTCCTGAAGACGAGTGACACTTTCTTTCCTTCAGCACTTCTCTCAGTCACCACATTTGATCAAAGATTAGTGAGAGTAGCCTCTGCTGTGACACCAGCCAGCTTCCTGAGCATTCATGTGTACATCCCATCAGGACCCATGCCCATTTTCTTTAAATATTCCCTGATCTGATCATCTTCCAGCAAGTGTGCATCTTCCTTGCTTCAGACTTTTGCTTGGTCTTCAGGACCTGGGATTCCTTAAGACCAGTCTTGCTAGTAAAGACTGAGGCAAAGAAGGCATTTGATACCTCTGCCTTTTCCATGTCTTGTGTCGCCACCACCCTTGCCCCACTCAGTGGGCCTAGATTTTCCTTTCTGCTTAAGTATTTACAGAAGCTCCTCTTGCAGCCCTTGACATGACTTGCCAGACTCAGTTTCAGGCCTTGACTTTTCTAACCTTGTCTCTGCATGCTCGGCCAGTCTCTCTGCATTCCTCTCAGGTTACCAAGTTCCTCCTCCATCCCCAGACAGAGTCTATGCATTCCAACTGTGTTATCATGCAAACCCCAACTCCATCTCTGCATCTTTCTGGCTTGTGCTTCTTGAAGAGTCTGTAGCTCTCTGTTGCAGCTAATCAAGCCATGACACCCTATTTCTGTCATCCCAAGGCAATCACAGCCCTGTACAGAGATCTGTAATTCCTTGTGTTTGTTACCCATGCTGCATGCAGTAGTGTACAGGCACTTCAGAGAGGCACTTGGCATGCTGTTTTCACAGAAAGGAGCTGGAAGATCTCCCTATAACAATGTCTTGAAGTAATTGCTTTGTTTATATAAAAACACTTGAGGTGACCGTGCATAAGCCCTGTTTGGTTGATTATGTATTTCCTTTTGTTCACATGACCCTAAGCACCCTTTGCTTGTTGGCCTTGTCCATCAGTCCCTCTCAAGGGCTTTAGTAACTCTGTACTCCCCTGTTATTCTTAGTTTAAAGTCCTTTGAGTAAGGGTTAAATTTCAGTGAAGATTGGATACTCTATTCTGCAGAATGTAGGATAGAAAGAAGAAGTGTACTGTAATTCTTTCTGCGTAAATTTCTGCATGCTGCGGGTGTGTTTTCTGGTCTGAAGAGATAAAAGGTGACTAAAAGCATTTCTTTGGTCTGCAACCCTTCAAGACTTTTCTTAGAGCCAGCTCTGGCTCTGGAAATGCCAAATAGAACAGGGAATAAATAGGGTAGGAAGACAGGGCTAATGACTGAAGAACAAGTCTGTGTTTTACAATATCACACAGGCTGACAATCTGCTGCTGTGGCTCAGTGTTAGCTTCAGTGTCAATAGAAACACTAGCCTGAGAGCTCTCATTTCCCCTATCAAGGACTTGCATTTTAGAAATAAAACAGGAGGGTTCTTTATGTTGTATGACTGGCCTTGTCATTCTATTGTGTGCAAAGTACTTGGCTCTTATATGCTTTCTATTTGAGATTTTATTCTTCTAGTGAAGTAAGGAAATAAGTCTCCCTCTGCACCAGGGAAATTAGGTGAAATTTTGTAAAAAGGAAACATAAAATCAAGTGTGTGATGGATAGGCATCCTGCTGTTTTCTGAATTTGTCCATTTCTTGGTATTGCAAGCTGTTGAATTTAGCTTTTTGCACTCATCATTAAGGACATTTGTTTATTTCTAAGGTATCCTGCTGTTACTGAATTATCATCTCTTGAAGCTCTTAAGAGAATTAAGAGCTATTTTAGGTCTTGTAAATGCTGCAAGTGCAAGCATATTCAGTTACCTGGGTCTTCTGTAACTGAAAGACATATTAAAAAAAATAAAATTTTAAGTTAATTGTGCTTAAGCACCTGAAGTACTAAACCTCCTAAATCAAAATATTTAGGGGAATTGTACTAATCAATGCATAATGAGAAGATCTTTAAACTTATAAGACAGTCGTTAAAATCTGAATAGAATGGGGTAGCATAGAAACATATAGGTAAGTACCTTTAAGAAATGGAAAAGAGCAAATAACCAAAGTTGTTTGTAATGCAGAATGTTTCCTAAATTACTTAATTTGCACAAAGATGCACTTTGACACCGGTGTCATCATTGCAATTTTCTAATAAACAAAGGCATGCAAAATGTATGAAAACCTATGCTTGTATTAGTAGGACATAGGATATACAATTAGTCTGTTGGTTTTGTTTTGATTTTCATTTGCAGATTCTTTTCACAATTACTTTCTGGCTACTGCTTAGGCAACACCTCACTGAACAGAAAGCACTTCGGCTAAAAGAAGCTACTTTATCTGAGGTCAAAGTTGGAAGTGAAGAAAATGAAGAAAAAGGTAAAGCCAGCTCTAATTTGGTCCCTCAGTTGGGATGGATATTCTAGTTACTGCATTTCACTGATACTGAAAGCGATTAGAAAGATACCTGTTACCAGATGAGAAACATACTGCAAAATCTGTGTGCAGCTATCTCTCAGGTATAAAAATAAAACTTTCAAATTTTAGAAATTAAAATGAGAATACTCTTTGCTTGAAGGTAACTAAAATGATTCATTTGAGAAAGATCATGGAAATTTCAAACAATCAATTTACTGCTGTGACCTAAACTCAAACCAGGAGGTTAATTGTCCTAGGAGTTTAACCACAGGAGAAGAGTTTACATAGGAAAAATCAGTTGCTAAATTCCTTGAAAGTACATAAACACTTTGTAGACACAGAAGTTAAATTACAAATCTCAATGGGAAAAAGAAACTTTTTTTTTTTTCAATGCAGGAGTGCAAGCATTCATGAGAGCAAAGTTTACTACTGTAGGTTTAGTTTATCTAGCAGCTCAGTGGCCTGTTCTTTTTTTTGCTACTGGGCACATGTTCCAGCCTTTCCTTGCCCTCTTCTGGGTATCTGGATGCTGATCTGAACAAGTTCAATGCACTGAAATGGTAGAAAGTGAGCCCTGGAAGCAGTGGTGTAGTTTCCTTTTTGATTAATTACAATACTTGTCTCAATAAAACATCTGATCAATGTCAAAGATGGACACTGAAAGGATCTGCAAGGAAAGGTCCTGATGAGAAGGATGGTGAGTGGGACAAAAGGAGTGGACAAGCCTTTTGATGGGGAAGTTTCAGTACTATTCTCAGTGGGAAGAAAAGCATTACAGCTATGTGCTATGGTTTTGGCAAGCCCTGTTATCTAGATACTTACGCATGTACTTGCCACTGGAGAGAGAATTACCCTGCCCTTTACAAACCTCACAATAACTGAAGTATCTTGACCTCCTCATAGGGCAAAAGCAGCTTGTCTTTTCTGCAATGGTCTGGGTGCAGAAGAAACAACTGCATAAATGGTGATTTCTTTGAAAATCAGCAGTGTTAGTGCAGCATTAATATCTTTTTAAGCTTGTTTGGGTTTATGTTAATCTTTTCTCTTGCTTGTGGCTTTTGGAGGTAAACACCCTATTCTCTAACAGGGCGAAACTCAAGATGAGAGGTTCAAACTCAAGATAAGCGTTTAAGCTCAAGATGAAAGGTTTCTGATGGTACTGGTTGTTTCTTTGTTTTCCAGTTTAAAAGGTTGCTTACTGGAGAGTATAACCAATGCCGTGGAAAGTGTTTCAACTATTATCCATTATATAAGCCTTAGGCTCTCATTTTCTGGTACAGTTGTTGGCATTTTCAGACAAAGTGCAGATGAGTGTCTGGTAAGGACGTATAGCTACATGCCAAATGGCTTCAGAAGCTGGTTGAAACTCATATGAAGTTAAAACCCTCTTCCTTGCTCTGTAGGTGTGTTTAATTCAGAATTGCAGTCTCTTATGAGTATTGTGGTTGTGTTGTGTGCAGAGATTTTACTTCCCACCCATTTAAATTCTTACTAAAAGTACCCAGAACAGACAGAGGCCAAATGTGACTCTATTTGCAGAAGAGGAATTGCAAGAGGGAGAAGTGTCAGAAGAACAGGAGGAGGAGAAGGAAGAGGAGGAGGAGGAAGAGGAGGAAGAGGATGAACAGGATATTATGAAAGTCTTGGGGAAGCTGGTGATGGCTATGTTAATCAAGTACTGGATTTACGTCTGTGGGGGCATGTTCTTCTTTGTCAGCTTTGAGGGTACAATTGTCATGTACAAAATCATCTATATGGTACTGTTCCTCTTCTGTGTGGCACTCTATCAGGTGAGAACTGTGTTAACTAAATTTTTTCCTTGAATACAATTGTCTGTGCCTTGAACTTGGTAACAAAGTAGCTCCAAATTGAACTCATGAACAGTGTATTTGTTCTTTAGTTTGTTACAGCAGAATTAAGATCCTTTGAAGGGGATAAGAGTAATTCTCCTTTGGCTTTTGACCGTAGTGACAGGCAAAGTGCACATAAATTAGATACAATGCACACCTCTGTCCTGGCATGCCACTTCACCAGCATGACACTTCACCATGAGCTTTGGAACCTTTGTGGAAAATTCTGGGCCTGTGCACATCCTACATAGCCACCAGTTTTTCTGATACCTGGTTCACACAGCTTCCATAGCCCAATGAGCATGGAGTCCCTCTCCTCCTGGACTTTCATCCCCTAATGGTGATGAAACTGAGTGACTTAAGCTGCTCCTGACCTTTATGTCTGTGGCCCATGTCCCAACAGACATTTTTACACAAAAGTCTTTTCTTGAGTGCATGTGCATCAGGGGAAAAAACCTGTGTCTCAAAGAACTGTGGCTGCCACTGGGTAAGCATTGGTTACTTCAGGCCATCTAAGAAAAATAGTGTTCTTCATCCTTGTTTGATAGTACAACGTTGTCAATATTTCTGTCAGTGTCTTTGCCTTCAGCTTGTATCAGCATCCCTAGTGTGTGATTTTCAGGTGCACTATGAATGGTGGAGAAAGATTTTAAAGTACTTTTGGATGTCAGTGGTTGTTTACACGATGTTGGTACTTATCTTCATCTACACGTACCAGTTTGAGTCATTCCCTGCGTTGTGGAAGAACATGACAGGCCTGGATGAAGGAAAGTGAGTGGTTTTGAATAATTCAATTTTTTTTTTTCTTTAAATCTTTATGTTCAGTGTGATGGAAAGGTCTGAGAGTAGTCTTCCTTCTTGTGGGGGAAAAACATCATGCAACTATTCACAGGCATAGCTGACTTTAAGCACTCCAATATGAAGCCTTAGATTTATCAGTGTAATAATAGAGATAAGCAAGACCAAGGGGGGAGGTGGTCAAAGAGTCTTATTTTCTCCCATTGGCTGCCAAGACCTTGGGATTGCTTCTGTTCCCAATACAGTGCCAATGCCTCTCTTTACAGCTTTGATCATGGGAGCAATATCCAGGCAAAGATTAAGGGCATATTTGCAGGATGTTTGGAACTGATGAAAGTGGACCTGCTCCCCTGCTAATGAGGAGTGCTGAGTTTCTTTTTTCTTATGATATGTTGGGCATTTCTCAAGAGGAGCTTACATGAGAAAGTATATGCAATATGAGTGGAACTCCAGTGCAGGACTTCCAGTCAAAGAAAAGTCATCTGGTTCAAGAGATCTGTGGCAGAATTTATTCCATTGTAAAACTTGCTAATTTAGAAGAATTTTAAAAACCAAAAACACATAACAAGTACCAGCCCCTTATTTCCTATTGCAAATGATTTGTAGTAATATCTCATGAGAAGAAGAATATTTTGGTGTGAAAAGGTGGTTTAGTGGCTTACTTTTTTTTTTTTTCCCCCCCAGGCTAGAGGACCTTGGCTTAAAACAGTTTTCTGTGGCTGAGCTATTCACACGCATCTTTATTCCCACCTCCTTCCTACTGGTGTGTATCTTACACCTTCACTATTTCCATGATCAGTTTCTCCAGCTCACTGATTTAAAAGCTGTAACCAGCAAACAGGACAACACTATTTACAGGTAAAGAAGCAAAGTAAATAGAGCTATTGATTATCTGTATGAAAATACTGTTTCTGGCTGTCTTGTAAAGCTCACTTTTCAGTAGATGTTATTTGCCTTTGCTATGACTACATGGCTTAAAAAGAAGCTGCTCAGTATCCAGCACCTTGCTACAAACAAAGCATCTGTCTTCCTCGATTTTCCCCTACACACTGAACTTTTTCATTTTAGGGTACATTTTCAAAGGTCCTCATGGTATTTATATATTTATCTCGTTGGCTGCGACCTGTAATGGGAGTTAGGTCCTTCATTGCTGTGTGCCTTTTTGTAAGTCCTGTCAGCGATAAGAAATACAGCTTTTAATTTGGGTTACTTCAGTTTTTCAATGTCCATTTTGAGGGCCAGATGAAAATTGGGAGATCTTTGGCAAATAACTTATTTGCTTTGAACAGTGGGGCCTTTTTTGTAAAACTAAACTTCAGAAATGGAAAAATTGTGAACTTGTGGTTACTCTTCATAGCACTGACCCTTAACTATGCAAACTCTTTGTGACACTCAGTGATTTCATCCAGAAGTTCATTAGCATTTTTTCCTGAGTCTGGGATCTCAGTTTTTCAGTGTTCTACTCTTCCATCTTTCCCTGGATAAAAACTTATCTGGCCTAGGATCCTGGTCTGGGAGTACAAGAGAGAGAAATGGTTTTGTGGTATATAGTGTTATATTATGCAGTGACAAAGTCATTTGAAGAAAGCAATTCATTTAGACACTACTTTTAGGGTGTTTACCTGTCCAGTGATAAGTCTAACCTCAACTGCAGTACTGTGACTGGGGGCTAGCTGCATAATGTCACATACACTACAGAGTGCTGTGGAATAATGACAGTTTATCTTAACAGAATTGTGTCCTAGGCTTTTCAAGATTTACTAAAGCATTTCAGATATTTTTCATGCATTCAATTTGATATGAGCTCCTTTACAATGTATGGTGCTTGTGCCATGAGAATAAGCTCTACTTCTATAAAATGTTTCAAATTTCTGTATTTAAATAATAACTAAAACCAGAACAAATCAAACTTGACAAAATTTTCCAGTAAACTTGTGGGGATTTTTCTACTTACCTTTTTAAATGGCTTTTTGCTTAACATCCCTTGCTTTGCTTTTCTTGAATTGCTAAATGTGATGATAGATTCAAGAGCCCTTTTGTTATGAACTGTGGGCAAACTTTGCCTGTATCAGAGTTCTTGTGCAGCAGCAAATACACATTAACATCTCTGAATTGTCCAAGCCCTGAAACCAGAGCCCATATAGGTGTCTGAGCTGAAAGGGGTTTGTTTCTGAGCTGAGGCATTTGGGGAAATGCTTTACAGTTTGCAGTAATTGTAAAAACTCTCTTGTAGCCCAAACAGTTTGCACTTGTGCTGAGGAACATAGAAACAATTTCAACCTCCCTTCTAGTGTGGTCCAATAGGCATAAAATTGGGCACACAAAAAAAAACAAAACCAAAAACCAAACACAAACAAAACCCAAACCAACCAACCAACCAAATAAAACCAGCAAAGAAACAAACAAACAAAAAACCAACCCCAAAACACTCATAGGATTTTGGTGTGTTCATAGTACAGTGCACTTTGGCTGTCTTGAAAATCTTTCTATTAGATGTGAAAGATACCAAAGTATTATACAGCTTTCCAAATGTTGGTGTGAAGATGTGAAGAGGATACTGTGACTAAAAAAGTCACAGCATTCCCAAAGGATAGAACCACTAAAAAAGACAAACCAGTAGTACAGACACAAAATGTTTTAAATGTATTGAGAGAAAAAAATTTTGCCACGAATAAGTAGCCTTGAGATACCATGCTGAAAGTAAACATTCATTGTCGCATTAGGCTTTTTGTTGAAGTAAGAGGCAAAGAGGAACATGTGATATCATTAGCTTTTTTTTTCATGTTATTAGAAAACTGTTTTTATAGCCTAGATGTGTACTAGATTGTATTAAGCTGATATGTAGCTATATATTTTAACTGATAAATATGGCATATATGCTATCTTTGCCATTGTGCAGTTTCAAAATCACAAAAATCACATTTTGTTTGTTCCTCCCGAGAAACTTTCACAATTATGTCCAATACCCAAATCACAACAGTTTTTCTAGGTTGTACTGCTATTAACACTGCCTGCTGTAGGATGATCCAGCTATTTTCTTCCCTTGATGCAATACACTGATACTGAGCATCAGCTGACTTCAGAGTTAAAAGCTTCATGTCAACAGCTCAGCTGACATTTGTACTGATGATGCATAAAGCTGGATAAGAACTAATACAACAACCAACTTTATCCTAACATTATTGCTAGAGATAAAAATAAGTTGCAGTGGCAATTAAAACACAGATTAAAGATTAATGTATATGTGCAATTTTCTCACAAAACTACTAAAACTTAATTTTCCCTCTTGCTTGGAAGACCCTAGCATTCACTCAACAACTAAACTGTTTTTATGCTGCATCTTTTGCAACAAAAAAAAATTGGGTAAAGAAACTTAACCTTAATTTTAAGTAAAAGACAGAACTCAATCCTCTTAATGGTGAAGTTAAAAGAATCACAGGAGGTGAGAGCTGTTCATGAAAATAGTAGAGAAAGCAGGTGCAGTTCTTCCATCTGCCCCTGAGCTGCCATGTGTGATGTTGAGTCCTATTAAAATTGCTGAGAATGTTCATTTACTAAAATGCTGCTTCACATGCGTAAAGTTTGCAGAGTGAGTTTAAGAGTAAGGCTCTGCCTGCTGCAAATAGAGGATACTGCCAGAGTGAGGCACTTTTCACTATTTATAAAGATGGCAGAACTGAATTTCTCAGTTCTACATCTATAAGAAAAAGAAAATTCCTGATTAGCATTGTCCAATCCAATTTCTTTGCTGTACCATGAACGGTGATATGGCAAACATAAATTCTGTGAGGTAGGTATTTTCTGTGATATGATGCTCTGCCATAATTACCTTTAATTTCTTTTTAAAAAAATCAAAAATACATTAAAAATATTGACATTCTAAGCCTTGCTTGAGGTAAAGCAGTACAGGCTGTTCCCACTATGAATATTAAGGACTATGAAAATTACCTGTAGTTCTGACTGAAGTTGCATGCCATCTAAATGTCGAAGAGTAGGATTTATAAGCTTCCTAGACTTTTCACTGCATGGTGTATTTTAAGCTTTCAGGTTATGCTTTGTTATGACATAACACATTGGTAGACATGAAAGTGCATTCATTCCAATTTAACAGTTTTCTTTTCTCTCTCTAATTCATTTCCCATTTTCATCTTGTTCTTTCATCTCCCACCTCATAGCCATGCTAAAGTCAATGGCCGTGTATATCTAATAATTAATAGGTGGGTACTTCAATTCTTCCTTTCCTTTAAGACAGATATACCTTAACTTCTTTATTACTCCTTAGTTGCCTTAAAGCAAAGTATGTTCTTGCTGTGCAGTACTGTGAAGTAAGCAGGGAGATAATGTTCAGGTATTGCAGTTTTCCTACAGCTGGTGAAGCAGTTAATACATCTCTCCTGCATATTTATATGTTGTGAATTTCTTCTCCCAGCTGGGAATTCTCATAAACTTTGCCCATGCCTCAATACAGGAATAATTGGTGCTATTTGTAATTGGCTGCAGATAATAGATTTGGTTGAGGACGCTCATTTATTTATCCCTTGTTTGTGCATGGAAAGGTGCATGCCTGCATGTGTGCATGTACTCACAGGCACACAGACACACAAACATACATCCCTGTCTTCCTCACAAGCACATAAGAAAGAGAATTTGAGGGACAGGTCAATTAAATATATGGTGTGTATTATGGGTTTGTACAGACTGAAATTTTATAAACCAATGCATGCTAAGGCTGTTAATTCATGGGCTGAGTTGGGTGCTACACAATCCAAGCTAGAAAAACACATATTGTTATCATTTTCAGCTCTTTAAAAATGGAATCTTGAGAATAGTTCCATAAATTAGATTTATTTCAAAATATTGGACTGGAATAAATGTGGGCTTTTGTTTAATCATCTCCAAGAATAGAAGGACCTCTGAGTTTGTTGTCACTACTGAATATAAACAGGAAAAGCAAGAAAATCCCTTGTTTAGATATTTGTGACTATTCACTCTAGCAAGAAGTTAATTTATGTGTCATGTTCACCCTCCTTCCTCAAATGTCATCACATTGTTTGGGTCAAGGTTCTTAGAAGTTCACCAAAATTGGAAATCTGGTCTGTAGGAAGCCCATGTTTAAGGGAGGGGTGAGGGCAAGTACCTTGGCAAGGGCAGGCAAGCTGGGAGCCGAGCAGCATGGCCAGGAGGCAAGGCTGGGCTCTCAGCCATAGGAGTTAGGAGCATGAATCGGCAGCTGAGGATCAGATCCGGAATTGATAACAAGGGTCAGCCACAACCTGGGGTCGTCCCAGTAAGTCCATGGACATAAGCCACATGTGCAGCAAAGGCAGTTTGTCAACCTCCATGTCAGGCGTAGGGTCAGGGAAGCATGTGAGCAGGTGCAGGCACAGCTGTGATGCAGCCACAATTATAGGGGTGAAAGCCTCCACATGAAAGCAGCTCCCAGTGAATGGAGAGGCTTCTTGGTCAGTCCATATATACCCCAACACAGCTTGGATTCAGGCAACAAATCCCCTGCAAGGCCCATAAACACATTCAGCATCCTGCCAACAGAGGCAGGATGTTTTGTGTGCTCAGTTTGAGCGTTGCAGCATGAAGATACAGGAGATGGGTCACTGGTGTTCTGCAGAGCAGAAAGCTTTCTGGTTTTAAGGATTTGCCTGTAAGATGCTTGAGAATTTCTTTGAGTCAGAAAGTTTCAAGCAACTCATAAACCGAAAAAGTTATCAAAGACAAAAGATATTTCATAATGCATTCAATTAGTTAGTCTTCTGCTCTAGTAAATTACAAATAAATGAAAGTACGAGGAATCCATCAAGGATTTGTGGCACATTCCTGGTTTTAGTGCCACTGAAATTGCTTTTTTGCCTAAAACTACTTCTACTAGTATGCTTCTCATTATTGATGCCCTATTTAATGAATTCGAGGGTAAGAAATGCTCTCAGTCAAAAGCATTAATGGCTGTACCTTCAAGGCTTGTCATGTGCATTATTATTTAATTCTCTTCCTAAATATCAGACATAACACCTTTGTGTTATTTTGGATAATTTCCCATCAGTATTTGCCTTTCAACAACAAAGTTATATCTCTGTAAAGCTTGTATGGGTAGCTTGTCTTAAAAATTCTAAACTAGTGCAGTTTTTATATCTTAACATCTCAGTGTTGTCTGCTACAATATAATGTGATCTTGTAGCAGAAAAAGAAGTAAAATAAGAAGAACAATCCTAGCATTACACCAGGAAGATTTGGAAGAAGGATTCCGAGTTGACAGGTGGGCAGGGCTTTTTATCTAGCTTTGGATCTCCTAAGCTCATGATCCGGTGCTCAAGCCTACTAGTGCTGCAAAAACTGAGCACCATCCTACCAAAGACTAAACTCATACTGAGGCTTTATCAGATATATACACTGAATGTATTCTTGAGTACAACGAATTTTCAGATTATTAGACACTCAAGTTCATTGCCCAATACATGATGAGGGATTTTAGCCATGAATGTATCTAAAATTTATTCAGTGAGATGTTTTGGTGTTTGACTGGCTTGTTAAACTTCTAATTTTAATCCACCTTTTGTACCTCTTAGCAATTAGTGCAGTATTTCTACTTCAGGATAGTTTAGTCAGATTTCTGTAGTTTTTCCTTCATTTGAGCCACCAGTGTTTCCATCTTGAAAAAACTGCAACTCCCGAATATTTGAAAAATAATTCTGCTTGTTTGATTTTCTCATTAACTGCTTAGTCTATGCTCTTAATGTTTAATGATCAGAAGGAAAAAAATCTAGATTTTTAGTTTCTTGAACTGTAAAAATCCTAGGTAAAATCGGCAGAATTTCCTGTCTAAATGGTGATTGGCCAGAATTTCACATCATGAAAAATAAATCCCTGAGACAGTACTGTAGCACATTAGAACAGTTTTACAGGTGCTTGAATGTATGCTGTCTGTAGTAATTTCAATTGCATAACTAAGCATTTAGTGACCTAATCATATAAATATACACTTGCCAAAGGGAGACTTTATTGCAAGAAGTCATATTCAGAGGGGCTCTATGGCAGTAAGCACTACGGTCAGCAAAGCACATCTAATCAGGGAATTAGGAAAACTGGGTTTTCTGCAAGTATGGGAGATGAGTCCCAATAGCACAACTACATGTGAAAAAATAAAATTTGTGAAACTAATAAAATGTGTCTTTTCTCATAAAAGAAAAGATATGTACAGAATAAATCTCAGGAAAAAATGGCACTGTGGCACTAAAGAAATACTATTTCTATATTAAATCAGTTACATCCCAGTATTGGTAGTCTGAGATTTTCTAATAGATTTAGGTAGACACAGAAATTAAAGAAAAATTGTTTGTGAGATATAGCAAAGAGAGCAATGAATGGCACTGTCAAATACAGATAGGGTAAAATATTCTGAAGCTGCAACCATGGAATCTTTGCTTTTGTTTGTTCCCAAACCTGTAGCTGGAAGAAAATTTGCAAATTTCATGGCTTTCCAACTCCATCTTTCAATTGGAAGGAAGTGGAAATACATTAGCAGTGATAGGTCAGACACTTGTGATGTTTCAGCTGCATTACTCACAGCATGGTAGAAGCATTGACCACGTTTAGCACTGGTGTAAATAGGCTGTCCCCTTTCCATCTGTGCTGCAAATCCATGTTTCTTTATAGAAACACCCTGTGAATGTCATGATGGCATGCTCCTGGCATCAGAAGGCTTCTGCAGATGGAGTAGGAGAATGCTTTATGACTTGTGATGTAGCATGACATATTTATCAATGACCTTCTTTTGTAACCCCTCTGTTCTCATCTCCCTTTTTCTTTCTGTTCCAATTACTTTGAGCAGCCTCAAGAAAAAATTACCAAACCACCAAAATGAGTAAGTCCCCTACGAAGTCATGAAATGTTTCCTCTTAAATAATGTCATTTCATGCTTCTACATCTTAAACTCTGACCATTTTCTCCAGTGGGGAAAATGTCAAGTTTAAGTGTCAATACCACTCATTACTAACTAACCATTAGTATCTGAGTGAGAAATAGTAACTAATACATTCCAACTCAATTTTCAGTGTGTGTTTGAAGAGAATACCAAAATCATTAACTTTTCCACTTCTAAGGCATTTTCCATGAACAGTTTAATTTTTTGTTTAGTTATACAGTTTGAAAAAGAAAAAGACTACTATGTCATTACTCCTCAGTTTGTTGACATGCTACTGTTTACCAACAGACTGGTGCACCAAGATGGGAGCCTGCCAGACATAACTATGATGAATTTAACAACCAGCAGAGAAAAGGAAGAGGATAAAATGCTGGAAGAGGCTGTTGAGAAAAGAATGGAGGAGCCAGAATGGGAGGGAGGGAAAGGGAGGGTCAAAAAAGGAAAAGAAGAAAAGGAAGATGAGGCGAAGGAAGATGATTCTGATGATGAAGACAATGAAGAAGAAGAAGAAGAAGAAGAAACTACAGGTAAGCTCTGCAGAATGCAAATTTTGCCTTCCTCAACCTTAATTAACAGTGGCAACAGGTGGTTTGTTCTTGGTCATCTCTGTTAACTTGAAGCATCAGGTTTTCCTTCTAGTTTTACATGTAGTCTATGTCAAAGAGCCTGAACTGAGCAGATGGCTACTTGCCAATTAATCACCAGGCTACAGGCTCTTCTAGAGAAAAACTGTACTCTTTCTGTAGGATGCTCAGAGGAAGAAAACAAAAGCAACCCTGCCTCTTTCTTCTTGGTGGTCTGGCTTGAATTATTTGCATGCTACCCCGAATACTAAGAACCGCTTTTGAGTGAAATCTCCTTACAACAAGGGAAGTACACATACACATTAATATCTGATCTAATATCAAGGCACTCCTCTCCAGAAGTCTCAGTGGCTTTGCTTCATTAGTTATGTGCACATTAGTGTCATATTTTTCACTTCTGAATATAGAATGTGTAACTGATATCAGATGAACATGAAAAACTAAAGGGCAGACATGGGTAGGGCTTATATTGCTTTCCTTGATACTGCTAGGATGAACTCCTAACATGAATTATTTCCATAACTCAGTCTGTAATATGAGCAAAAAGTGAAACCAGGAAAAAGCATTTAATACCCAAGGGTGCTGTATTCTTTGGAAATGCCTTACTGCAAATTTAGTTACTTGTACCAATATTCTTAGGACTGTGACATGTAAGTAGGAACAGGGTCTTTGTCAAGGCAAAATGGCAGCACATGTGGCTTAGCTGCCCCAGGGAATCATAGAATCATTTAAGTTGGAAAAGACCTCTTAAGATCATCAAGTTCAGTCATTAACCCAGCATGGCCAAGTCCACCACAAAAGCATGTCCCTAAGTGCCTCATCTACACATCTTCTAAGTACCTACCTTCAGGGGTGGTGGTTCTACTGCTTCCCTGGGCAGCCTGTTCAAGTGTTTAAACCTGAGATGAAACTACTTCCCTTTCCAGACTGGAGTATCTGCCCTTGGGGAGGTGTTCCTGGGCCATTGTAGCCTTTTTTGTGGTCTGTGAGGGGTGATGAGCCTGTTGCAGTCTATCCTTCCCTGCATGTTGCAAGAGCTTTGGGACAGAGGCCAGCTGGTGGAGGTTACTCTGTGCACAATACGTGCAAGCAGGAAAATGGGGAGCTGCAACCAGTGGGTCTTGGAAATAGCACAAGGTGCTGCTTGCCATGTTGTGATCCATCTTTAATCTGCACATGCATTTGTTTCTGCTGATGGGTTACACCATTTGTATGTAGTCATGTGGCTGGAGCTTGGACATTAAACATGTTTATTTGTGCAGGCTTCATTACTCAGTGTTGTCCAGTCTTTCAGTGGATGCATTCAGGCCTACATTTTATTCCCTGTGTGCGTATTGCCAGGCCAGAGCTCACTGGAGTACCTTACCTGCCTCCTCCACTCAGCTGCCACTGTCCAGATGTATCCTGTATGATGCAACACTGCAAATGAAAATAAATACAGTGAAAGAATGAGTGAGAACATCTAATTTTGTAAAGACTTTCCTGAAACACAGTCATTGTGCTTAAAAAAACACATGTAGAATTAGTGTTCTGTAGCTTAATTAATTTCTCAAACTTAATTATGTGCTTGCGGAATTTACATCACTCAGCATTTTTACTAGGATTTTCTAAGTCTTGTTTGGAGAAAAGCGGCAGAAAAAAAAAAAAAGGGGGGGACTTTGGTTTTGAGGTATTCCAAAAATGTGCTTTTTCACACAAATGTGCATATGTTCTTCACGCAAATATACACAGAATAACTAACTTGGTTTGCTTTATATATAAAATAATGTGAAAAGTTGAGATAATTGCATATAGAAGGTGGCAGCTCCTTTGCAATTTTACCAGTCTAGACAATTATATGTTTTGGTATCACTTGCAAATTTTTCCATATCTGACAGTATCCGTAAGAATGTTCACACAGCATGCAAAATCCTTCTTAATCTCCAAAGTGCTTCTGAAACCTCTAATACAGTGTGAAGACTTTATAGTAATATATACCAGCCTGGTGAAACAATTTTATAGCCAGCCCACAAACAAAGTTGGCACTTAGAGAGCACTGTTCAGCATATGTATTGTCACATGCAGTCACATGTAATAGATGTCACCACATGCTTGCTCACAGGGGTAGTATTTGCATGGATGGCTTTTTTAGCAAAACACCCCTACAAAGGGATGCTTTCCCTCAGTTTCAGAATCTTGACTTGATAAACTTTTTCAACTGAGAGAAATATCCAGCTGGACTACAGATAGTCTTGCTTGTTTTGGATGTCGGTCCTGTGATGGCACAAATTACACTCTAGGAGGCTGTGCTGTTTCTCAAAGCATTTTAGATAACTGACATCTGAAGTCGTCTGTAGTATAGTTGTCTAAACCCATGTGACAGGAATTCTAATCCTAGTGTTGTATGGATCTCTTCCAAGCTGGCTGAAAAGCTTTCTGAGTAGTAGTTTGTGCCTTCTGAAAATAGGCTGGATCCATAGCTTCCAAGCATTAAAAAAAAAGAAAAAAAAAAAAAAGGGGATATTTTTCTGAGCTGGATAAGGACCAGAGCTGGAGAGCAAAGTCCAAGAAGAGCTCTGATAGAGAGGGATAAAATCAAAATTGGCAAGGGAGGTCACCACTGCTGCTTTTGAAGTGTGTAATCCTTCCAGTGAATGTGGATCAGAAGGGAGAGCACCACAGCTAAGTGGGCTTCAACCCTGTTTTTTCTTAGCTAACCACTGAGTCATATTTTATCCTCCATCTTGTCTTACCCTAAAGCTTAGAAGAAAAGGAGCAGAAAGCTCATTATTGTCTAGTGGAGTATTCCATTTTACAGAGACTTTCTGTTTCTCTTCTCACAATGGTTCTACTTGAACATCCCTGCAGACTTAAGGAACAAGTGGCATCTAGTGATCGACCGCCTTACAGTGTTATTTTTGAAATTCCTGGAGTATTTTCATAAGATGCAAGTCTTCGTGTGGTGGCTGTTGGAGCTGCACATCATCAAAATTGTTTCCTCTTACATCATCTGGGTCACAGTGAAAGAGGCAAGTAAACACCCTCTGTCAAACTCTTACACATCATAGAGGTTTGTCAGCATCTGCTGTACGGTGACATACCCAAGTGTGGGGAGATGGCTTCCTCCTGTCAGACCTCATTGAAATAATGGATCCAACTGGGTTTGTCAAATGCTGGGGACCTGCCTTGACATCTTCCACAGTGATTGCCTCAGTCTAGATAGTCTCAGCCCTCCCCTTTTCTCCAGATATGAAATTTTTAGTAGTCTAATTCTTTCAATGTAAGAAACATAATCTCCCCCCTGCTCAAACTGCCTCTGGGCACCATCCAGGGATGGAGGGCGTAGAAAAGGGTTAGAAAGGTACATATAGGAAAATTACTTGAATTCTCTTTTGTGCAGAAGAAATAAGAATGTGGAACTATGCCTAAAGAAAAAGGGAGAAATGCTTTTAGTTGTGCTTTTGCTGTGGGCAGTGTGAGTTCTCTACATGATACAGTCATTCTTTGAACAGGGTAGTCGGACAGGATTCACTGCAAAAATGAAAAAAAAGAACACCTTTTTCTCACATTTTTTGTGAGGAGAAGGTCAAGGGGATGAAGGTTGGTTGCACAGGCACACAGATCTGTATCATTTCATGTTTGTTTCGTGTGTACTAAAGCATCAGAACCTGCATGTGGTACTTCTTATTTCAGGTTTGTTGATGGAGAGGGTATGGAGTTTTGTGGGTCTAACAGCATTAATATTATGTAGATGATAAAGTTCTTACTAAACCAACTATTAAGTTTTTCCTTCTTCACTTACCACATTGTTTCTGTGAGTACTGTAATTTTTTTTCAGTATTTTCCTCGAAGTTTCTCCATGTCTCTTTCTTTTGAATAATTCTTTATTTTATTTACTGTGGAAAAGGCCAGCCTTTCTCAATTCTTTTGTTATTCTATGTAATTTCTGTACTATTTTTGTCTTTTCAGGTGTCTCTGTTTAACTTTGTGTTTTTGATTGCCTGGGCTCTTGCTTTGCCATATGCTCAGTTTCGCCCACTGGCATCAAGTATCTGCACTGTCTGGACATGTGTGATTATTGTCTGCAAAATGTTGTACCAGCTGTCATCTATTGATCCCAAAAACTTTTCCAGTAACTGTACTTTGGTGAGTACAGATGGATATTAAAAGGCTTGACTGCTTCCTTCTTCAGTGAAGAGCAAAAGGAAGCATATCAAGTATTGAAAATGACAGTTCACTTGATGTTTTACTGTTGATCCTCAATCAGCCTAAAATTCATGTTTTATAACTGTTGCATTTTCTTTTTAGCCAGGAGAGAATGAAACTAAGGTCAATTTAGAAGAACTCAAAACCTCAGTGCTCTACAGTGGGCCAGTTGATCCTGCAGAGTGGGTTGGATTGAGAAAGTCTTATCCCCTTCTTGTGTACTTAAGGGTAACTTCTTTAATTATCTATATTCAGATATTTTCCTATTTATGATGAAATTAGCAATGTCTGAAATAAACTGTCACACACACAGAAAAAAAGTAATAATTGATAATGGGGAAGTACAGAGGGAAAGAGGCAACATAAAACCATGTCTCTTACACCGGGATATCTGGAAGGGATTCAGAACCATTTAAGGTAATCTTTCATGCCGAGGCATGGCTTTTGGACTCTACCATCTGTTAAAAGCTCTTTCATAAATTTGATGTTTAAGAACTCTTAAGTAATTAAGAGGTACACAGCTTTCAGGTACCAAAGGACTGCTGGGTCTGTTTGCAGTAATTGCCTTAAATGACAGTATGCTATAAGCAGTTAATTTTTTTAAGTGCTTATTCCTTAACTACAATTTAGAAAATATAATCAGTTAAGGGAATAATTCATTTGAACACTAGTAAATGGATGTCTTTTTTTTTTTTTCATTTGGTTTTGGTTGGTACCTGTGAGCAATAGTTTATTATTCTTATCTTGATTAAAAAGCCCTACTTAAAATTGAAGTGTGTCAAGTCCTGGGGAAAACTTTGCATATCTCTTCTTAATTTAAAGAGTCTTCAAAATTGTATATACGCAGTTTAAGATTGTCAGAAATTGACATTCTTGATTTGAACTAGCTAGGTTTATTTGTCATTTCTTCCCTGACACCTTACCTCTGTATGCTTTGTTTGTGTAGGGAACACCTGCTAAGTTTTGGTAGTCAACATACCAGGCACCAGTAATGCCTCTGCCTCTTACTCCCTTAGCCATGCACCTCTCACAGTTACGAATACTTGTGGGGAAAGCAATTACTAACCGCAATTACTAACCCAAAAGTTTTGCATGTAGAGTGAAGTTGCCTGGTGGTGTCTGCCTTGATGCAAAAGCTTCGCAGCTATAAGTTGAAAACACTTTGAGATTAGAAATTATTCTAGAAAGGTTTGCATTGAGTTAGCAAAAAAAATGTCTTCTGTGCCTACAAAAATTCATTTCAGTTCCAGATCTGAAGGTCCCAAGTTCAAGTGTGTTCCAGTTATGTCTCTTTAAGAGCAGGCATTCAAAATGTCTGCAGCATTAAAGTGAGGAGCTCCTATTTGATGGTTTGTATAAAACTGTCCTGACAAGAAAAGGAAGCCAAACAATAACTACTCGAAAACAAAACAAAATACAAGCAAACAAATAAACCCCAGAGGCACCTGTTTCATGAGATCCTGTCCCAAATATTTCTCAGAGAACAAGGATCTAGAGATTGCATCTTCTGCTTCAGTTATGGCTTCCTTTAGAAACTTTCTCTGAGCTGGTCTTTTTAACCAGGTTTTGGAGTTTGGTAGTACCTGTCTTCTATTGAGCACAGGGCAGATCTCCCTGCAGAGAGAAATAAAAAAATCAGTTCAAAGCCACTCATGACTGCATCCTAATCAATCTTACTTTGGGACAGAAGGAGCTGTGCCTAAGCAAAGACTGGCAGTTAGGCTGTTCTTTTAAAAGAGTATCCAGGTTAAATTTGCTCTACCCTGTTTTTCAGGAAGTTAGTGATTGACAGCTAAACCCCTGCAGATGACGTTGTGTATATTTGTATCTTCTATCTCCTGCAAAACTAAATATTGTACCTTAAGAGAAGTTACAAAATATGAGAGGGCACATGGACAGGTCAATGCCTTTTCCCTCCCCTTCTATTCCACACCTATTGTTCCATATAGTGTGTTTTAATTAATGTTTTTATATGTATCTTCTGAATGTTTGTATGATTCATCAAAATCCAAGAAGTGATAGGAACTTTATTTTGTTTCAATGATAGTAGCTGGAAGTAGGTGCAAGTGCATTCCGTAGTGCATAAGTGCTCAGTGGTAGCATCAGTTTGCGTGTTCATGAGTTTATGCTTATCAGAAAATTTCATATCTTCTTGTGGTTCTGACTTTTATTTAATATTCTTCTGATTGTGTCTCCCACAGAATAATTTACTGATGCTGGCTATTCTGGCTTTTGAAGTTACGATCTACCGTCATCAAGAATACTACAGATGTCGAAAT
Organism: Formicarius rufipectus; assembly: GCA_013399695.1. NCBI lineage: Eukaryota > Metazoa > Chordata > Aves > Passeriformes > Formicariidae > Formicarius > Formicarius rufipectus. The sequence goes on along the minus strand of VXAU01001092.1, from coordinate 193,179 downwards.
AACCTTACTGCACCGGTGACTAGAACCATTTTTCATGATATTACAAGAGCACATCTGGATGATGGACTAGTAAACTGTGTCAAGTATTTCATAAACTACTTCTTCTACAAGTTTGGTTTGGAGGTAAATAGCTACATACTACTTTTCATTAGACTGTTCATGAGATTATTATTCCAGACATTTTCATTGTGTTATTTTTGAATCATAACTTGGACTGTATTTGAGATTCGGATGCTTCTTATTCATCACTCATGTTAGTCATCTCTGTTCCCTTATCTTGTCTGTTTGTTCATGTTTCTTTCTAGAAATAGTGATTTTTCACAAATTTCTATGATTTGTCAAAGAAGGAAACTCCCAGGCTAATGCATTCTAATTCTTATCATAATGATGCTCTTGATCTATTAAACACTACCATTACTTGCTACTGATAAACAGAGTAAACTGTTCACAGCCAGGATTAAGAATGAGTGAAAATTAAAAGAAACCATCAAGCTATTTGCTTTGGGAAATAATTTTAAACTAATCCTAATCTGAGGAGAGAGAAAATCAAAATAGCATAGTGCACTGAATAAATGATTCATTGTGAAGTATTCACTAAGCTTGAAAACATGTTTCATGGAACTGAGTGACTGAACTACTTTCAGTGAAGCCAGAGAACAGAAACATAATGCAGAGCCCTTAGAATAATGGAGAACTAAAGCTGTTTTATAGGAATTGACTGGATTTGTCTATCACCAATAGAAGACATATGGTCTAAATCCCTGTTCCTTTTGTCTGTTTCCCATGTGAGCATACATTTTAGTTATTGCTAATCTTGGTAGTTCCTTTTCTGTTTCACATCTGTAAGTCCTATCAAAATATACAGCTGTGTGATATGTGCTTTGCTTGGCAACAATTAAATGTTTTACCCATTGGCTATTGTGACAATGCCCTTTCCTTTTCTGTATCTTTAGATATCACGTAGTTGAAACCTGCTCTAGAGAGAATATCAAAAACTGGGTGTTGGGCTGGAGTGGAGGAGGTTGCTGTCAGTTCCTCCAGTCAGATACAGCACATGTCCAAGCATTCTGTCAGGATTCACAATAGTTTATTATTGCTGCATTGACTAGCCATCAGGTTGTAAATTGCTTGTGTTTCTTTACTTCATCTCCAGACCTGTTTTCTTCTGTCAGTGAACGTAATTGGCCAAAGGATGGATTTTTATGCCATGATTCATGCCTTCTGGCTGATTGCTGTATTGTATCGACGCAGAAGAAAAGCTATTGCAGAGATCTGGCCAAAATACTGCTGTTTTCTCTCATGCATCATTACATTCCAGTACTTCCTTTGCATTGGCATCCCACCTGCTCCTTGTAAAGGTAAGGTCACTTTCCCTTTATGAAAAATTACAGCTGCTTGGTTTTAGAGAAAAGAGCAGGAAAATTGGGATGTATTCAGAAAAAAAAAATTAAGTAATTGTTATAAAGTACTGATTGCATTTTTACGTGCTTCTGTCATACAGACTATCCATGGAGAAGTGGTAACGCCAATTTCAACTCCAACATCATAAAGTGGTTATACTTTCCAGACTTCATTGTGAGACCAAACCCTGTCTTCCTTGTGTGTAAGTGTTTTAGCACATAGTTGTAAAGTGTTTATATGTCCTTTGCTTAAAACATCTGTACAGTGTAATCTGAAGCCAGCCTTTTATTTTATCTTCAGTAGCAAGATGACATATTCTCTGGGAAACTGAAAACTAAGCATAAAAATTCAAAGAATTTGTAATTTCTACATCTGTTTTTCCTGTATCCCATTTTCAATAATGTGACATCAAAAAGTATGAATTATTTCCCTTTTTCTCATTTATTTCTCAATAAAAGTCATAGACAATGACAAGCTGAACCAGGTAAATTTCAAATTAGTGTTAAATGCATTGAAAACAGCACAGTTTTGGAGTTCAAAATGTGGGAGAACAGTCTGGTAACTACATTATAACATATAATGACTACTCCTTATACCTATGTAATGACTGAATTTTTCCTTACAATCACTGCTTTCTCCTAGATGATTTCATGTTGCTGCTGTGTGCATCCTTGCAAAGGCAGACATTTGAGGATGAAAATAAAGCTGCAGTACGAATCATGGCTGGAGACAATGTGGAAATTTGCATGAATCTTGATGCAGCATCTTTTAGCCAACATAATCCTGTTCCTGACTTCATTCACTGCCGGTAAAAGCTGAATCTTAAACACTTGGGAAATATAGCACTTTCCTTTTATAAAGTTCTCTAGTGTAAAAGTCACTCTGGAGTAATTCTTCAGATTTTAGTTGGAATTTGTATTCATGTATGTTCCCATCTAACGTATCTTTCACAGTTTGAGTCAGCAGATAGTTCATTTCTGAGTAATCTGACTTGTTTAGAACAGGACAGATGCAAACAAGCCTTCCTAAAACTGATGATTGTTTTAAGTGATCCCTGGAGGGACATTCAGTAGTAAATTTACCTGAAAGCTTGTACTCATGGAATCATAGACTTGTTTAGGTTGGAAAAGACCTTTAACATCATCAAGTCCCACCACTGTCTTAGACAACCAACACATTGTGAAATATTAACCTTTAGGTCACAAGTTCTTGCATGCTATCTGTGCATATGTGGATTCAGAGAGTTTGAAAAAAAAATGTGGTTCAGCTGTTTAGCTCCATCTTTTACAACTTCAGAAGGAGCCTTGGTAACTAAATTTGAATTTGCTTCCATGAATGCCCTGTGGGGCAGCATTTGTGATGGATTTCAGTGCTTTGGTGGCTTACCCCAAAACACAAACATGTTATCAATAATCCATCATAGTCTGCAGCTTCCCATGTATGTGTTTAATCCGAAAAAGTCATCAGTCATGTCCTGACAAGTTGTCTAAGCACAATCAAAATAATACTCTAATATGAGAGACTGTACTTTGTGCTATTTCATCTAGACATCAGAACCTTAAGTGTCTTGGAAGGATGACTGTCATGTCTTCCTGTTTCTGAGCATTGAATATAAGGTTGTTGAAGAAGGTGAATAATATATAAAGGGGCAAAGGGTGAGGTAGTCTGTTCTGAATGGTCTTCAAACAATGGAACTGTTTCTTTGTGATCATTTCAGTCAAGACAGATTAGTTCAGCTCTTCTGAATTGTGCTGGGCATACTCTTAATTGCAGTTGTATCTGAAAGTTTGTGCAGTATTACAAACATAAATGGGAAGAATAAGAAGATTTCTTAGCTATGGTGTTCTCTCAGACTTGATATGTGAATGCATGTTACCAACAGGTGTCTGAATTTCAGGAATAGAAAAATGTCTGGAACTAAAGTTCAAAAAAATCTCCCTTTTGCTGATAAAATTTTTCTTTTAGTGGAGAAGTGCTATTGCCAGAAGCTCTTCTCAAGATCTTTAATCCGATTCTGTTATTTCTGTTGCAGTTGGTGGGGTAAACTGTCTTGAAATAGTTTTAAGAGTAGACTGTTGAAACATTCAATTTACTCATTTGTCCAGAGATTTATAGTCAGTACTGGACAAAGATGGAACAGTTCTTTCCCTTGAGAATTTCCAGTCTACACAGTGGACCCAGTGCTCTAGATTCAGTAACATAAGCAGAAAGAGAAAAGTATTAATCTTTCCTCAAAATGCTCCATCAAGTGGGAATGCTTCCTAAAAGACATCTGACAGATAGGGATTGGGTTAGAGAAAATGCAGTGAAGATTACCTGAGGTTTTTCTTCCCACTGAAAGTGGTGTCCATCATAGCAAAAGCTGATGCAGCAATAGCATCAGGACAACCAATATGTTTGGTCACTGGCAAAGACCATCACTGGTTGCTGGCAGAAAGGAAAGATCAAACTTTCCTCCTTAGTTCAGAAAAAAAGTAATTGTGGAAAAAAGCTCACTAATGACAAGAATGTGTTTTAATGCTATCTCCAGAAGGGAAAAAAGAGGCAAGAAAATCACTGTTTTTTAAACAGCTTCTTCTGGCATCTTCTCAATGTTTTTGGAATCTGATAGGTAATTCTGGTCATCTGTAGAAGATATTCCTAAATGGACAAACATGAAAACTCCGAAGCACAGAGTATATTCTTTGAAGATTTTGGATGGGAATCACAGTCAGGTTTATAGTGGAAAGCAAAGTTCAAGCTGAACTGGCCTGCTGCCCTTCCACAATCCTTTGGGCTAAGTTCTGTGTTTTGGTTTGTGTGCATGGTATGCATGAACTTGAAGCCGCTGGTGGCAGAAAATCCATTCAGACACACTGCTGGGCATGTGCTGACTAAGGAGACCTGTATTAACCATATGCAACATTTAATTGGGAGTATTAAGCAGAAAGTAATATTGCTGGTGAAGAGTACAAAAGTACAGAAAACCAGAGGCTTCATTAGCGGTGGTGAGCTCAACAAATAAACCATGATCACTTTATACTTGTTCCAGCTAAATGCAGAAATCTGTGCAAACATTTTGTGTGATAGTTTTATGTTGTGTGAGTGAGTAGAACGAAAAGAACAAGGCAGAGGAAGAAAAGGGTCAGGGATATTTTTGTTTGAAAAATCAATCAATCATGAATAGAAAACCCATTAATTAAACCATTCAGGAGCAAAGGAAATTCCTGTGTATTATATCCTTTCTTGTAGGTTCTTGTTCAGGTAAACCATAGACTGGTTTGCACTGGAATGGAAGGGACTTTAAAAGTCATCTAGTTCCAACCCACCTACATCTTCCACTAGACCATGGTGCTCAAAGCTCCATTCAGCCTGGTCTTGAACACTTCCAGGGATGGGGCATCCACTGCTTCTCTGAGCAATTTGTTTCAGTGCGACTTGTTTCTTTACCCTCTGAGTAAAGAATTTCTCTCTAACATCTAATCTAAGACTCTCCTCTTCTAGTTTAAAACCCTTCCCCTTGTCTTATCACTACATGCCTATCTGAAAACTTGCTCTCCCTCTCTTTTGTTTGGACCCTTTTAATTACTAGACCGCAATGAGCTCTCACCAGAGCCTTCTCTTCTCCAGGCTGAACAACCCCAACTCAGCCTTTTCTCACAGAAGAGGTGCTTCATCTCTCTGATCATCTTAGTGTCCCTCCTCTGGACTCTCTTGAACAGGTCCATGTCTTTCTTATGCTGAGGACTCCAGACCTGAATGCAGCACTCCAAGTGGGGTCTCACAAGGGCATAGTAAAGGGGCAAAATCATCTCCCTTGTCCTCTTTTGCTACAGCCCAAGATGCACTTGGTTTTTTGGGCTGTGAGTGCACACTATGGAGTCATGTCCAACTTTTCATCCAAAAGAACCCCGGGTCCTTGTCAACAGGCGTCTTCTCGAAGAGTTCCTCTCCCAGTCTGTGCTCATGTCTGGGATTGCCCTGATCCAGGTGCAGCACCTTGCACTTTGACTTTTTGAACTTCATGAGGTTCTTGTGGTCCGACTTCTCAAGCTAGTCCAGGCCCCCCTGGATGGCATCTCTTCCTTCTGCTGTGTCAATAGCTCTACTCAGCTGTGTGTCACTTGCACATTTACTGAGAGTGCACTCTGTCCCACTGTCTGTGTCATTGACGAAGACACTAAAGAGCACCAGTTTCCAGATGGAGCCCTGAGGGACACAACTCATCACCAGCCTCCACCTGAACATAGAGACATTGTGTTCAACCACCCAGTTGTGTATCCACTGAATAGACCACCCTTCAAATCCATGTCTCTCCAATGTAGAGAGATAAGGATATCATGTGGACTTTATCGAAGCCCAGGTAGATGGCATTTATTGATGAGTTGACCTTATTGAGCGTTGCAGTCATTCAATCACAGAAAGCCACAAGGTGGATCAAGCACAGTTTTCCGTTAGTGAAGCCATGATGGCTTTCTAGGATCACTTTCTAGTTGTGCTCATGTCTTAACATTGCTTCCATGATGATCTGCTCCATGATCTTCCCAAGCACAAAGATAAGACTCACCAGTCTGCAGATCCTCAGGTCTTCCTTTCATCCCTTTTTAAGCTATAACTTTTTCTTGGTGTTTGGGGTGGATTTTTTGGGGTATTTTTGTTTGTAATGTTAGCTTCATGAGTCTGTAATGGGAACATACATGTGGGTTATAAACATTTTAGGTATAAACATACCCTCTGTTAGTATGAACTATGTAATAGATCTTGTGTCCTTGAAGGTGTCTTACTTTAAGCCCTTAAATATCTCTCTCAAGGCTTTCACTACGATTCAAATTTTCCTAGGTTTTAGATTATGTTGTTTTTGAGAGGTTGCACTGCACATATGCAACTCTAAATGCCTAATATGCTTCACAGAAGCACCAGAGAATGGCTGACAGTATCTTAAGGTGACTGAGTCTTCTATTAGCAGTTATAAATCTTTTAAAAGAAGAACTCTCAAGCTCTGGGTAATCCACTGAAGATCCATCTCAGAAGAAAATGTATGTATCTGGTCTCCATCCAGACAATTTGGAACTGAAACAGCTCTGTCTAAAAACATTTCTTGTGCTTTTCTATAGAAGTTTCAGAATCGTCTAAATATTTAGTAACATGGACAAGAACTTGGTTCAAACCTTATACAACCAAGTGAAATTAATAATGGCATGTCTCCAAAAGTCAGTCATAAAGGGCCAAACAAACAAGTGAAGACAACCTGGCTATGAATAAATTACAAAGCATTTAAAAAGTATTTGTGCTTAGTGTTCCTGTGTTTTCTGCGAAGATACTAGTTGGTCACTGTCCTAGTAGGCATGGATAAAAAGCTTTTAACTGCATTATAAACAGTGGCAGAAAAAGAACATATTTCCACATGCTTAATTTTCTTCTCTCTGGAGAAATACTTGAGTTCAACAATGGTAAATACAGTCTAAGTAAGGGATTTCCTGAAATTTCCTAGTCTTTCCACCCCCAGATTTCTCAAGGGATACATGCTTGACCCCAAGAGAGTACATATGCAACGGACTTTGAAATGAAATTAGGACAAAGAGTAGAAACTATGAACTTTTAAAATGATACAAGATTTAAAGCAACTTCACTGATGATATTCTTTTCCCACAGTGTTTTAATACTGGAAAATTCTCATTTCAGTTCCCAAGTTTTCAGATGTTTGCCTAGACATTGTCAGGGAAAAAAGCTTGGGATTGTAATATACTTTTTTCCACTTACAAGCAGAAATGGTCATTAAACTGTCCCCTTTAATACCTGCACCCTTGGGACCATCACCAGGTGAGTCAGGTAAAGTCTCTGAAAAGCAGCTGTAATGCCACTCTTGGAACTATCTTCCAGCTTAGGTTACTGAGATAGGATCTGCAAATGAAATTTATAAGCTTTCTGCCATATTTGTTATTTAAAGCAATTTATTTGTTCCTAATAAATTGAGCCTCAACAAATAACATATTTTTGAATTTGGCAATTTTTAAAGTGAATACAAGCATGAAGGAAGGACTTCACTGGTCAGAAAGTTATAGTAGAAGAATATCAGTCCTTGGAGGGGGCTTAACACAAATATTAGGAACTAATCGATCCACAACATCAGATTTGAAGTCTGTTGAAATGAGGGAGCTAGTTTTCAGAAGATTGGATGTTGCTGTTGGCAAATGGACAATCAATGAAACTACGTTCTGAAAGCTGAAACAGAGCTACAGGGTAAGGTTTTGAAGATGGAAGCTTGGTGACAAATAAGCCATGTTGGGATTAGAGGGGGAAACAGACTCGGATGCAGGGTCACACAGGCTGCTAGAGTGTAAGCAACAGGAGGCTTGGAAGAGCAGAAAGAAAGAAGGAATTTTGGGAGTAGGTGTAGCTTACAGAATGCCTGGAGGAGATGGGCAGGGTACTCATCAGAAGAGGTCTCTGGAAAGAGCCTTGGGCTTATATGGAGGTGGCTAGCCACACTCAAAACAAAGCAGGTGGCTGACAAGGGAAAGCCATGGAGCTACATAACAGCAGCTTCTCCAGCATGAGGAAGCATTGAACTGTATCCATCAGCACAACAGCACAGTAGGCTCTCACCAGTGTGTGAGAAGTGTGTTCTCTCCCTAAATTTCAAGGTGCTGGCTGAGGACAAACACCTTTCCTCAAAGGGGTTATCAACTGCAGCAACAGCACCTCTTGGTGCCTGCAGGCAGAGGTCCAGACACCAGACTCCTCAGAGCCAAGGACATCACAGAGCATGCCGGGAAAAACAACGACACCTAGAGCAACCTTTTTGCAATTGCCTGGATCGTATAGCAGTTAAAAATTAATTCCTATGGAAATAAAAGATTGAAATAATCATTTTAAGACTAATAAAGCTTTAGAAAATAAAAGCAGATAATTTGATATGGAGGGCCATCTGAGGCTACAATAGCTTTGTTGGGTCTGTGGAATGAATTTCATACTTTGTCTTCCTTGCTTTGGAGCAAAGTGATACAGCAGGTTTTTCCAAAATGTTATCCAGAGTCTTAGTGGGTTCTGCTAATTACACAGTTGGAAAATCAAAGTTGTTTTTTTATTATTATTATTTATTTATTTTATTTTTCATTAATCCTTAAGTTTTCTTCTGTAACATTTTTCATTCAGAGGTTGTCATGCTACCAAAAGCCATAGCTTGATGCTTTTGTGCACTAATGTAGTGGTTAGTCTTCCTCAGATACATGTCCGTATTCTTGACCTCCAGCCACACGCTCCCATTCATCAGACCAGCAGAGTTGATTCAGAGGTTGAATGGACAGAAAAGTATCCCTTCTCTCTTTCCAACCCTCGAATAAATAGGCTTTTGCAAGTTTTCTTCTTGAAACTGTTTCAAAGAATCCAAGCCAAGGATGGGGCTGGAATGCTGAGCTGACGGGATGAAGGGGAGTGTCCCCTTGAGAACTAGCTGCTCAGATATCCAAGGTGTATTGTTAAATACCATGTCCTGAGTGTGGCCTTTCCTCTTGGTGACTAAATGGAGTCTAAAAGACCACTTAGAAGATGAGGTTTGGAAGACTTGCTTAGCATTAAACTAATGATGTCTGTGGTCTGCAGTGAAAGCATAAAATCACAGTATAAGCTATCCAAGACTAAGTATTTTCTGCTGTATGTGTAGAATTTTTCAAATAGAGCGTAAGCATCCCTACTGTCCTTATGGGTTTGTGTAGGGTCTTTTAACTATTGTGGTGGCTTTGTGCTTCAGTCTCCCACTGTTGCACTGTAATCGTCAGAGCAAGGAACTGAAGGTCATTGCTTCCTAACTTTCTGGGCTTTGAGGCAGAATGTAAAGACTTTCATATGAGAATGTTTTGAGTGATTTGAGAGGTGATATACTGAGAACACCCCACCAAGACACATCTTCATTCCTGCTCTTAGAGCACTTGACCCACACATATCAATATAAACAATTTGGATTCCATACAGTAACAGGCAATGAGATTTCACATATTGCAACTGAAAGAAGTGTGATTTTAGGAAAATTTTTATCTACCTGAAACCACTTGGGTATAGTTCTCTCCATTGTGTTCAATGTGGCATTTTTCTTTGGCCAGCACAGAAGTAGCTGGGATTGCTGATGGTCTTCATTGTTTACATGTGCTTGGGTGACTTGCTTAAACACTGTTTTGTAAGATGTTCACTCCGAGATGAATTCTTGGGAGCCATTTTTATTGTTGGACTTGCTCATAACTGTGTACTTATAAAAATCAGAATGCTTTCTGCCTCTAAGAACTCGATCATTTGTCACTTGACAGAGTTGCGTTGCCTCCTGCATTTTGAGAGGTTTTTCTTTACATTCGATTTTGTTGTTTGGTTAGTTTAGAGATGCCTGATGCAATTATTTTTAATGTGTATTTTGAAGATAAGAAGTACAGATGTATTTAATATTTCAGATGACTTCTAAATTTAGTAAATGGTTAACATTATAGTTTAAAAATACCTAGATTATTTTCTTCCTTTTCATATTCTCTCTAATTTCTGGAAGTTTTAATTAGAGAATGAATTCTGCTGTTGACTGTAACTCAAGCAAATGCCATGTGTGTATGTTGGAAAGTTTGGATTCAGACAGTTCCAGCTGTCTGAGGAGTCAGAGTCCATTTTTATTGAAGAGTATTAAGATATTACTGTTTGTTTGATCAATTCTCTTCCATTTGAGCTTTTCTCAAAAGGTGCTGAGGCATTTTATTGGTAGCAGATGTCAAGATTTTAGAAATATTGCAAATTTTGCAGCAATGTCAGGAAGGTGATATCTTCCTAGCCATCCCACAAACCAATAGTTATTATCAAAGGAATATCAAATATTATGTCAGAGAAACAAAATATTATTTTCTGGAGAAAGAGTGAGAGCACCATTTCCAGTCCATATTAAATTAGTGAAAAGCTTATCAGCTGATGTCTTTTATATCATTATTTTCCCAGTGCATATTGATTTTTTTGGTAATGTTTTATCACCCAGAATCCAGTAGCATCTCCAAAGTCATGACATTTTTGGATATAGATTTTAGATCTACAGTCAGTAGGTCATAAGTATCTTAAATATTTGTGGGAAATAAACATAAAGGAGCTTTCTTGTTACATTTCATTAAATGCCTCTCTGGTTAAATATGTAATATAGGCTTATAAATGTAGAACTATAAATACAGACTCCTAGAAACTTCTGAGCCTGTGAACATCAAGCAGCAGGGGCCTTTTTATGTGGCTTCATAGAGTGCATTGAGTTCATTTAGTCCTTAGATGGTTTGGCTTGGGTGTATGTGTACTCCCGTAGCACTCTCTCCCTGCCTGGTTTCCTGAAAAATTGAGTTTTGCAACCTGGGTGAATGAAGGCTGAAACACAGTTACATTTGGAATCAAAACACTGTAAGCGGAGGGAAACTAAGAATTAGTTGGTTTTGCAGTGTTTAGCTATATGTAGTATTTGGTATTGCCTTTGGCAGATATTATTACTTGAAAACTCACTGAGTCAACATTAAGTCAAGATTTTAAGGAATCTGAAAGCACCAAATTGTTTTTCACTCTTTCCCACTGTGGGCCAGCCTGATTTCAGATAGCTCTGTCTCATAGCTTCCTGGCAAATGTTTCAGTAAATTCTATCACATTTCCGTTCTTTAAAAACCTTTACCCCTTAAAACTTTTGCAGTTGATCTCCAATAAAGAAACATATTTTTAGCAGCTGTCTTTGAAAACTGGGCTTTTAACCAGGCTTAATTCCCTAGAAGTCACCAATAAATATAGAATTGTTTGCATGGTGTACTATAGTTGGCTTTTTAGTATAGATTTCCTATAGTATTTTTCAGACTTCTTAAAAGATGATCTCAGTTAGCTTTTTAAATCATACATGGCATTACCAGATAATGCTACTCTAGCATGAAGTTTGGTAAAAACATGTTTTTCCTGTCTCATGATATAAGGCTTGATCCTGCATGATGCATAGTGCCCTGACCAGGTGTAGCAAGATGCTTGTGCACATGAATGAGCTAGAATGGAGTACACAAGACAGGCAGACCCATCCATGAACTAAACCCACTGACCAGGGTGCTAGTTGTGAGCAGGTGCACCAATGTTGAAGTGGACGAGAACACCCCAAAGACCTTAGGCACAAGTGTCAACCAGTAGTGCAGGAAGAGGAAAGGTAGCATTGCCCTCAGAAAACGAATGGTAACTTTTTCTCCTTCTTTTACTTCCAGATCCTACTTAGACATGTATAAGGTGATAATATTTAGTTACCTCTTCTGGTTTGTGCTTACTATAATCTTCATAACGGGAACCACAAGGATCAGCATATTCTGTATGGGCTACTTGGTGGCCTGCTTTTATTTCCTTCTCTTTGGTGGAGATCTGTTGCTGAAGCCCATCAGGAGCATTCTGCGTTACTGGGACTGGCTGATTGCCTACAATGTCTTTGTGATCACCATGAAGAACATCCTCTCGGTAGGTGGCTGTCGCCTTTCCTATGCCCTCAGCACTTAATTTTATTGGAAGTGTGCACAGTGCATTGAGTGGTCATTTAAAATCCTTTTTCAGGCCCTCAACCTTCTGCAATCACAAAGCAGTCTCCATTTTAATTCAGCGTTACTGGGGAGTGGTAATGTAAATACATCATGGGAAATGTGCACCCACGTATTCAGTTGGGCTCTGCAGAAGTTCATAAGCTATTTTCTGAGGGCAGGTTCTGATTGCTTTCCCTAGGAAAGTATCTCCTAAGAAGTCATATGAAAATCTCAGTGGAGTCAAAAATTAGGAAGAAATGCAAGATCAGTCATACCATTGATAAATAGTGCACATTTAATTTGACATTTTATTTAAATAAAGAATTGTCAAATCTAGTATGAAATGCAATTGTGTGGATATAATGTAATTAGTGAAGTTAACTACAAACTTGCAAACTGCATTCCTGTTTCCTTTAGAACTAGTGTGAAATTCAGGTGAAAACAGATACATTTGATAATTAAATGTCAAATCATTCCGCAAAATATTAAAGGTTTTCCTACAATAATTAACTCTTTAGTATGTATCCTTGCAGTGACACTGATAGGGTGATTGAGACAACCTGGCAGTTTAAATATTTTTGAAAGATAAATTTAGATTTATTCCTGATAATTTATTTTTAGCTTTGAACATTTTTAATGCTGGACTGAAAAGAGCAGACTTTTTCTTTTTACATTTATATAAGTCACTGTACTGAAATAAAATTGATTTATGGATGGTTTGAATATGTAAATGCTCTAAATGCTTACGTATGTGCTTCATGCTTGGGAATTCAGTGCGGCTACATGTGTCTTAAGCTTGTCTATGTATGTTTGCAAGATCAAGTCAGTGATTTATAAAAGTTGCTAGCTGTCACATCACATCACATGCCAGACATGTCATTTTCTATGCATAAACACAAACTCCACATACGTCCAGTCTCACTGATAATCAGAAAACCAAATTCTATCTGGAAGTGATGTATATCACTGCTAGTCACTCTTTCTTCAAATCTCTGTTTTAGTAATGGGAATAATTCAACTGCCCTTGGCTGTATTATTTCTCATGTAATGTAGAAAGATTCAAATTATCTTTATTTCTGTCTATGTCTTGTTCTATGAAACTGTTCTTTTACTTTCCAGATAGGAGCATGTGGCTATATCGAATCATTAATTAAGAATAGTTGCTGGGTCATTCAGGCATTTAGCCTGGCTTGTACAGTTAAAGGCTACCGTATTCGTAAGTATAGCTTATTTTTCTTCATAATTTTCTATAAATTAAGGATCACCCTTAGGATCTTCTACCATATTTAATTTCGACATATTACCTTGTGAAAAATCGTATCCACAAGTTCACTTAATACTGCGTGGTCCTGTATTGATTAGCAGCACAGAATGTTGAAAATATTTCATAGAAGCGAGGGAGACACATATACAGATATATGTATGCATGTACTCACAGCCAGCATTTGCTGCAAATGAACAACGTGGTGATACTGGCTCTTAACACAGTTTCCCTGTGTATGCAGGTGATGTGATACTCAAGGGTATGGTTTCTCTGTACAACTTAGGCTAAAACATCAGCTCACCATTACTACAAGCAGAGGGCACCTTTTCCCAGCTGCACTCCTTGAGATCCCACTCCTCGGTGGGTACCAGGGTTCAGTTGCTCGGAGGGTAAACTAGTTCAGCTCACTCAAATGGCATGAAACTGGTCTTTTTTTTTTTTNATGGATTAAAATTGTTTTTTTTTTTTTTTTTTTTTTTTTTTTTGTGTAGTGAATTTAGACAGTTTTTTAACCTTATCATTATTCTTGTGTTTGTGGTGATAGCAGGAAGGGAGTGGATAGTATGTACGAATGACAGTAAGGGAAGGAAGGAATACATTATGGAGAGAAAAACCCTTCATGTGTCAGTGAGCTATTAATTTGTCTCCACTTTCTCCTGACACCCTGGACTGATCATTTGAAA
>VXAU01001092.1:90171-179267 GCA_013399695.1 Formicarius rufipectus | reverse complement strand
TTTTTTGTGTGTTTTTGTTTGTTTGGGTTTTTTGTTTGGGTTTTTTTTTGGGGGGGGGTGTTTTGTGGGGTTTTTTTGTGTATTTTTGTTTGTTTGGGTTTTGGTTTTTGGTTGTGCTTTTTTTTTTTTAAAGACAGAGACACAAATTCACAAGATAAATGGTGCCCAGTAGTTTTGTGTTATCCAAAATTTTTTGGCAGCTACAGAAATTTAGACATAGGTTTCTGACCCCCTTAGGGGTTGTGCACAGGAGTCTTTGAAGCTCTTGGAACTTGACCTTTCAGAGATATTAGATTGCCTTGCTTGCTTGTAAACCAGTTTTGAGCCAGAACCTGTCCCTTGAGTCCTTCTATTGCCTTCCTATAGGGCAGCATAGGCCATACAGTTTATAGTCTAGCTCCACAAAACCCAGTTTTAATTTTTTAATATCCCCAAGAGAACTGCCTTTCAGAGAATAAAGAAAGAAAGAAGTAGTCCAAAACAAAACCTAGAGGTAGGAGGAATGGGATTTCCTCTCTGCCTGTCTCCCCCTACCCAAAGGAAGTAGTTTTGTGGTTTCAAGTATTTCTTCTCTTATGCAATGGAAAGAAACATTGAACTGAGTTGTGGAGAGGAAATATAAAAATATTAGGTGGTGGCAGTCAAAACTGAACACCAAAGTCAGACAATTCAATGTTATAAAAAATACATTTTTTCCATTCTTTGTTTTCAAGTACTTACTAGGGTAGGGTAAATTTATTTGCAAATGGTTCACTTCTGTTGAATTCTCAATTTTCATGGGGCATCACATTGCTGGAATCTTTCCAGTTTGTTTTAAAAGGAAATATGGTGCACTTGAAATGGAAATGAATGTCACTTTTCTTAAGAAAATCTAATTAACAGACCTCAATTCAAATAATTTTAAAGGCTGAGATTATTTAATTGAATAAACATTATAAAAGAATATTTAATGCTACAATTCTTATGCTGATGGTGTCTTTTTCCAGCAACGAGCAATCTGGATTGTAAACTGCCCAGTGGAGAAGCAGGAATCATTTGGGACAGTATATGTTTTGCTTTCCTGCTGCTGCAAAGAAGAGTGTTCATGAGTTACTACTTCCTGCATGTGGTTGCAGATATAAAAGCTTCTCAGATCCTAGCATCAAGGTAACATAAAATTTAGAAGAAATTAAACAGCTCAAATATCTCATGGTGGCAGTACTTATTTGTTTACATATAGTAGCAAAATAGTCCTCTTACATCGGTTCAAACAATCCTTGCTAAATTCATAATTGCAAGTCCAGCTTTGGACAAAGCACATACAAGAAAATAAATTAATTGAGACTCTAATAGAAATTCAATAATCTTTTCTACCAAATATGATCTGCTCCTCCTATTAAAACCTGTAAAAGTTGATATGTGTGGCAGCATTCTCTCAACATGAATATGCATGAGAGGAAGTGCCAGAGTTTCAAAGTCTTGGAAAGAAAATACTCTGCTTTCAGACCCTGTTTGAGACAGTTGTCCTTAGAAATCACATCTCAAGAAATGTCACATGAGGAAGAAGACAGGAGAGCTCTAACCTCTGTCTTGGGAAGAAATGGGAACACAATCTGGAAGTGTCACATCACTAAATACTGACTAGGAAGTATTAACCTCATAGGACCGGTTACACCACAAGCATCCACTCAAAGCCATCACTAGCACAAGCATTCTTGGGGTTTATAATAAGAAAGCAGATGAGGAATTAAATTCTAATTTCCATAGGATTTCTAAGAAATTACTTCCGTTAATATTGGATTAAATGTATTGTGGACTTTTTTTCCCCAGAAAAAAACATATGGATATTGATTTCTGACTGTTTCAGGGCATTTGTCTTGCATGTTCTGAACAGAAGTAATTTTTGTCTTTCTACTCTTCCCTCACTTTAAAAAGGAGATGTGTTTTTCTGCCTGTACTGAAGAAAATTCACCACTGTAAAAAGATGCTACCAAAAGATCTCTACCTCCATCCCACATTGCATCTCTTAGACTTTTGCACTGGGGTGAATTTCAGTGCTGATGCCCAATTTTGCTGCATAGGGGCTTTTGGTAGCTTTGGTGTTTTTTATTTGGTTTTTTGTTGTTGTTGTTGTTTTCTTATATGCTGGACTCACAGTGAAAATAGCATAAAACAAAATCATAAATATCAAGACACTTCATAAACAGGGAAATGTGTATCCAGAATGAAAGAGCAACCTCATGAAATCAACACTGGACTGGGTTGAAAGAAACATGTATGGTTCCTGTTTCCAGATTTGTTCTTTTGGTGAGTTACTGAACCTATCCAGGCTTCAGTTCTCCAGCAGCCAAAGTGAAGACATACTGGCATATGTCAGGAGCTTTGTAAAGATAAATGTATTAATTACCAGGAAGTGCCAGCCTTTTACAGGAAGGAAGGTAATATAAATACAGTGATTCAACAATTTTTTTTAGTAAACTGCTTGCCTTGCTAAAGTATAGACTTAGAATTTACATGGAAAATGGAAAAGTTTGCGTTTGGATTCCCACAGCATAGTCTGAGCCCGTCTTCTAGTAAAAGTTAATATTGTGAAATACAAATTCCTCACTGAAAAAAAATTAAACTGCGAGTCAAACAATAGCAATGAGGATCCAGTGACAGATTTTCGTACTCTATTAAGATTTAGGAGTGATCAAGTTGCTAAGGAGAACATGTTCTTCTTTTTTGTACTTTACCGTACCTTGGGACAATAAGGATTGCCTGTCTTGCTTGTATTCATTTGAAGAAATACAGTTTTGGTTATCCTTCATAATACATGGAAGAATCATTGATCTCACAGAAAATATGGCTAAAAATTAATTAGAAGTAGACTTCTACAACTATAGCTGTTCTTACTGAATTCCTGACAAAAGAAAAGCTTTAAATTTAGGCTATTTCCTTGAGAGAAACTCTAAGACTTTTATAAGCATCTTCAAGAGCTCATGTGTGAATTAGGAAGAATGGCCAGAATATGTGAATTGAACATCCAAATCAATGAGTTGATCACATTTTTGATGTAATCAGATGAGAAGCCATATTCTGTTGGCACACATAAACTTGCTCAAGGGTTTGTGTTGTCAGATCGAAAGCATCATAGTTTTCAGAGGGTAAAAGTGAAGCTGAAGCTATGCCCATCATGTCCTTGGATAAAGCTGCACATTGCTCACAACTTCCAGGGGGTCTGAGGCAGGGAGTTGAAGTGATTTTATTACTGAAATGACTATAAAGAAATCCTGGAGGTGTACAAGAAACCCTACCTCAGCCTTGAACCTACTTGTGTTCTTGAGGACAGGAAACTGAATTCCTGGAGCAGCTGTTAGAAGAACTTAGAGGCTGAGTAGGTTCACAACCTTTGGCCCTAAATCTTGAAATTATTGACTGTAAAGATATTAGTATTTTAGAGCAGTTGGTTGTTTCTTTCAGGCCCTGGGTTATTTTTGTTTGATGCAGATGAGATGTACAGAGAGAACATAGAGTTCCCTGTGATTAGCTGACATAAGAGAAACTTAGAAACATTTAGCATTTCATTTCTTTTTTCCTTTTCTTCTGCTCCATTTCTGATATAGGGGTGCTGAGCTTTTTCAGGCTACAATTGTCAAGGCTGTAAAAGCAAGAATTGAAGAGGAAAAAAAATCAATGGATCAACTGAAGAGACAGTATGTACCTGATGCATTTATATACATATATGTATGTATGCATACATATGCACATATTTAATTGTTTGGTGGTATTTATCCAGCACTTCCTTTTATAGAAATACTGACTTCCATTATTTATCTAGAAATCCTTTAGCATTATTGGGATTTTGTTCTTACATGTATACGCCTGGAAAAATTTGTTGCATGTCTGCTTCTTCTGTTTCCTTTGTGGTTTCCCCTCTAGTGTTTGAGTGCAAAATATATGTTTACCTTCACTGAAACTACTTGCATTCAGTTCAAGTGGCCTGGAGATCCTTTCACTTTATGCTGCCAATAATTCACTTGAGTTCTCTTGCACACAGCCAGCATGTCTCTTCTGTAACTGCAGAAAGCTTTCAAAGCTCCTATTTGGTTTTGACAAATTCCTCACTGCTGCTTCCTAAGCAAGTGTCAAAGCCCACTCCTGACAGCTTCTTCCACACCTTCATAACTGAAGAAGCATCAGAAGACTGCAGGGACTGTGCTCCCTATGTGTATGGAATCACAGAATCATGGAGTAGTTTGAGTTAGAAGGGACCTTTTAAAGGTCATCTAGTTCAACCACCCTGCCATGAGCAGAGATGTCTTCGACAACATCAGGTTGCTCAGAGCACCATGCAACCTGACCTTGAATATGTCCAGGGATGGAGCTTCTATCATGTCTATGGGCAATCTCTTCCAGTGTTTCACCACCCTCATCATTAAAAACTTCTTCCTTACAGCCAGTCTAAAATGCTGCAGGTGCTCTTGATCCCATTATTCATGTCATTGATGAAGATATGAAAAAAGTAGCACTGGAACCCTGAGGGACACCACTTGTCACTGATGCACATTGGGACAAATGAGCTTAAAGGGTGAAGATGGAGCACAAATAGTACAGGAACAGCCACATTCTTGGTTCAGAGTGACAAGTTTCAGGAAAAGCACTGCATTAAGCAGATGTTTGGGGGTTTTTTCTTTTCTTTTAGAAGCGTTGTAGTGTGTGTGTGTGTGTGTGTGTGTGTGTGTGTGTGTGTATGCGTGTGTTTAACACTTGTTTTTCAGAGTGGGTCAAAAAGGGTGAAGGCATGAATCTAATAAGATTCTACCTTTTGCTAGAATGGATCGCATCAAAGCCAGGCAGCAAAAATACAAGAAGGGTAAAGAGAGGATGCTAAGCATGAACCAGGAGTCCTCAGAGGGGCCAGAGATTCGGAAGGTTTCTGAAGAAGATGATGAAGGTACCATTAGCTACATTTGTGCCATAATTGCTGTTGAGTGGTAAGGATCTAATAGACCTACTAGTTGAATAAGTGATAATTTTTTGTTCAAAACTGTCAGCATGTAACCACATTGCTAGCTGTTTCAGGCTTGATTCAACCAAAACAAAATCTGTGATTATGTACTGTAAAAAGGTTCAGTTAAAATTATTTGAGGTTGCTTTTAAATAACTTCAGGCTGTTGGCAAAGAGCTGAATAGCAGCAATGTTTGTTTTGATCAATGTCATTATCTATAAACTACAGTGTTAAAAATAGGTAGCACCTACATTTTTCCAGCAATGTTTTCTGGATGCTGTTCTCTATTTTTTTCAGTCACTGAAAAGTTTGTATACTTTTAAATGTTATTTAAAACACAGGAACGGATAAAATTATATCTATCTAGTGCCACATTTCAAGCACTAACCTGGGATCAGCACTTATTGGATTTAAAATTTTTGGAGCCTGAAATGTAAGGGGATTTGAGAGGAGGGAAAATATTTTCTTCTTTAAATTACAGTCAAGTGTGACTGCATGTTTTAAAACATAAAACTCAACTTTTTAGTTGTTTTAGAGTGGAATGCTGTTTTAACTGCTGCATAAACCAGAGTATTTCTGCTTAGTGGTCATGCTTTTGAATTATCTTAATACTGAATGTACTCAGTAGATCTGAAATCTGATGTGCTCATGACATTTTAGCTCTTGAGAGAAATTAAAAATTATTAATCAGTGTAAGAAACATGTTTCTCATTTTGTAAAATTAATATTTGGACATATTTTATTTTAGGAGAAGCAGACAAAGAGAAAGCCAAGGGCAAAAAAAAGCTGTGGTGGCGGCCTTGGGTTGATCATGCTTCCAGTAGGTTTTCTCAATCATCTTACAAATACGTGGATTTAACCCTTATATCCTTGACCAGAATGAAGGCATCCCCATGACCTGTTTGTTTTATGCCTGATTTTGTGACTGTGACTTGATAGAAGGCTTGTTTTTCTCAACATATTATTTCTCCTTCCCAGTCTTCAAGGAGTTTAACCATATTTTGAACTTCTGTGTGCTGGAAGCATAGCTAGCTCATGATACTTTGCGCATTCTAGAAAAATATCAAATTAGATAAATGTATGCCAGAAAGAATCTTATTTGATCTCAAAAGTCTCAGCTCCCCACTACTGCAGAGCTAAATATATTTAAAAATGTGAATATGAAAGTTTGCCAATGCATTCTAAGATTAGTCATAATTCTTTTTCATATATGCACATTGTACGTCTTTTTTTATGGTTCATCACTCATTCTAGTGTAAACTTAGAAATCTGAGTACCACAGTAAGGCAGCAAGACTACTTCCAGAACTAGGCTGTGTAGAACTCTGCATACCTCTGATCACACTTTAATGTATTGTTGATGTTTTGCTATTTCCGTTTTTTTGGTTTGGTTTGGTTTGGTTTGGTTTTTTTTTATGTTTATCTGAGCGCAAAAGTATGTCCAGCCATGTGCACAAGAAATTATTAGCCTGTGTCACTCATATAATTGTTGCGTTATGGTATCTCAATTTGTTCGTAGCCCAGTCCAGGAATATGATAGAGTTCTTCCCCACTTTATGGATTAAATAAAACAAGAAAACTGAGTAGACTGCAGTCTCAAATCAGGTGTCATTTGATTGGATCTTTGTTGAATGAAATTAGACATGAGATATTTAATAGCCACCAAATATATATTAAAAAAAATGCTTAAATGTATAGCACTCATCAGAGTTAAATCATAGAATGTGCTGAGTTGGAAGGGACCCATCAGGGTCATCAAGTCCAGCTCCTGACCCTGTGCAGGACTCCCCAAGAATTGCACCATGTGTCTGAGAGCATTTTCCAAATGCCTCTTGAACAGTGTCAGCCTTGGTGCTGTGACCACTTCCCCGGGGAGCCTGTTCCAGTGCCCAACTACCCTCTGGGTGGAAAACTTTTTCCTGATACCCAATCTAAACCTCCCATGACTCAGCTTCATACCATTAAAAATATGAGTATCTATATTGTGCCTGTTCATTTAGTTTAAAAGAGTTAGTCCAGATCATAATTTTACTCATCTACATAGTACTTAATTTACCTTTGTGTGTTTATTTATAACTCCAACAGATATATATTTGCCAACAGTGTTTAACAGAACATGGTATGTTTGTTTCTATCAAGTCACAAGCAACTGTGCCTCTATTTTTGTTTTTCTAAAGGGCACACTGCCACTTTAGAGAGACCTATCCCTTTTCAAAAGTCTTATGAAAATAAACTTCTTGCCCTGTAGTTTAATTGAGAACAATGACAAAACAGATCAAAACTATAATTTGTGAGTTTTTACTATAGAATTTCAAGCTATGGTAATTTTGAAGGAATGGGATATGGTCTCTTTTTTATTCACCACTGGTTTTTTAGTAAGAAGAACTGCACAAAGAAAGACATTGACTTTGGCTTTTACTTATTTCACCCTCATTATATAACGTTCTTAGATGGCAACTTTTTTTTTTTAAATTTTATTTAAGTATTGAGCATTCTTGAAATTATTTACTGCAATAATGCAAAACCTTGTAGGAAACATCACAGACCCTGATCCTTACAACCGGTGCTAGCCTGCCACATGGCTTGCATCCACACTTACTGAAACATGGCACTGACAGCAGGTGTTCACAGGCATGCAAACTGGAAATAGTCTTATATTCCCCATTCATTTTTTTTTGAAACACTGCTATAACAGCAGCATTCTACAGCATGTGGCTGTAAATGGATTTGTGGCTGTACATATGTGTATAATAAAGTCACTCGAGATGGAAGTTTTATGCCAATTCTGAGGTTTAATTTAGATTTTTATTGGGGTTTTTTATATCACTTGTTGCAATTTTATTGTATGGAAAGATACCTCATTTTGCATATCATAGCAATTAAAACAGTCATGAATTTGGGTCTGAGTAGGACAGATAAGGAACATCAAGGAGGGCTTCCTCATTGATACTTGCTCAGTATCCTCCTCATAGGGAAGTATAGTTCCTCTTGTGGGTTATTTGTGGAGCCCCACAAAGATCAGCGGGAGTTAGGACCATGTGCTTTGAGGTCCTGGGGGCTCAAAGTTGTGTCTGTTGTACTGCAAAAGATGGTGCTCACAACTGGCCTCAGGAGTTCTTTCCCTCTGGGCACAAGCAGATGATAAGATTACAGTTCTCCTGCATGGCTCTTCTTCTGCCTCCTCTATCTTGTCCCACAAGAAAAGCCTGTAAGTCCCTTTTCTCAGTAGGTAGAAGTCACATTTTGCAGTAAGAGAGTGGTCTCCCAAGTCCAGTGTGGCCATGAATTCTCTTACTAGTAAAATCTGGTCTCTTCAGGAATCCCTGGAAGTGACTAACACACCGCTTACTCCATTTTGATGTGTACAAGAGTGCATTATTGCTATTCAATCATACCTCCCTCTTTAGTTGTAAAAGAGGTGTAACTGCTACATTATAGTGTCCCCTCAGATACACTTTAACCTGAAAATTTTGGAAGGAGATGAGGGTACATTTGTTTTCTGCCAGCTCAGGCATTTCAAGTCTCACAGTGCCACTCTGAGCCTTTAAGGAACTGCACTGCAGTAGAGGTTAGAGTAGGCATCCACAGATGTCAGACCTTAGCCAGCTGCTCTTCTGTGTGAACAACTTCTGTTGCTGATACAAGATACTTTTTTATGAAAAAGTACTGCAGACTACTGGCTCTTAAAATGCTTGCTTCAGTGCATTTTAAATGGGCATTCTTGGAAGGATCAGTACCAAATAATTCATTTGATTCATCCAAACTTTCTTTTTACCCCAGTGCAGCAAGTAATACTGCTGAACTGGACTTCTGTCCCTCTGCAGGGCATTCATTGATGTTAAAAATCATAATGGGAACATAAGGCACAAAATTCCCTCTCTGAGGGAGTTTTAAATGCCAAAGTTATGATCCAAAGAGTTCTATCAAATTTCACAGTGTGCTTACTCTGAGGTTTCTACAGTACTTATGTGTGATCATCCGTGTACAAGAGATCTGTGTAGAATTCAAGGTATGATTGAATTAAAGCAATTGGTACTTTTCCAGAGGCCCGTAATGAGGGTTAAATATAATGTTGTATAAGTATGTATTGCCTCATATATCCAGATTGTGTGGTGTTTCATCTATGTAACCATTCCTTTAAATAGTTCACCTTAAATGTGGAAATTATTCCCCAGTTTTCACTGCTGAATATAGTGCTGTAACTTTTATTTTTCTCTTGCTCATTACCTTATTTTTTCTTTTGTTTTCCTTGTTCATTTATGTAGGCCTGTTGCCATCTGAGAAATAGAAACTTTGCTTCTGTTCAAGGATATAAGGTCTAGCTTAATCACTGTGCATCTATACTGTATCAAGGTTTCAGAATCTTTCTGAATCCATGGGCAAAAAATTGAAACTCCTTTGCAATCTTGTTAGTAGAATTCAAGTGATTTGTTTTAAACAAGCCAAGGTTTTCCATTACCTCATCAAAGCTTAAATGTTTGAAGAAAGTATTTACTAATCCCATTGCATAGTTTGAAGGATGCCTCAGTGTTTTAAAGAGAAGTTCTGTATTTTTTGTCCAGTGGTACTGTTCATGTAAGTTCATTTACTTACCTGCTGGGCTTCTTTTACTCCCTCAAATGACCAACCATCAGTCCTCAATTAATTAAGACTTTATTGCCATTTTTTCAACAAAAATGTAATCATTGTAACTTAATATACTTCAGACTTTTCCTTTACATTTTCTTCTCATGCTGATGTTTTCCCTAGTTCTTGTATAATTCCTATTCATACCCAAATTTTCACAGACTAACATCAAACAAATAGCCTGAGACCTTTTAATCTCTTGCTTGTTCTCAGTTTTCACCTCTCCTGGTTATGAATTTTTAAATGACTAGCTGTTCATAGGTCTTGGGGGAGTTGAAAATCAAACTTTTCAGAAAAATAAGAAAATATTTTGTTTCACTTAGTGGTCAGAAGTGGAAATTATTATTTGTTTGAGACGGATAGTGAAGAAGAAGAGGAAGAGGAGAAAAAAGAAGAGGAAGAGCCTCGAAAAAAATCTGCATTTCAGGTACTTTGTGGTAATTTTTAGTTGGCATCTGGAAAAAAAGTAGGTTTCTCATAACACAGGCACATATGTTAAAGCTACCAGTACCTTTAAAGCAGTTCTTACAAGTATTGGAAATTAATTTTCTTGCCAATTTAAAATGCAAGCTTGCCTGTTTTAAGCATTGCCAAATTCCTACAGAAACTATAGTGGAGTCATATCTTCGCTCACTTATTCCTGAAGATAACAAAAGTACAAAAAACCCTAAATGTTAAGAAACTGACCTTTATTTTTTCTGCATTGCAATAAAGGCATTTGAGGAAGATGACTTGCCTCTGGAGCTGCTATATGATGTCTCTAGTAGTTTTCTGGTTTTAAGTAGCTATTTTTATTCCATGAAGAAATTATCCCAAAAATAAGCAACGTTTCATGGAAAAGAATTTGTATTTAATAAATATTATTGGTCCTAGTGGGCCAGAGAAATATATGCTTTGGTTAGAAAGAGCTTAACATTTAAGTTTACCAAAGGAGACCACATAACTTTCCTTTCTTTTTCAGGACATTTACATATTTTCATTTTAAGTGACAGACTGTATTGATCTAAAAGGATAATGTGATGTTAAAAAAAAATCTGAAGTGTCCTATCTGGGCTCCTCAATATAGACTGGTTGATGTTAGACAGTATCAGATACTGAATGCAGTGAGTGGCTTTAGTGAAGGACTTGGGTGAAGAAGTTAGTGAAATTCTCGTACATCTAGGATTGCTTTTGTCTTTATAAGGTTAAAGTTTTATTTGTGGAAGAATTTTCAGAAATGCTGCAGAGCTTTTTCAGGTCTCTAATTTCAAAAACCTACACAAATAGGTAGCTTTCTGCAGATGAGTATTCCAATCCAGGTGCAAGCTCACATCACTGCACAGCTGATGCATTATTAAATGTTCAAGCCAAGGAAGAGGAAGAAAATTCCTCCATGCCCTTCTGTTCCTTAAGCCAAAAGCTTTTAAACAAAACAACATTACTGAATTATAAGACGAATATTTTTATTTAATTCATTAATACAATATGCCTTCAGTTTATATACTTACACTACATTACCAACTGATTATATTTGTTAAAATCCTTACATGGTAATGACAGGGGAAAAAATTTCCTGACCTTAATAAGGGTAAAACAAATCTGGATCAAAATAATGTGATAAGGGTTTTTTTTCATATTATTTATGCTACTTTTAAAATATATTTTGCATTAACTTACCTTGGACCATGAGAAATGGCTCATGAATTTCTAGGTCATTTTTCTTTCTGTTTTTTCGTGTAGGTATAGAGAAAATTTTGCATTCTTGTTTCTGCTGATTTTTAAAAAAATTGGTAATAACATTTTCTTCATATGTGCTGGTGCCAAGCACTGAAATTTTAAAGAGTTCTAAACTTGAGGTTGGACACTAACAAGATTCTTTCATTTACTTTGAGATTTGTTTGTTCATCTCAGTCCTGAAGCTTTAAGTTGAGGATCTGTTCGTTCTTTCAAAATTTTGGCCAATATATACAATAGATAGGTGCAATTCTGTGTACATTCTGCAATATGTGCCACATGAAGGTGTTTGGTGGCTTTATATTCACAGAGACTTGTATAGAACAGAAAATAGGTTTTATGCATCAGCATAACTTATTCATCTTCCATCACCATGCACACAGGTCTTAGTAAAAATACTAGCAAAGTGAACATTGTTGTAGATTCTGCTAAAGATTTGTTTTTAATTTATGAGTTTTCTCTCAGTGTAAATTGTGTGTAATGGTTCCTTCAAAAGTTAGCTTGAAGATTTTATATATTAGAGAATGCAGACAGACAAGAATCATCTCACTGAAATGTTAATGTGAACATCAGAAATTATCTTTTATCTTATCAAAATTTATGAATGTGAATTGGTTCTTAATCTATATACAGTAATTAAGTAGATCCTTTTTATTAATATTTTCTTCTTTTCTACTAATTACTCTTGCTTTGTCCTTCTTTATAGAGAGCTATTGGAAAATTTGCTTCAGCCATTTTAGCCTTGCCAAAGTCTATCATTAAACTACCCAAAACTATTCTTCAGTATTTAATCAAAGCAGCAAAGGTACTTTATATATTGCAAATGCTCAGTATGTGACCTAGCCTGTAGTTCTTGACATATATATATGCCTCTGTCCTCATCTGCATTTTTTCTCTTATATGAATGATTTAAAAAAAAATAGTGACAGTTAAAGCTTCATTCCAAGTAAATGCAATACATATTTCATAGTTTTTGAATGCTCAAGCCACAAGCAATGTGGTTTGTCTATTTTAAAGTGTAACCCTAGAGAGAAAATGCAGACCCGAATTCTCATTTTCTTCTGATGCTACTATACAAGACGGTCACATCAAGTTGCATGTATCTTATGGACACTGTGGTAATCGATCTCAGAAAGCTGGTAAAAGTTTTGTAAAACACACATTCTGCTCCAAACACGTTTTTATCTCTTTTCTGGCCATTGTAATCATAAAAATATTCTTGCCTCCTCTCTTGTCCTCCTGGAGTACATTTAGCATTTCCTACCTTCGAGTACTATGTATCATTTTACACTCCATATATGTATGGACTGAGTGTTACAGATTGAGCATAACACAGATACCAGCTCCAAAGCCTAAGAGATACCAATTTGAAAGTTTGTCCAGTAGTAAAAACCTTAACTAATACATATTTATGCACCCAGTCTGCTCTTAATATATCCCCTACTTAGCATAAGTAGTTACATTAAATTTATAAATCAAATGCCTTTCTTAATTCAATTTTTTTGTCCCCTTCCAAATCTACCTTTTGCCTCTAATTTCTTTTTTCACACTGTAACTGTTGCTAGCATACACTTTCACAATTAACTGTACAATGGCAGATGTTAACGGCCTCTGCTTTTCAGTAGGTAGCATGGTGTTAGTTAACATAAGTATCACCATTCCCCCACATCATCGTCCATCATGGCAAGACTTCACGAACGAAGATTTGGGAGGGTTTTACCCACGCTTGCTGCAAGCGCACTGATGGCTGATAAGGCCAATGCGAGATAGGCAAGTCCGGTTGCAAAAGGCACAGCAGAGAGTTTCCATAGGTGGCACTATCAAGGCGCGGTTCTTTCTGCGGTGTCTTGTCTCCCCTAGATCACCTTCATTAGAAAACACCTATTACAAGGCAAAGAGAAACCAGGGCATCTGATCCCACATATTTTCTCATGTTGTGGTTATTTTGGTCAATTCAGACATAGAAAAATAAATGTACAGATTTTGAGAAATTTGGAAGAGGACCTTCTTATCAACAGTACTAAAACAGTTTCCTTCCATTGCTGTATACATTCACAGAACAAAGTATTTTTCCCTTCATTTAATGTCAGTTGGACCATTTTTAAAAGATGCCTCTATTGTTCCAAAGCAATATATATAGGAAAATTTTAAAAATATAAATAAACCAAATAGAAATGTTACCGTTCTGTCCTATGAGGAGCAGTCCCAGCTTCACTGAGATACGTGTGTGTTGTCACTGTCTGCATGTTTGCCATGTGAATTAATAGAGCTGTTTCATTACTCTGCTTTTTCAACCTCATGCCTGCATCTGTGTGCTTTCCTGCCCTGTCTCTGTTATCAACCTGTGTTGCTTAGAAATAGAAGACAGTGCAATGCCAATTGAAGATGATTAACATTTTTCAGTGAAAAGCATAAAACGAACAATAGAACGTTGTGTAGAAGATAAAGTTACTTTAGTTTCTGTTATTCACATACAATCTTTTGTCATCTAGTGATAAAAACTATGAGTTTTTTGTTTTGTTTTTCCTGTAATCTTCCTTCACAGCTTAAGCAGAACTATTAAAAAGTTACTTCTCAGCAACCTTTTTTTACTTTGACTTTTATTTTTCCCACTGCGGTAGTATTTTAAATATTTTGGGCTAATTTCATGCTTCATGCAGTCACACAGGTCAACAGACTGTTGATCTGAGTGAGTGCTATGTGCAGGATTTGGTCACATAAATCCCCCTTGATAAACAGGTAAGTATTACTGTCTTCATTTTACAACTGGAAAAACTGAGGCAAGGGGATTCATAAGTAGCTTATCTGAAGCAAGAAAGACAGGCATTGTCAAAATCAGGATGTAATTTGAGGAATTCCTGACTGCCATGTTTGGAACTCTGTATAGATCCACTGGTATCTAAAAAAGGGGGGGAAAAATTACCTAAACTATGAAAAATACATCAATACCAGTACAGGGATATCTCTACATCTTCTGATGCTTTAGTTAGTTGATTGCATCACTTTCTCTTAAAGTTTCCATTACTCTCCATCTTACCTTTAAAACGATAAAGTAGAAGTACAGAATTAAATGGAGAGATTCAGATGAGGTAGCCTATATGCTCAACAAGGTATTAAGTCTCGAAGTTCAGAGCATGAATTTTTGTGTGTTCTAATGAAACTTGATTCAACCACAAGTAGTTTCACATTTGGTTTTATGCTTACAAAAATAGCACATGAAAACTCAGCACATCTACAGGGGAAGTGTTTGATTTGGGATTAAAAATATTTCCTTACCTCTGCAGATCTGAATGTCTTTACTAAAACTATATAATCCTGCTTGTGGCTTATTCTATGGCTTACTCTCAGAACAGGAAGAACTTTGAAATAAAAGAGTTTTTTCCTTCCAGTTTGTCTATCAAGCTTGGATTACTGACCCTAAAACAGCTCTACGACAGAGGCGCAAAGAGAAGAAAGGTTTTGGGAAAGAGAAGCGAAGGCGGAAAGGATCTGGGGATGGTAGGTATCCACTTGCATTTTTAAAAATATAATATTAAATATTGCCTGTTGTTTCTGGTAGCGAACGGCAGGTGATCTTTAGAGGACAAGTGTTCTCAGTTCTGGCTAGGAACTGAAAAAATGAGTTTACCTTTGGCTGGTGGTCTTTCCCTGCACCAGCCCATGACAAGGTCAGGCATGCCCTTCTGTTCTGCATAATACTCATTGAGGGAGATAAAGGAGATGGGATATATGTATTTCCATGGAGTTGCAAGACACATGCCCAGAACTTCTGGTAAATAGAAAGGTTCAACACGTTGCAGAAAATATTTTGGGGAGTACTTGCAATAGAAAGCCTTACCCCTTGTAAAGACATAAGTTTATAAAGAAAACAGCTTCGTAACTGACAGCATTATTCCAGAATATAGGAGTGTAAATGCCAGGTGTTTGTCCAGAACCAGGCAGAACAAGTATGTCACACTTTAACTCGCTCACCTCATAAAAAAGTTTATCTTTTTATCTTTTAAGTCCAGGCTTCTCTAGAGTTGATCAAAGTCACTAATTTTGATGGTAAATTCATGTGTGTTCCTGGGGAAAGGTGTTGAAGAGCTGTTTCACGAGGGAGTTCCTGAAGAACTGTAGTCTCAGGTGGAGCTGTAAGAAATATTCAGTGAAATAGCTGCATGTTATTTCTTTTGGCTGCATTTCCTAAAGATATATTGTTCCCTAAAGAAGCTTGAATTGATACATGGGGAAGAATATCTAGAAATACTTTTCACTTTCCATGATGTACTCACTGAGGAACTCACATGTCCATGAGCCCCCTTAAGTTCAGAGAGAATTAAGTAGGTAGCTAAAGGAAAAAATGCAGATGTTAATAGGGTTTTACTGGCACTGTAAAATCATTCATGCCCCTGAAAAAAACCCAGTTTATAAGTGGTATTCATGTTTTTCTCATTTTTAAAACAAGAAAATATAAAATCAAAAGCTTTTGTGGTCAATGTAGATGGGGAAGAAGGGAGCCCATACACAGGCTGAATCAGCTAGATGTTTACTCCATGTGGTATCTTCACCTATTGAAAAGAAGGAGCTTTATAATTGGGCTGCTGCCACTGATGCTGCAGCTGCAGTTATTGGGTGTTAGATAAAGGGAAGATCATTTGTCCATCCTTCATTTCTGTCTGAGATTCTACATCACTCTTCTGCCACAGGCCTAAGTAAAAGCACATAGTAGTTTCAAACCAATTCTTCATTTCAACCTGATGGTGCCACTCAGTTCCTTCAGGTTTGGTAGGTCAGAGGCAGAAGATCAGAGTACCGATCGGGTTGCCTTTTTGCAGTAGGTCAAGAAGTGAGCTTGCGTCACTTAGAAGGTGAGGCTGCTGAGTGTGTCTGAGAGTGAGAAATTATCTGGGTTTACACCAAGAGATGATCTTGCTCAGCAGCCTATCTAGTAAGAAAATGCCACTGCAATGAAGAGATGGGTGGTTATCCATGAAAATCTTCACTGACAGGTTGTCCCCTCACTTGAATCCTTTAGAAATGGAAATATGCTGTTTGTTATGGTGGTATGTGAGGAACCAGTCACTACTGCTTAGTAACTAGCATTTTCTAGCTTGAACGGCATCCCTTCTATAGGTGTAACACTCACTGTTTCCCTCATTGTTAGCAGGAGGTGGCACTGATGCAGACTGTGAAGACAGTGAAGAGGAACCTGTCAAGAAGAAATCTGATGGACCAGGTATGAAGGCAGAGCAAGGGTTTCTCTGCTGTTACAATGCAGTTGTGACCTGTAACTTTTCACAGAGAGGCATATCACAGAGAGGCGTATCACAGAGGCATTCCAATGATCCCAGGCTTGTGTTAAAGACACAAAATCAATTCTAACAAATACAGTAACTTCCTAGATACTGCCATACTGCCATATTTTCAATGGTGATATTTGCAAGCCTTGAGCATCGGAATTCCTGGTTCTGAACTATTGGCTACTGCACTCATTCTCTATACTCATCAGTAAATACCTCTGCTGGCTCAGACTTCATCACTTGCTGTGTACTTTACTTTTAGAGCAACTTAAGCCTAGATTCCAGACTTGATTACATAAAGCTTGTGTTTTTTTAAAGCATTGATTTTCAATGTCTGAAATGCTCTTATTAGCACAAAGACCTTGTGGGGTTTTTTTCAATGTGTTTTAGCAAAGTTAATATAATGCTTTTGTTGGTACTTGCCCATTCAGCAAGGTACAATAGTCACCTTTAAAAAATTGTATTTTCCTGATCTTACGCCTCCTTATTCAAAATCAGACTTAGGGCTGTTCTGCACAACAGAAGAAGTGCCAGCATTTTGCAGGATCTTGCCCATATTGAAAGTTTTCCTACAAAGACATTTAATAGTTCATAAATCTAAGTTTGGCTCCTTGTTACTAACTGGAGTAAAAGAAGAAAATAGATTCTCCTATTAAGTAAGTCTTCATCATGGCTTACCTTAAGTGAGACTTTGTCATTAAAAGCTATTTTTCTTCTCTATTTAAAATTGTTTCCCACAATTTCAGTTAGAATTGTGTCCCTGAGTGAGTCACAGGATAGATGTTACAAGGATATGGGAGATGTCATTTCAGTCTCAAATAAATGGGTTGCATTGCTGTGGGAGTGGTGGACTTTTTTATTTGTTACTTACTGACAGTGCAGTTATCTGTATTAAAACAGAAGTTAATCACTCAGATGAATCTCCAGGGATATATTGTTGATGCCACATGGGAGTTAGGGAAAAAGAAGGGGTGTTAAAAATAACATGTATTAGAAATAATCAATATAAGGTGCTTTATATTTTTGTTGAAATTCCTAGGCAAAAGTTGTTAAAGAAGGTGGTTAGAAAAATTAGATAGTAACTGGTAATTAATCATTAGTATCGTTATGAACCTTAGGTCAATTCCTATCTCACACTCTCAG
The DNA here is from genome assembly GCA_013399695.1 of Formicarius rufipectus. NCBI lineage: Eukaryota > Metazoa > Chordata > Aves > Passeriformes > Formicariidae > Formicarius > Formicarius rufipectus. The sequence continues at coordinate 161,534 of VXAU01001092.1, read as the reverse complement.
GCAGGCAGAGAGAAGACTTTTCTGCATTTGACCCTTCTCTGCCAAAAGTAAATACTCATTTCCTTTTTTGAAGACGTTTGAATGCAATTGATTCCCAAAAGATTATTTTTAAAAAGTCTTGGAGAACAGCAAAGGTGCCAGAACAACTATAGGGTCATTAAAAATGTATGCTAAATCACCTCTATCCCAGAGAGAAAAATGACCTTCCAGATTAGACTAGAAGTGCTTGGCACCACGGTGAGACTATTGCATGTCAGTGGTGGTCATCAACACTAAAGAACATTTTAACCTGAGAGATATGCTTCTCCTTAAGTCAGTGGCACAAATTATATATGGGAGAGGAAGAGTGTGGGTTAAAAAAGAATATTTACATGTTGTATATTTTTGTCTATGAGTGTTGTCTTCATGTATTTATAATATCATTTGGAATTCAAAGGAAATAAATGGTCCTTGAAGTAGATAGAAACAGCTTTACATTTAATTTCTAATGGTGAGATTTCCTTAACTTCAAGGCCTGCATGTTGAATGAATAAAATTTAAGTAGATAACAAAATATCTACAGTTTTTAATGACATAGAGAAGGCCTAAAAGAACTGGCAAAATATTACTGAAATAATTATATGACCAAGTGAAGGGGAGGAATACTCTTATGTTTTGGGGGTAGCAGACCGGTTTCGTGGCATAGCTCATGTAATTGGTACAAACTGCTATTCCAGCATCTGCTTTCCAGGCATGTACCACTAGTGATTTTTGTCTTTAGTTTCTCTACACACATACGTGCATTCAGCCTACACAGACAAGCACATCCACAGACGTGTGCATGTTTCTCTCTAGGAAATCTTCTGCTTCATTGTCGGTTCACCTTTGCAGTCTTTGTAAGGAGCCAGTGTGCGCTCTCACAGCGTTTGGCATGCCATCTTGTGGTACAGCTAAGACGTGAGGTTGTTGAAAGCGTCACGCTCAAGCACACATATTGGCTCCTTAGCATCTACTTCAAACATTTTGTCCCTGTGTGGCAGATTATTGACAGTTTTCTACTATATCTTGGTCTGGTTAATCTAAAATTCATATTTATACTGGTTCTCTGGGCTTTGGAACCTAGCAGAAGCAACTAGCTCTGGAACTGGCTAGTCGGAATTAATTTTTTTTGTATTTCATAGATTCATGGAATCATAGAGTGCCTTGAGTTGGAAGAGACCTTAAAGATCATCCAATTCCAATCCCTCTGCCATGGGCAGAGACACCTCCCTCTAGACCAGATCACTGAGTGCCCCATCCAACCTGGCACTGAACACTTGCAACACTATATGAGAACTGTAGTGTGGTGTGTATGGTTGTGAGAAGTAAAATAAGTTGAACGTCCTGTTTTTTTTATGAGAAATGCAGTTACTAATGCTAAATGAACTACTGAAATGAGAAATTGACTTAAGACAGATGTATTGAGCAAAATAAAGTATTATTGTTGTTATAAACCCATAAACCTTATTCACGGAAAAGTGTACTGTTTTGCCATAATGGTGCAAGAATAAAGGTTTATAAATTATTTTTTTTTCCTAGTTGTGCTAGTTGATCTGTGATCATTGATGGCATAGTGCAGCCTATTTAGAAAAACAAAGGCTTTGAAATCTGTAAATACAAAGAGGTGGGTTTAGGAGGATGGAAGACTGCGAGAAACTGTTTAGGCAGGTTAGACTTCAAAACTCAGCAAGGTTCAAGCACAAAAGGCCAAGTTTGTGCAGAAAGAAACAGAAGTGAATAGATAGTTAATGGGTTCAGCTCAACACACTGGCTGAGCAGTTTTTCAGATCGCAGGACCTGGGGATGGTGAATACTCTCAGGAGATGCCTAAATCCTTGGGTTTCACTTTACAGACCAATGCATACAGTGTGTCTAAAATCAGACTGTTTATATGACTAGCAATTGCAGGACCAAGGACTTAAAGGGCGGAAAAGGGATTCCAGATGATAAGCCTAGGCATACAGTCAGGAAAATGGTCCAGACAGCCAAAAGGCCTCCAGCCATCTTCAGAGATTCCTTAGTATGACAGGATCTTGCAGACTGGATTATTATTGTTATTAGAGAATAAAGGAAAAATTAATCTAACTCTAGGCAAAAGTACAATAAAAGATATTTATGTTCATTAACTCTGTTTTGCTTTTGTTCTCCCTTAGATAACATCATCAAGAGGATATTTAATATCTTGAAGTTTACTTGGGTCCTTTTCCTGGCAACACTAGACAGTTTTACAGCTTGGCTTAATTCCATCTCAAGAGAACACATTGATATCTCTACTGTACTGAGAATTGAGCGCTGTATGCTGACCAGGGAGATTAAGAAGGTAAGGTCTTGGGGTTTTTTTGCCTGTTAATGCCATTTCCAGCTTGGTGAAAAATGAAACGTTGTGTTTTCAGATCACTGCAGTAAGGAAGAAAATTATAAAAGTCTCACTTCTATGTGCATTTTAAAAATAAGTCTGGACTCTTTTGCTGCTTGCTGGTTTATAAGTTTATAAATAAGAAATTATTTGATTTATTACCTGGACACAAAACAAATTATTGGAAAAATAATTCTTTGAGAGGTTGATAGAAGATTTTGACAGGAACACTTCTATTACGTGTTGTGGTTTTGAGGGGACAAAATAGATTGAGAGGACAAAAGGGAAGAAAATCATGGCATTTTAAACAGCTCAAAAACTACCTCAATACACTTATTTCCGTCCTTTTTGTAGACCAACTTGCATCAGAAATAACTGCTAACATACAGGCATAAAGTTCATCGATCACAATGAAGCTATGTGGTCCTTCACAAGCTAGTTGTATGTTAGTAAAATCCAATATTATCAAATATTATTGTTGCTAGTGTAATTAAAAATGTATTTGGATCTTCCAGGTGTAAGTAGATGATACCTTGATGCTGGATAAAAGTCTCATTTTAAACACAGATACTTTTAAATATGTCACTAGCTACCCAATGATTCTTACGGGTTTAAAATTTATGCAGAAGCCAGGCTAACTGCCTTTCTAAGGCCATTACTTATCTGACCCTTATTTTCATTGTTCTTTGCTACTTCTCACCTCAACTCTTTGAGTTTTTCCTATCCTTTGTTCCTAGTAGATTTAGTATTTTATTTATTTCAATCGCATGTTGCCAGCATCTTTATGCTGTTTTGATTAAAATAGAGCCCATATGTCCTTGCACAGGCTACTATATTGTACTTCAGTTCTAAATCTTCTGGTACTAGGGCTTCTCTCTAGCATCACCAGGTCTCTGTAGCAGCCCCATGACTGTCATTGCTGCCCAAGAAAGGAGGCTCTTGCTGCAACCCTCACGATGTCGTGTCTTTGTCCAGTGTAGAGCTGAAGACAGTTAACCTGATGGATGAAGTTCCTTAGGTATCTCTCCCAGCTCCAGAAGAACCTGAACTTAAGTCCTCCACCAGCTGTGCAACCCTTGCCCTGTCACAACTCCTATCTTTTATCCCAGGCCTCCAGGGAAGCTCTAATGTAACCTGTGCTACTTTCAGAGTCAGGCTGTCACAGTGGCACAAACATTTATCACTGCAGAAGCAACACAGCTTGTATACAAAAAAATTAATAAAAAACCTGAGTTTCAGATTTTGCCCTTAAGTTTTTGGGTTTTGTTTTGTTCGATTTTTGGGGTTTTTTGGGTTTTGTTTTGTTTTTTTCAAAAACATCAGATTTTGAATATTGTAGTTTGGTACACTGTAAAGGACCACAGTTAAAATACTAAAATCTAATAATATTAGTAAAGGAAATAGAGGCAATATTTTAGACTACTTTTATTATTTTAGCTGGAAAAAGTAATTTCATAAGACTTCATTATAAGTCAGAAAAACGACTGTTCAAGAATAGCAATCTGTCGTCTCGGTGTGTCATCTGAAGTCAACACAACTGCTAATGGAATAATTGGATGTGCTTCTGCCTAAGAACAGTCTATAAAATTCTCAGTTTTATTCTTGTGACACCTTTAGAATTCTGATTACAATATCATTGCCAGCAAGACTTGATTTTGTGCCCAGATCTGGGCTGACAGTTAATAAAACCATACTTTCATGAACTTGCTTGATTGTAAAGTCACAGAGAAAGAGTAGTCTTTTATGTATTTTTCATGGCTTTCCAACTGTGTCCATAATTCATGAATAAATTCTGATTTGGGGACACTAATGAAGATCTAAATCAATTTATACATGACCTGTTTCTTCTGGGGTTTTTTCCATTTAAAAAAACCGCAACTGGTCACTAATAAGATGTATGATTGTTCTTAGAGTCAGTGAAGTTATCTAAAAGAGATATATCAAAAGTAACTGGAGTACAGACTTAGTCATAGTCTCAGTCCATATCTCATTCTCATGCTGAATGATCTTCAGTCCACCAGCAGAGTTGTGGTGGATATATATACTGAAACCTGTCAGTTGCTCCAGTTTTGTTTGAAAACCAAACACTTCATGCCATGGTAATTTAAGTCAGAATCTGACTTGCACTCTGAAAAGGAATTTCAAATGGGAGATATGATTTACTAGGCAGCTGTTTGCACAATCCTTAATCTATTCCTTGCTAAATGACAGAAGAAACTAGTTCCTGGAAGAATACTTCTGCTCTGCAGTGTACATCTACCTCTACTCTCCTCCACAGGGAAATGTTCCAACACGGGAGAGCATCCATTTATATTACCAGAACCACATGATGAAACTTTCTGAGGAATCAGGACTGGACTCAATTGATAAAAATCCCAGTCAAGCAGCTGGTTTGCAAGCATCTGAAAGAATGGATAGTTTAGATTCAGCAGCTTCTCATGACAGTATCTCCAGGTACTGATTTAATTTCATTTTGTGAAAGATAGTGGGACCATGCAGTAGATGTAATATTAGATAACATTTAAGTACCGATGAACTTTCTAATCAGTGTTGAATTCTCATTTTGATTTTTCAGTGCCATTTTAATAGTGAAAACTGTGATGTGTTGCTATTCCTTTATAGTGGTGTACTCAGTTGTTAGCTTGGCTCCTTTTCCACTGCATGACTACCCCACTGCTTTCTGTTTCCCCTGCAGTTAGGAGTCATTGGCAGAGGTTCTGTTCCCGTGAAAAATAATGGAAAATAAGAGGCTACTGAGGTTGCTTCTGGGATTTCTGGGTTTCGGAATTCAGGCATGTAGTTTGGGGCATGATCATTCATAGTGAATATTTTGTCTTTGTAAAATAAATTGTTGTCCATTGCCCACAAATCAAAAACTTCGCATTGAAAGAGATTCTGCGTTTGAGAGAACAAAATCCCCCTCTCATACCCACAGGGCAAAACCAATCTGAGTAATCTGATTTCCTAACTGCTATGATTACAGTTCAACAGAGCTCCACATTTGTTAATCAAATACCCACGTTAGTTCAGGAAAGCCACCATCCTCATTCTTTTCTGGAAATGGATGCCATCAAGTCCCTTGCTGAAGCTACTGAACTTTGTTTGATGCTCCCAGCAAAGTCAGAACCTACTGTGTACAGTAAATTATGCTTAGCTTTTAATAATGACATATGGGTAGATGTCAGCAAACTGAAAATAATGAGGACTTGCCTTCCTTTGTGATATTATTGAAAAGCAGGTTTAAGAGAGTGCCTGTGAGTGATGTGCTTCAACAAAATATCCACAAATTGCTCCCCAGGGTGAGCACCAGACTTGGAGAGGTTCACTCCAGTGAAAACACCAAATCTGAGCAAATCTTTCTTGGTGGCTAGTTACCCAACTAAGCAACACCTTTGTGTTTTTTTCTCAAAGTTTTACAGGAGTCAGATGATGTGAGAAAAATGTAAAGTCAAATTCTATTCACCAGTTCTCTTGGAACAACTTGGATATCTGCAGAGCAGATTTTAGCCCCACAAAGTTCAGTCTCACCTAAAGAATGAATAGTAGCATCAGTCCTGCTTTCATTATGCAGGTTTTGGTGGACTGTTTACTGTAGATAGAAGTTATCATTATTCTCCAATCATGTTTAGCAGGACCTTGAACTGTAAACAAAGGGAAGCCANAAAAAAAAAAAAGACAAATCTTGTAATTTTTATGTATAGATTGTACCTCTTCGATGAGATGGTATCCGGTGTTGACCGACACTTATGCTTTTTTTTTTTTCAGAATAGTCACTCGTTTTTCACCCTGCTTTGAGCACATTTACACTTTTAGAATGTCTTTTCAAGCTCAGAGAATTCAATGATTCTGTGGTTCTGCTTTGCAACAGAAAAATTTAAATCTTCCACATGTGTTTCTGTCACCTCCATTGCCTTAGAAGTCACAAAATTTATCACCAAAGGAATAGCAAAGGCTATATTAGGACTGATTTCTCTAATCTCAAAATCTCTTTCTGGTAATGAACAATCAAATATTCGCACACTGAGTATTTATAAATTGTGGATATCTGCTATACTAATAGAGGAAGCAATGATGAGTCTGTTGATTCAGTGATAATGCTGTCTGTTTATTGGGGCACTCTTGCATATCTCTTCCAGGGATTACAGAAGTGCTTATGACCTTTTTTAGAAATGTAAAGTGTTTTAAACTTTATGAGAGTTTATTGAGTGATATTTATTTTATTTGTGCAAACAAGAGAAAATGTATGTCAAAGTAATGATTTCCAGTAACTGAAGAATCCCTGTGACCATGGATCTTGAGTGACAGTGGAAAACTTTTGAGGAGTGGCAGAGGGTTTCTATTCCATTATCCTTTGGTTGTACTACGCAAAATTCTGAAGTGGACATTAGGTCCATGAGCAAGGTGAGCACATGTGAAAGTTCACAGGAATGCTGAAGCAGAGAAGCTATTCTGCTATAATCATAATGCTCACTACTCAGGACAGGAATTACTCTTGGTATCTGCTTAGTGCTCTAAACACTGTTTATCTGGAGAGAGCCCTGTTGATCACCTGCAGGAACTGTAAATTTCTTGCGAAGTTCAGACCTGACCCTCAAGGTCTAATCCAGACATGATCTTACCCTAGACAAAGCTCTAAAAGGACTTTTGTATAGTATCCTTTATGGAGTTTTCTCTTTTAGTAGAAGTGTCATTTATTCTCTGTTGTTTTTCCACAGAGTAGTTAGAGGTATAATGAGGTATTCATAAAGTATTTATTTGGTTTCTCTTTATGTATCCTAAAGGCAAAGTACAACGTTCATATGGACCAGGAGAAGAGACTGATGTTGATCCTTGCCAAGCTATTTGACAAATAGCACCAGAAGGGATTGAGATCTAGCATGGTAGAGCATTTGCTGCAGTTTGTTTCCATTTGACTGATGAACTGCTTATTAGGTTAAACAACTTGTGAATTTTTGTATGATGATTGGGAACTTACTAAAACTAGTTGGCTGCCCTTATGGGACATTGCCTATTATTATGTAATAGCAGCTAGACACAGGTCCTTAGTCAGATTTCAGGATATCAAAGGTTTTGTATTCAGTTCAGTTTGTATTAATTTTTGTCTGTCACAAAGAACATTTTCAGTTCCCAGCTCTACCTAGGTGTAGACTTGTATAGGAGCTGCATGTGGGAGCCCCTGACCCTCCTGTAAGAGTAAATATACAAGTGTGATCAGAGTGTTTATGAGCACCACTTTGTATCTGTGCTTCCCTCACCAGATGGGAGAATAAGGCTTGAGGCAGGGAGTACTGGAGAAGTAAGTTTTGCCTAGTGATGTAGGGGAAAGGATGAAGAGAGAATCCCTGTTTAGACTACATCAAAGTCCAGTTTAGGACTGTGAATATTAGGAATTGTATGGAATTTTTACTTGCCGGTGTGCAGAATGTAGTAGTTCAAACAAATAATACCAGTCAGTAACTAGCCCATGGACAGGAAAAAAATCCAGAAAAAATTTGTAATTCACCTCTTAAGCTAATAAACTCCTTGGATAGGGTAAATTTGTTTAGCAAAAAGGAAGTCATAAACTCAGAAATTTCCTGATCACTGAGGATAAAAACAGCTCTGTTATATATATATATATCCCCATTTCAAATGGATGCCTGGTCAACTTTATATAAAATGCTTGAACTCAGGGCTTTTAATGAACATTCAGTTTAAAATGCCTAGTTCATGAATGTTTTTAAGAAGCTAATTCCTTTCAAGGTCTTCAAGAATACAAATTTGAAAAGTCACTCAGGAATATATACTTGGATCAAATTTATGTGATAGTAAATGACCAGAATCAACATCAGCTTTGCCCAGTGTAAATCTCTCCACTTTATTGGTGTTCTCATTTCCTCCATGTTCAGAAGCATGTCTCTAAAGTACATAAAGAATATACAGACTGTGCTACAAATGTTGTCTCATACACATGTCCTGACCTTTGATGATACAGAGCAGCGGCTCGGTCAATAATTATTCTGATGATTCATTCTTCATTTAAAACATCTTTAAACCAAATATTTCAGGCACTTGTCTGGGCAAATGTTTTTATCTATTGAGATTAATAGATGTTTTTCTTTTGATTTTTCTGGGAGCTAGGTCAGGACTTTCATGTTTGGGAGGGCAGCTGGCATTTGTTTCTTCCATTGAAATTACATAAGCAGGCATGTGCTACTTTGATTTCAGCAGCTGATCCACTTAAGGCTCTTGGAAGGTTCCCTTTGAACTATGTCTGCGGTTAAAACACTTCAATGCCTTAGTAATAGGTGTTTCCCTAGAAAATAATAAACTGAGCCCTTGACATCAAAAATAACACATGGATAACATTGCAGCACACAGACAAACAGAAAGGTGATATGCAGAACTATATTGTGTACTTGCTTCCATCTTCCCATATTTTAGCACCAAAATCTCACTGATAGAACAGCAGCCTGTTCTGGAGTATATGGAGTATATGGCTATACTCCATAAAGTGTATGTGCAGAGGGAAAACTTCTCCCTCAAGAGCCCCCCTCAAGTCAGTAACCACAGCTTCAACTGCTTCCCATGCTGCTGAATCCGGCCTCTAGGGCAGATCTCCTGCTCAGTCCATTCTGTCAAAAAGATCATCAGTGACGGTAGGCCTCAGAATAACTGCTTCTTTGCTCCACATATTTTGCTTTTTCCTCCCCGTTTTTCTTAAGGCAATAATTGCAAACTGTCACTTCATGCCAGCAGATTTTTTTTCCTCACTTCAAGCTAGTAAAACTGAAGTAACACGGAGAATGCCATTGCATTCCTTTCTGACCTCTTTCCGAATTCCCTGTGCCCCTGGACAAACATAATGCTTGCCAAGGAAGTGAATCCTCTGCTGCTGCTGCTGCTGCTGCTCAGGTGTCACACAGATGGACTCAAAAGGAGAAAAGTAGGGTGTAAATCCTGTGTTTTGGGGTCCCTTCTTTTTTAATTCTATCTGAGAGACTCAGGCAGGTTCACTACACATGTTAAAACCCCAGGTCCCTCAACTCATTTCATAGACCTCTATGTTTTTCAAAGATTTTTACAGGAGAAATAACCCTTTTACCTACCACATGTCATTAAGGTATTTGTTTCTTTCTATGTTAGATGCTTGTATTTAATTATGTACTTTCTTTCTCATAACTCATCCAGTTCTTTTCTCCAATAAGGCATAAATGCTCAATGTATGGTGTATGTCTCTGGTGTCCTGTTGTATTTGATAAGTGAAAGGAGATAAGGGTTTTATTATATCTGTTCTTTATCCCAACATGTGCATGTTACCAATTTTGAAATACTTTTAAGCTGTGATTGAATTAAATTGAATTTTCTGGAAAGAATCACAGGGCTTCCTAGTAAATATCAAAATAAAAGCCATCCCATGCAGAGCAGGTTATGTTTGGCATGCATCTACTGGCTAAGTAACATATCCGATTTGGCTCTTTGGTTCGGAAAGAGGATTAGCCAATGTCTGACAGCTATTTTGCTATTTGTGGAATACGCGCTTATTGAGGCTCTTTTAGGAAATTGGTTTGTACCTGTGCAAAAAGATTCAGCACAGTATATCATTTATAAAATAGAATTTGTACAGAGGAGGTCAGTTCCCAAGGTATTCTTGTGGAATTTGGGAATTTCAGAGGCAAACAAAAAACCTGCTCACATACGTAAGTTTGTGCACCTGGAAAGCATGTAGAGCACTGTGTTGGGTTCATATCTTCTTGAATATGATTAGATGGCTGTTAGCCTTCTATAACCACTATATGAATTTGACTGTGAGCAAACTGAGTGTAGAAATGTGTTTCCATGGTGACTAAACAAATCCTTATCTTCTCTCTGAACCTTTTTTCTCTGTCAGTGTTCTGCTGCATGGCAAGCATATTTGTTTACTGAACCATTTGTATAGTAATACCATTTGTATTTAACACTGTCTTTGTAACTGTTTGCGCTGCTAGCTGCTACACTGAAGCAACCATGCTGTTCTCAAGGCAGTCAACCCTTGATGATTTAGATGGACCAGACACTGTTCCTAAAACAAGTGAGCGTGCTCGACCTAGGCTTCGTAAAATGCAGAGCATGGATATGTCCTCCTCATCAGCTGACAGTGGCAGTATAGTGTCCAGGTGCTTAACTCATGCATGCTTTGTTCACTCTTTTACCCATACCATTATACTTACTGCAGTGTACATGGATTTGCATTTGTGGATACGTGGTGTAGAGTGGTTTGCATGGTTAATGGAAGCTTTACTCCTGTCTGTGTTGTGGCATGGTTCTGAGGTTCAAAGTCAGGATCATAACCTAGGATTCATTGGTTGTTTCACTTCTTAATCTGTTTTTTGTTGTGTTCTGTTTTTCATTTTGTTCTGTTTTTCATCCTTAATTCATATGTTTTTAAAAGTTGTTCCATTACATTACACTGGTTGTTTAGCAGGCTAAAATCTGTATTTAATCAGCTAAAAAAATGTCTGATTTTCAGCGTTACTGAGCTGATGGTTGTTCTCAAATTGGAAGCTGGAAGTTAAGTTCCTTAGCTAATCAGTCATCCTAAATATGGGCTTAGATGTCTGATTTTAGAAACTAAGATAGGTGGTGTTTGCCTTGTTTTTTCGATTTTTAGTTTCCCCCACATAGGAAAAACTGCTAAATAGTTTTTCATTACTTTACCATTGAGTAAGGTGTTGGAATTAAGAAAGGGAAAATAGCTATGGAAAGATAGTGAATAATATTAACATCCAGTGCAAGAGTGAGCTGTTCGGAAATGTTCACTCACTTTTTGATGGGGAATATCCAGGGATTCAGATGACATTGGAAAGCAGTGTTGCAACTAATATTATAAATGTTAAATTTTATGGCATATTGCATCATTGTTCTTCAGTGTTTAAAGTGTTTTACTTTTTTTGTGTGTGTCAGTCAGTTTTGAAATTATGGGGTTTTATAATTTTGTGCATTTTAACCAAGATGAGTGCTACCATGAATCATCAAAACACACATGATCATAAATGTTACATCTTCTAACTAAAATGCTGCTACAAATAAAGTGATCGAACAGAGCCACAACAAATTCATAAACAGTGTAAAAGAGATGGAACCTAGTTTTTAATTTTGGCACAAGACAGTAGTGCCAGATGGCTTTGCTAGTGTGAGTTTTCTGTCGAAGTTTATGCTTTATGTGAAAATATGGCCCCATTTATTTTATAGGAGCTATGTGAAACCTAGTTTTGTCTCTGTTGAGATACAAGGCCATGCAGCCAACAAAAGACACTGAGTTGATGCCTATTGTCTAACCTATGGAGAAAGACTGGAATAGAAACTATGAAGACAAAGAGTGATGTTTGAGGGGAGAGGTGAAAAAATGCTCATGAGAGATGAAAAGGGTAAAAGCAAAGCCAACAAATATGGTGTTCAGATTCCCATCTGGGAGTCATCAAGCTACATGAATTTTCAATAACTGAGACTGTTGCAGTACACTTAAAACAGAAAGTGATTATGGACTACTGCATTCAGCTCTGGGAACCCCAACATAAGAAGGAGATAGACCTGTTGAATTGAGTCCAGAGGAGGGCCACAAAGATGGTCAGAGGGCTGGAACACCTCTCCTATGGAGACAGGCTGAGGGAGCTGGGGTTGTTGAGCCTGGAGAAGAGAAGGCTTTGATTACACCACATAGAAACCTTCAAGTACCTAAAGGATACCTAAAAGAAGACTGAAGGGGGACTTTTTACAATGGTATGGAGTGATAGGAAATAGGGTAATGGCTTTGCATTAGAAGTGAGCAAGATTAGATTACATATTATGAAAAAATTCTTTACTCAGAGGCAGGCAAGACACTGGAACAGGTTGCTCAGAGAAGTTGTGGATGTTGCACCCCTGGAAATATTTCAAGGCCAGGTTGAATGGGATTTTGAGCAACCTGGCCTAGTGGAAGGTGTCCTTGTCCACAGCAGGTGAGTTGGAACTACATAATATTTGAGGTCCTTTCCAACCCCAACCATTCTGTGATTCTATCCAAAGTCAAAAATAAGGAAGGTGAGTCAAGCGGAAAACTGATCAGAGTGAATAAGGACAGATGAAAAAGAAAATAGGTACATAGAGAAGTAAAGCAGGCAGATAGAGTAAAACTGAAGACTTCATTGAAGAACATAGAGCAATCTAATGGTAAGCAAGATACCCTGTTACTGGACCAGTTTTGTAATCCAGGTTGTATTTCTTAATGTTAGCAATTTACATGTTCTTTTGTTTAGAATCAGAGTTGGTATGTGTGTGTTCAGCTCCTGTTCCAGTTGTACACAACATCCATACAGTGGTCGTTAGAAGGAAGCCCATGGCTGATGATCATTCACCATGGAACATGCTTTAAATAGCAAGTCAACTCCAGTAAGAAAGTGTTTGAACTACTTTCAGAAAGTTAGTGTAGTTTCTCTTTTTTTTTTTTTTTTTTCCCTTTGCTGCTGTTAGAAGATAATGAGTAACTGTGAGTTCAGTGGATTGTCACTCAGGGAACAGATGGACCCAGATGTTCCATCTGTGTAAGAGGAGATAATGATGATATACTTTCTACCAGATTACATGAACTTTGAAGGCCTAGGAGTACAATAGAGTTGTGCTCAGCTGCCTACATAAAGGTACAATTAACAAACTTAGCTTGGTCATGAGTCTTGTAAACATCAACTCACTCTCTTCATCCATCTCTGACAGCGAACCTACGCAGGTCACCATGCTCTATTCTCGTCAGGGGACAACAGAAACCATTGAGGAGGTAGAAGGGGAGCATGAAGAGGAAGGAGCTCATTCTGCATCAAGGTTGGAGGAAGAAGAGGTGGAAGATTATAGCCTGGATTCAGAAGGAGCTGCATATACACCTGATACTGATGTGCCATTGTACTCTACAGTGGATAGCAATGCAGAAGCTCCACCTTCCTATAGCAAAGCTGTCAGCTTTGAACATCTTCCCTTTGGGTCCCCAGATGACTCAGCTGGTAAGAGTCTCATGATGGTGAGCCCAGACGACAGCCGAATGGACAAACTTGATACCATTCTGCCCCCATTGACACATGAGCTAACAGCCAGTGAGCTGCTTCTGAACAAGTAAGAACCTTTGAAAATTATGGCTCACAATGTGTAAAGTTGTGTCATTACTTTGTTTGTTTGTTTTTTTTGTCTCAGAATGAGCCTGGAGTTTATGATGCAGACTGTGTGTTAAATTTGGTTTAAGAAGCCCATTTCCTGTGCAGTTGTTCTAATTACAGATTTCTAAAATTATTCAAATTCATCTTGGAAAGAATCTCTGCTTTCTCCCTAGATACAATATTTAATTGTTCCAATTAGCATTGAATTTCTGTGCTGCAATTATCATGGGGTCAAGGGCTCTTCTAAATATTCTTTGTGGAGAATGGTGATTTCACATGAGTTTCCTCCAGGGCTATCTGGGAAAAAATTTATCCTTTAATTATTTTGGATTACTGTAAGGGGAACTCTGACCTTTGTCAGTTTCTGTTTAAGCCAGTAGAAGCTCAGGGCTTCGTTGAGAGACTGCCTTGCTAAATACTTTCTTAAGGCTGTTCCCCTCTTTGCCCGTTAGACACTGTGCTCAGTAGCACAACCAGCACTGAGGTGGGGATGGTGCCACTGCACTTCCTCATCTGCTTTCTGGCCTGACTCAGCTGGAGAGAGCTTCCCCAAATGCAGGGACAAAATCTTAAACCATAGAAATGTCTTTCAGCCTGACTGCATCTGGAGAGAGAGAGGATGTGTAGAGCTGACTTTGTCCGATGCAGTATCATGTCTTCTGTTTTTCCGTAGTAATTTTTTGTTTTTAGTAAGATCTGTTCTCACATCAGGACACTCTATGAAAAGCAGAGAGAATTATGAATGTATCTGAAAGCTGCTGCATTAATATTTATTGAAGTCCTGTAAAGAGAAGATTGGACACATATAATTCTTAAGGGCATTTATTATGTTCTAATCCCAGGACTATTCATAACATAGATCTCATGATGTACCTCTGTTTTCTCTCCAAATTCCTATCTCTGTTGATAAATCAGATATGAATCCACATCAGTATGGTGTGATTTGCATGAGATATGTTGGTTAGGTAGGTGTAGGAAAATGGAGTTTGTAGAAGTTCTTAGGCCAGGCTGACTCCCTGGGTAAATTAAAAAACAGCTGAACAGTGTTTCTAGTTGTTTTGCCAGAAGGTCTTGTTTTCTGAGCTTAAAATCAGACTATTTGATTATAATACTAAATCACATATATTTTTTTTCTTCCATTGAACTTAGCAGCAGAATTTAATATTTTTCAAAAGGAAAAATAGCAATTTGAAAAGCAACTCTTGTGAGGTTCATTTTCATTTCACTTACAATACTCTACTCCTCACAGGATGTTTCATGATGACGAGCTGGAGGAGTCAGAGAAGTTCTATGTTGGTCAGCCTCGAGTCTTGCTCCTTATTTATGCCCTGTACAATACACTGGTGGCCCGGTCAGAAATGGTGTGCTATTTTGTGATCATCCTTAACCATATGATCTCTGCTTCCATGATAACCCTGGTGCTTCCCATCCTTATATTCCTCTGGGCCATGCTGTCTGTGCCTCGGCCAAGCAAACGTTTCTGGATGACAGCCATTGTCTACACTGAGGTATGCTGCTGTTTTTGCAACCCCATGTCTAACACAGAAAAGGAAATTTTTAAGTCTTGCATGGTCTCTTTTCTGCTTTTGATGTCTAGGAGCAGGGGCCTCTGGCCCTTCATATTAAGATAAATATTTGCTAAATTCCCCAGGAATTTCTGTGTTTGTTCTTGTTTGTTAGATCTTGTTTGTTATTTTCTTCATTGCAATGAGCAATATCCTTCCTGGCATGTAAAGTAGTTATCACAAGAACAGACCATTTGCAGGCAGTTACTGTGTAATTGTTAACGAGAGGCAGTATTCACTGCTTGTGGTATCTGAAGTACCACTGAGCATCATCTGCTGGTGGATGTTGGTTGACTTCATTGCTGAAGGAATAAGAAGTGTTATTCCTCTGTAGCAATTAATATGTTTTTTTTAATCTTCTCATAAAACTGACCAAGTAGTCATATTTCTCCCCTCTTAATCACCCAAAGATATTTTATCTGACATACTTATAAAACACCCCAAGTGTGTTGTGTTTCTGAATAGGTGGCAATTGTCATAAAGTACTTCTTCCAGTTTGGCTTCTTTCCGTGGAATAAACATGTGGATTACACAAAAGATAAACCTTACCATCCACCCAATATTATTGGCATTGAGAAGAAAGAGGGTTACGTGCACTATGATCTTGTTCAGCTTCTTGCTTTATTCTTCCACAGATCCATTTTAAAGGTAATCTGGGTTCATGTAGTTTCTTATTTTATTTATAATTTCTAGTTTTAAATTTTTAAGTCATTCATGTGATATTGGAAAGTCATTCATTTGGATATCAGGAAGAAATTCTTCACTGAAAGGGTTATTGTACATTTGATCTGGCTGCCCAGGGAAGTGGTTATCATCTCTGGAGGCATATAAAAGATGTGAAGATGTGGCACTGAAAGGACATGGTTTAATGGTGAACTTGGCACTGCTGGGTTAAGAGTTGAACTAATGATCTGAAAGATCTTTTGCAACATAAGTGAGCCTATGATATCCCCAAACAATTAATTTGTCTTCCCCATTGTGAACACGAAACTGAGCTTAGTAATGTCTGTGATAAATACAGGCATGTGACAGAAGCACAAGGTTGATATGCTCTCTTCTTCTTTTTCCTCTAGTGCCATGGACTGTGGGATGAAGATGAGAAAGGAGACAGCTCCAGTAATAAAGAGGATACTGATGATGAGCTCTCACTGGCAGGAGGCAGGAGAAACTCTTCTGCCTCTTTGAAATCTGTCAATCTTGCCACATCAGTGGAGTCCATCCATGTCCACTTCCCTGAGCAACAGACTGCCATCAGGAGGAAGAGCTCTAGCAGCATGTCACAGCTTTCACACAGGTCCAGCTTCTCCTCACACAGATCTAAGAGAGGTAAATGTCATGGCATTTCTGGGATTTGAAGAGCGAACATTCATTTCCCATAAGATCATTCTGCTGAAACTTTGTGCTGGTTGCTCCAGATCTCCCAGGGGCTACCGAATGCTGCTGCTTCTCAGTGATGAAATAGAATATGAACCAATGTATCTTCATGCTTGAACACACTCCAAGCCTTCTTAAAGTTCAAATGGAGAGCCATACTTTGTGATTCATTATGTTTTTAAAATTACATTATCCAAAAGCTGGGAAAGGAATGCTCAGTGTGGCCCAGATCCAGAAATTCTGGTTCAGCATAATCTCCAGCTAGAGGAAATGCAAAGCATATGTATTTTTCATATCTACATTTGATGATACTTGAACTAAGTTTGTATTAGGTATATTGAAGCAGAATACATGTCCCATCTTGTAAAAAGGGGAGGGTTACTCTAGCCTAAATGTATATATTACCAGTTGAGGTGACTGAATCAGATTAATCAAATACTTGCCTTTATCAGTAGTCTTCTCTTTTTATACTTATTCATCAAGTTTTGATCTGCCAGTGATTAAACCTTTACTGGATGCTCACAGGATTCTATCATATCAGGTTAAAAAGCAAAATAAAGCATGTCAAAGCTTCTTTGAAATGTGGGACTTGTATATGGGATGGAAGTCTTCTAGTTTTTGTATTTAAGCTTTTATTTTGAATTGGCTTTTCCTTCCCTCTCCTTTTTTCCAGGAAGTACCAGTACACGGAACAGCAGTCAGAAAGGAAGCAGTGTGTTAAGCATCAAGCAAAAATCTAGAAAAGAGCTTCTTATGGAAAAGTTTCGAGAACAAATGATCAAAGCCAAGGCCTTTACAATTAAAAAGTGAGCAATGTGAGGAGTGGTGTGGGTTTTGAGGGGAGGTTCCAGTCAGTAAGTCAGGAAAATAGCATTTTAAAGAGAGCAGGCTACTACTGCTGTGAAGTGTTCATTGTATGCAGACATCCCAGTAGCTGAACACCAGACAAAGTTGGCAGTTGTTCAAATAGCATCTATCCCATGTGAACTTGGTTGTCTGTATGTATTTCTACTGAACAACTTCTAATGCAATGGTTTACAAGCAATCAGAACAAGGGACTGGTTGTGAAGTCCTGTGAAGGCTGTCAGAGTAGATTTTAGATATATTTTAAAGTATTAGTCATACTACATTCAGCCTTTGTTTCTTTCAGTGCAAGTTACATGTTATTAAATCACATTATGGTCTATGTTGTTGTAGGACTCTCCAGGTGTACGTGCCCATCAGACAGTTTTTCTACAATCTTATTCATCCAGACTACAGTGCAGTGACTGATGTATATGTGCTGATGTTCCTTGCAGATACAGTGGACTTCATCATCATTGTGTTTGGATTTTGGGCTTTTGGGGTATGTCACAGAGGCATTTATGTGTTAATCCTCAGCAGGATTTACATGTTGTAGATGCTAAATATCATGTGAGTGCCCTTCTTCCTCGACCACCCTTATATTTTCCTTTTCAGAAACATTCCGCTGCAGCAGATATCACCTCTTCGTTATCAGAGGACCAGGTGCCAGAGGCATTTTTGGTGATGGTGCTCATTCAGTTTGGTACCATGGTGGTAGATCGAGCACTGTACCTCAAAAAGACTGTCATGGGAAAGGTCATCTTCCAGGTCATCCTTGTTTTTGGAATACATTTCTGGATGTTCTTTATCTTGCCTGGAGTGACAGAAAGGTATAACCTTTATAAGCAAATACAGATTGAATACTGGTGCTCTACCAAGTTGCTTGCATTTAAATTTGGTATGTTTGTAGCTAGGCTTTGGAATCATGGAATAGTTTCTTCTTGGTCTCATTTATAAGCAGAATGTTGGAGTGCCTCTCCACAGCAATAACTGTGGCCAATATAAGTTTGAGGAAGAATTAATTATATATGTAGAGAAATATTCCCAACTTTGGCCAAAATGCAAGCAGGTGTAAGAGAAATTGCCTGTAATTGAGTGACGAGAACCTTCAGCTGAGACAATGTTGGCCTCTGATCCAATTCCCTGCTGCCGAGACTGCTGATTCTGCTTTAGAAGAGCAAGTAGAAAATGTCTCCCTCATACTAACTTATAATGTAGCACTTTCCTGGAATGTGTGAACTGTGGATTTAAATCAACTTAGACTGAGGAATGTCTAAAACCCGTCTCTTCTGAAGAGCAAATTTCTCCTTCCCTGCTCCTGACACTTGGATCTGGAGGTGGTGTGGAGGTGATCACCTGCTGCATGAAATTTTGTGTCACATGCCTGGTCAGGTTCACTCCCAAATCTAACATTTCTCATTGCATGGCTCAAGGCACTTATCACCTCAGTCTGCAGTGCAGAGGTGTTAAGGTTCCCTCCCTAGTGCTTGCTTAACTTGCCTCTTCAGAGTTCAAATTGCCTTGAAGTATTTACCTCACTCCATTGACTGTACAGGGAAATTGAGTGTGCAACCTGGGCACGTTACACTTAGTTAACAGTCAAGTTATTTTACTGGGAAAAAAAATAGGTCCATAATGTAAAGAATAAAGGAAAGGTCTCACTTTCTCTCAGAAACAAATTTTTTTTTTCCTCAGTGCGGTAGTAATTGGGTCCAAATTTGAAAAAGAAATACATTTTTAAAATGGATCTCTTATTTACTGCATGCTGAGAATTGCTATGAAATAAACTAATTTTTACTTTTTCTGTGCTTTTGTGAAATCTATATCAAGTCGTTAATCTCGAATCTGCACCTGAGGTCTCCTGTATTCCTCCTAAGTCAGACCAAGTCTTAGAAGCCTCTGCAAATTTGTTAATGAAAATAGTTTTGCTAGATTTAATGGAAGATATTGGATTATGGCTGACTGACAAATCCTGTCCATCATGATGCATCTCCTGCAGTTCCACCATGCTACTGAACATCCACCAGAAGAGGCACATGTTCACCAAGATAGTCAGGGGGATGGAGCACATGACACATGAGAAGATGTTGAGGGAGCGGGGTTAGTTCAATCCGAAGAAGAGAAAGTGAAAAGCTGTCTTCAGCTACCTATTATGAGGGCATTGAGAAGAAGCTAAGCTCTTTTCAGGCAGGACAATAGGGCACAAGCTGGAAAAAAGGGAAATTCTGGTTAGATATGATGAAAACTCTTCACTGGAGCAGGTTCCTCAGACAGGCTGTGAGATCTCCATCTTCAAAGATATTCAAAACTCAACTGGATGGGTTCCTGAACTATTTGTCAGAATAAGACTTAAGTCAGTGAGGGAAAGGTGAAAAATATTTTCAGAGAACACTCTCTCTTAAATTCCTGTATGCTGTTGTCCCATGAACACAAATAGCCATTAAAACTGCCTGGATTCAGCTTCTACCCATGGTTCAGAGGGATCATGTGGCATCATGAAGGTCAAGGGAAAACTAGTCTGTTGTGCATAAAGGGACCTCTAGCATCCAGAGGGAGAGGGTACTGCTTCAAGCTCTCACTTTTTGGGAAGCCTATTCCCAGTCTCTCTCCTGGGACCCTGAGGTGGCAATGGATGCTGTTTATAGACTTCCTCATTCAGCATCTTTCAAACACTGTTTTAATGGGGTCAGGAACCAAGGGCTTTTCACAGGATCTCAGGAAAGGGAAACTGCCAGGAGCATAAAGCATTTCAAGCTAATTTGATCATTCACAGATACAAAGCTAATCATTTTCCTTTATTTGTCTTTTCCTTTACAGGAAATTTAGCCAGAACACAGTTGCTCAGCTCTGGTATTTTGTGAAGTGTGTTTATTTTGGCTTATCAGCATATCAGATACGCTGCGGATATCCAACTCGTGTTCTTGGTAACTTCCTCACAAAAAGTTATAACTATGTGAACCTGTTCTTATTTCAAGGGTAAGTGTAGTCACCTACTGCACTTCTTTCTTTTGTGTAATAAGGATCTGTGATCATGAGTGGATGGGGTTATACATGACTTTTCTTCACAGACTACAGTAAATTTTGCACAACATACTCTGTGTATACCATATGTTGCCTGTAGTCCACAAAAAAAAAATCTATTTCAGGAATACAAACTTCAGAAAAATTGATCTCCCGCTCTGAATCCAGATGCCCGATTTACTAGTCAGCCATTCAGGCCCCTATGGAAGAGACATTTTTAACTTAGAAGAAATCACCTCTGTAAACAGAGACACATTGTGCTAGAAAACAGGTAATATTATTAGTTCTAAAGGCCTAAAAACTAATAAGGTGTCAAACCCCAAAGTGATCTTTGGAGCAGGTCTACAGGTTCTACCTCAGCAAGTGAAAGAAATAGAGTGAAAGACAATGCACCTGAGAAATAAGAAGTATGCATCAAAAAATGTTTCCTTTGAGAAGTGCTTCACATTTGTAACTCTTCAGGAGTTAGGAGTGTTAGTGCAAGTAATAGGCATAGTGTCACCTCAGAGTGAAAAGTGGTCTCACATATGTATACCCCGCCCTCCACTTACACTGTTACAACGGTCTTGTCATTAAGCAAGTTCAAAGCATGTACATTTTTCTCAGAAAAGAATGGAATACTTTCAGTCTTTTCACAATATTTGCAGTATGGGCTTCTTGCATTCTGGTAGGAAAAGTTACAGAAGAAAGCTTTCCTCATATGAAAAACTCTTTGTGAGCTGGCTGATCAGAAAAGCGTGGGACTAGTAAAGGGAACAATGCACTTTGAACAGCTGTTATATGCATGTTGATTTCCTGTTAGCCCACCTTCTTCTGCTGCCTAATCCTGAGTCATAAAGCCCAGCTCCATATGCAGCTGAGGACTGCCCACCTACTGCAAAGATGATGTGCACAGCTTGGTATAAAACGAATTCCCAACATCCTGTGAAAAACAAACATGTTTTCCACTCCTAGGTCAGAGGAATTTAGGTATATGTGAAAGACTTTTATTGTTCCATCAATGGCTCAATCACAATTACTGGGCATAACAATGCAAAAGTGTGCTTATGGTCTGACAAGGAGATTAGAGGAACTTGAGCAATGGCAAAAACTCAGTACTAGCAATGCAATTCCAGGATATGATTGTATTTGTGTTTAAAAAATCTCACAGTGACCTCTTTTAATATTGTCTTAAATCTCCCTCTCATCATATATACACATGCTGTGCGTGTTCAGTGTGATCTCTCTGTTTCTAATGAGTTATTTGCTGTTCCCTTCAGGTTCCGCCTAGTTCCATTTTTGACTGAGCTGAGAGCAGTAATGGACTGGGTTTGGACTGATACCACTCTCAGTCTTTCCAGCTGGATCTGTGTTGAAGATATCTATGCTCATATATTCATCCTGAAGTGTTGGCGAGAGTCAGAAAAAGTAAGGCAGTCCCATATAAGTGATCCAGGCCTCTTCTCCCCCCTGCAGAAATGAAGAGAAATAATTCGGAAATGCACCATTAAAAACAATTTGTTAGAAGATATACCTGGTGCCTATATTCAGAAATATTCAGACTACTGGTGCTTTATGTTAGTTGGCAATCACTGTGAGTGAAATTTCAAATGGCTTCTCTCTTTTGTGCCTAGCTGATTTCCCCACCATTATTGTGAACTCCACGAGCATGTGGCTGCTGACTTAATTGCTTGCCTGGGCTTCAAGGCTGGGTTTCAAAGTCATGGTATTCACACAGTCTCACACACAAGTAAATGATTACCCCCCCAGAAGCAGGGAAACTGCATCTGAAGGGAAAAGTCAGTAGAAGGAAGAGTTCATGCCCCTATAGTGTAGGTCCCAGGGACACTGGGTTCATGGAACTGCGGAGGGAACTCAGCTGGCTCCTTTGTCTCAGGAGAGTCCCTGCACATCCAGAACTGAACTGTTAGGCCAGATATACCCACCATTTGTCTGACTCAAATTTCAGTCTCCCAAATCATTTAAGCTTCAGTTCAAATTAAACTTGCAAATTCTGGATTTCTTATAACCACCATAAAGATTGCAACCATATGTTTGCTTATTTTGCCAATTTGAAATAGAAATTAAGCATTATTTTAAGAGTGACCAAACCAGTCAGAAATTCTACATCTCCATTGAAATGGATTTATTTTTAAGTGTTACTGACGTATTTCTACTTTTATTGTAATTCTGTCTCTTAATGGCAATTACTTTCCAAGTATGTCACTTAGATTAACTCAGAGCTGAAGTGCACACTAATCTTGTATATAGGCTTTTTCTCTATGACTCCCACTACTGCCACGAATGGAAGAAGTTCTGAAGAATGTCAGGAGTCAGAGAAATAATAATCCAGTTCTACTTTGACTGTCCATCTCACTATTTTTTTACACTATAAAAGGATCACATGCATTATATATATCAGAGAGCTGACATGGGAAGATTTCCAGGTCTAAGCTGGCATGTGTACTAATGCCATGTAGCAAAAGAACTAGCCGTGACATTATGAGTGTTGTTCAAGGTACTTTAGTTCTCTCTGTCTCTTTCATAGATTGGGTGATTTGACTAAGTACTTTGACTGCTAGATCTCTCTGAAATGTCTATATGTCATTAAAGGTGCCTGAATACCTCTCTTACAGACAAATAATATACCCATGCTGATTTTGATATGATATTTTAATTAAAACAGTGTTCTGTAGCAGAAGACAAATGATACACTGCTTTTGAAAAGTAACTAATTTGTTTTAAATATAGTATTGTATTACAAATTTAATATTCTTATAGGGCTTTATGGATTCATGTTGTAAAGCAAGAACAATTTCCTGAAAGCCAGATTTCTGGCATGTGTTTGAGGTAAAGTGCAATGAAATGCATCTTAATTTTTCACGTGCAGTCTGCAGTGCATGAAAGATGGGTTCCTAAACACGACAGAGTTAAAACCATCAAGAGAATAGCCCAAAATAAATTACAGTGATGGTAAGGCATTTTACAGGATGGTGAAGCTGCTGAAGTTTTCAGTCATGAGGCAAATAATAGAGGGCAAGGAATTATGGGCAAGGCAGAACAGACATGCCATGTGATCTGCTTTGAAAGGAGAAGAAAGGCAAAGTCACCTTTGGTTCAGAAACTAAGAAAGGGAATGATGTTACATTGGTAGTGTCAATATTCTAGAAGCAACAATGAACTGTAGATATTATTTAAATGCATTTGGTGTGGAATTCACCAGAAATAGATTGGATCAAGCCTGTGAACAACTCTTAGAAATACTGTAAGCGAGGTATGGAATGAATGTGGAGGTAGTGTAATATCAGGCATTCCTACTGATTGTGTATGTCAGTTGCTAGCAAATAATATTCCTGCTTCCCCCTCCTTCAATATACTGTTGCAGCATTTCAAGATTAATGAGAGGAACTGCCTTAAGAAGCTTTGATTAAAGCTTTGGAAGGACAAATACAATAAAATGGGTCACTCACAATAGCAGTTTTTGGGACAAATTGTTGTATCTCTATTGTTGCTACTATTTTATATTTTGTTCCTGTGAGTTCATGTTTGCACTCGTTCAGACCGAAAAAAAAAAATCAGATTGTCCTTCCTGATTTCTTCCTTCTTTATGGTAGTGGAAAATCAAAATCACAGAGGTTTACAATACCTTTCACGCTGAACACACAACCTGTTCATTGTTACTTTTCTCCGTTGTCATGAGAAATTAGATGTCTGTGCAGGTTTGACTAGTCTCAGAATAACTAGCCTGGCAATGGGTAGCAGATTAACATAAAAGATGGGAAGCCTTAAGGTCATTATGTATTTACCCATCAAATCATATGCAATGTACCTCTTATAGAAGAGACATTACCATATTGCTGTTTGCTTTTGCAGAGATATCCCCAGCCAAGAGGCCAGAAGAAAAAGAAAGTTGTGAAGTATGGAATGGGTGGCATGATTATCGTCTTGCTGATTTGTATTGTCTGGTTCCCACTGCTCTTCATGTCTTTAATCAAATCTGTTGCAGGCATCACCAACAAGCCTCTAGATGTATCAATCACAATAACTCTAGGAGGTTATCAGGTAAAA
Source organism: Formicarius rufipectus (assembly GCA_013399695.1). Taxonomy (NCBI): domain Eukaryota; kingdom Metazoa; phylum Chordata; class Aves; order Passeriformes; family Formicariidae; genus Formicarius; species Formicarius rufipectus. The sequence continues at coordinate 137,172 of VXAU01001092.1, read as the reverse complement.
AAGAAGACACATTAAAAGCGAGTTCTGGTTTTTGCTCTGTATTTCCTGGGCTATTTCTTCTTCCTTTCACTGAATTGAACTCTCCTGCCTTATGCAAGGTATCAGTCAAGCTTCCACAAATGATCCCTTTTGGGTTTAAAAACACATCAGTTTATCACTAATGTAAAATACTATCCTCCTTTTCAAGTTAAAACCATAATCTACTGGCAGTGGAATCCAAGTAAATTATCCTACATCAGATACACTCAGGTGACTGCCTACAGATCCACATGGTAAATACAAGATAATTGGAAGTAGCTTGCATCTCAGTGGAATGAGATTATAACCTTCTCCTGTTGAACTAAGTGCCATAATTGTATTGGGCTGTGATGCCCAGGATGCTGTACTGTGTGTGTAGCAGCTGATCTGAAGTAAATGTGACAAGTGTATGTTCTTTTGTTTCCCAGCCTATTTTTACAATGAGTGCTCAACAGAGTCAGCTCAAGGATTTGAATCAGACTGGTTTCGATATGCTTCTGGCAAGCTATAGGGGTAACACTGTAAGTGAAATGTAGAATACTTCATTACTTAAAAGTGTGTACATGTTTCCATGGAGGCCTTTTGTGAGTTTTGTTTGTGTAGTTATAAGTCATCAGCAGTGCTGCCATCAATTGGAAGGTACTTTTATAAAGAAAATTTGCATGAGTAAAGGTTCAGACAGATCATTTGTCACAACTGAGCTGGATTATGGTCAGACAAGCTACAATTAATCTACACATCTTTACACAAAATCCTGGAAGACAGAAACCTTAGTTGTCCTGTTGTCTGAATAAAAACCTCCCCATTAAATGACACAAACCTTCAGGAGACGTGATGCTGTCAGTGTACTGCCAAAACTAACATGCTACAGTGACTCAACAATGCTGGCCCTTTGAAGCCCCATGATCCTTCCTATGGCACACATATCTTTCACCTTCCGGTGAGGAGAAGTGGTGCTGTCAAAAAAAGGTGTGCATGGCCTAGCAACATTTTGACATTAAAATGTCAAAACAAACATTTAAGCATAGTCTCACTATTTCATGAAACAACATGCACGAAGTTTTCACAAGGAAAAAGACTAGTAATTAGTAGAAGCTGTTGCATTACTAAGGTTAACTGTCATTTGATCAGATACAACTTTAAAAGAAGTGCTTGCTACTAGCCCATTCAAGAATTTAGTTTTTATCTTAGATCCTATCAAATAGCCCATGTATGTGGCACTAATATTGTGACCTTGATCCCTTTCAAAGTTCCTTTATCCTTTGCAGAAATCTTTCTATACAGAAAGATACTTAACAGAGGATAGTGTAAAATTTTAACTCAAGTTTAGATAGACTCTAGAGTTTTACTTCATGAACTTTCAAGCTCACTTTGGTCTACATGTCCATCCAACAGCAAGGCCATTTTCGTTTTGCCTTCTTAGCTTGGTTATACTTTGTTGATTCCCCTTCCCATTAAAACCCCAGTTGGTACCTGAGGAACACAGTGCACACCACTGCATTTACAGTTAATCAAACATTTACAATTCTGTCTGACTGGGAAATGTGGTTCTGTGTCTTGTGGATATCACTGCACTGAAATATTCTTTTCCTCTTCTGCACCTACAGGCTGCTTTGCAGTTTCTAGAGGGCTATGGAAAAGAAGATATAACTCTAGCAGATCTAGAGGGAAATTCAAACTCTTTATGGACCATCAGCCCTCCCAGTAGAGAGAAAATGATACAAGGACTGTTGGATTTTTCATCTGAGTTCACTGTAGTTCTTTCATGGACCATTCAGAGGTAATTAAAAAGGCTGTTATGAAGTGGATGGATCATTTTCCAAGCATTTCCTCATTAGAATTTTCAGCATCTTTTACTGCAGGGCAAAAAACTGAAAGAGAGAGGGAGAGAGACAGAGAGAAGTCACTTTCGTTACCCACAAAGATATTTGTTGCCTGCAGTTCTCAGTGGAGGCACTTCCAAGTAGATTTAAAATGGCAGGGTAGAATTTTCACTGGGACTTGAGAGGAAGAAAATTTTAGCCAGTTTTAGATGGAGATGTTCAGAGAAGCTGCTCCTGACAACAACCTTGTGGGCATTTATGGAAATTGAATATTTAGGTTAAGGCAGAAAACTTATGAGGAAATAAAAATAGAAGTGCTTGGTCCTCTTATTAAGGGAGTCTGGAATTGACACAAACTGGTTTTATATGCAAATAGCATGACAATGGCACAGATCCATTTTCTTGAGACCTGTGCCTATTTGCTTGTGATTCCCTTGGCCTCAACAAACTATTACTATACAATGGAGTTTTTGAAGGGGACAAGCTAAAATAAAAAGTCATTGCACACAGAGCATACCCAGTCACCAAGGTTTTTGTTTGCTACTGCCTGCCAACTGGGATTCCTGTAGACTGATGGATTAAGCTGGAGTTAAGTCATCACTTTGTGGAAATTTGGTTCCTTTGCAGCCCTGGTATCTATGTGTTTTGTTTGAAGTAGCAGCTGGATTGTTTTAACAAAACTATGCAGAAGAAGCAGGTCAACTGAACCACCATGGGAGCTCTGAACTGGATCAGTCTTTCCACAGTCAAAAATAGTAACGAATCTGCACCCTTAATTCAACTTTAGTCAACCCCTCTTATTTTCCTGGCAGCATAAAGTTCTAGCTAGTGAATTACACCACTCCATCATTTCTGAGCCATATATTAATTTTTAAAACTGCTACTCAGTTTGCCCATATGCTTTCATAACTACAAATATTCATAGACTAGTTGAAAGAGACCATTTTCACCCTCAGATCGTGTGGATTACACTGTGATGGTGAGTGACTGAGAGTGTTAAAGACTTACCACAGTGACCTTTTACTTAACCTCTATCTTTCATCTAGGCCAGGAAATCACAAGCAGCGGTCAGATGAACCTGTTGCATCACATGTTGTGTGCCTTCATACATCATCTGCTAGGGATGTTTCTCTGCAGCCCCCAGCAACCCAGGAACTGCCTCACCCAGCTACTGCATCTGGACCACAGGGCATGGCATGGGGGATTGTGTGAAAGCTGATCCTACCTCAGTCATGTTCCACAGCTGGCATGAAGCCTGAGGGGGAGGCATGAGGTCCCATCTGTTAGACATGTTCCTGTAGGGCTGATGTGGTGTTTTGGGAAGCTCCAGCTGACTGCAACATCCCTAGCTGTCCTGATGCCAAACAGTCCTATTGTCTAAAGTCAGATAAAAATCACGTTAATGTGTCATTATTGTCTCTTATACAAAGGCGTAGTCAGTTAAAAAAATACACCTTTAATGCCATTATATGTCCTCTTTGAAAAAAAAAACACACCATGTCAGGTACAGGTAGCATGATACTTGGTTTATCAAAGACTAGGATAGCCAGGGGTGGTGCAGACTAGTTAGACAATTATCTCTTGCATTCAGCAAACAAGTACTTAGGTTATGCTCTCACTGTAGTCTGACAGTTTGTCTTCCCTTTCACTCAAAACAGAAATCTCACCCTTGGTGCCAAAGCTGAAATAGCATCAGATAAACTTACTTTTAAACTACCAAATGATACCAGAACAGATATTGCTACAATGATGTCTGGACAGCAACTGGAAAAGGTGTAAGTTATTTTCTTTGCCTATTTATGTGCAAACTTTCCCTTTTGGAGGTTCATTTCCTAAGGAGGTCAAACTCATGCAACTGTTTCATTTGTCTGCCCCTCTAATCACAGACACCAACAGTACCGAAGTCAAATAATGGTAATATAAAAGGTAAAAGCTTGTTTTCTATTATAAATGTAGGCATGAACACTGGGTCATCACCAACAAGCATGGTGAAGCTATTAGTACCTTTTCTTTGATTTATTGAATTAGCACAAGTTCATTACAGTGTATTCAGAGTTCAACTCGCCTTTGAGTTACTTTGTTTCAACTTGATCTGAGGATGTTGTATTGAGGATTTTTTTGTTCTGAATAACCATGCAGATGGTATTTCACATTGTTATTCTTGAATAGTATAAGATTGGCAAGGAAGTGTTAAATCACTGCGGTCAAAGGGTAACATCTGCAGTCATTTCTGACATCAGATCTTTTCCTGTAATGGAAATTCACAAGGCATGCTCTTCATATGAGTATCAAACATTATTCTATGGATATAGCCTTACAGCATTAACAGCAGTGGTGCGTCCTTCCAGATTTGAAAAGAGTCTGGCTCTTGTTCTTCCGCCTGCTCATTGGGGATTACTTTACAGCAGTAGTCTCTAAGTACTGCTAAGCCAGCGTGTCATCCCTGAAGGCTACCTAATCTGATTTGTGGCTACAAGAGTTGAAAAGTTTAGACTGAGACCAGCTGGGATTGTGAAAACTCTGAGATATTCTTATCTGTTAGTAGGTAGAAACTAGATTATCCTTTTCTGTGCACAGATGTTTTTCTGCACTCACACACACTTGTACATCCAAACAGACTGCTCTTGCCGATCTGATCATTGCATTTAAAAATATTTTATGCCTCTTTTACTTTTTTCCTGTGTGAGGATACAGCGATATTTCCTAAGGTGATGTAGTGTCGTGGATGGTAGATTTTTCTTGTTTGTGGGAAGAGGTGATTAATTTATAATTTTCCTTTTGCAGAAGGCAAACAGTAACATAGAAGATATACCCTCATCTGCCTCTCTTGTAATAATGTTGTTGATAGAAGCTTTTTGTTTTACCTATTCATAAAGGAAAAATGGTTGTGGCAGTTACTAGCCATTTAACTATTTCAACATGGAGCTTTCTGTCACCACTTCTACTGGGACAACTTAGGTGCTGAGCTCTTACATTTTTTTTTGGACCTCCTGGAGTGATCAGAAGCAATTTTCAATTAGCCACTTTTGTTCTTCCTCAGCCTGGTGTGTGCAATGCAGCCAAGTGTCACGGGAGTTCCTAAGAACTCCCCTTCCCTAGAATCTTTCAGTCATTTGAGAAAAAAGTTAAGACAGTTCTCTGCTTTTAATGAAATGTGTCTGCCTCCAGATGCTGGTAACCTGTTCTGATTTAAGATGTTTTGATTCTGAGTGCAATGGAAGAACTTTTACAAACACCTTTCTTTTTAAGTTTGAAATCATCCTAAAAACTGAAAATATTTCCCAGTGAAAGATTTTGTCAAGAATTCTCACCCTTTTCAGATGTTACTGTTGAAACGTTTTTGCAATTCTGAAGTAATAAATATTTTTCTAGCTTCATATTTTTCTAGCTTGTTTACTACTGCCTTTCTTTGTGGCATTATAGGTGACTATAAAAGTGTCTTTGTTTAAAAGGGAAGCAAAATAGAAAGTCTACATTCCTTGCAAACACACATGCCTCAGGTGTGTGGAATTCATGGTGTATGAATGGTGACATTATGGATGGAACTCTGCTGAAGTTCTGACAAAACATAGCAAATAAATCCAGCTAACTTTCAGATCTGACATCTGAACACTATAAAGCCATATATTGAGCCAAGAATTACTGGGAACTGTGTATAGCCTTGTTAGGTATTTCTAAATTATTTTAGAGGTATAAAAATATGAAATATTTGCTTTCTCATTTTTTTCCAGAACATTAGGAGAAGTGTACCCATACTACATCAAGGCTCCTAGTGATTCTCTGGCAAAACCCATAAAGCAGCTATTGAAAGGTATGTGTCTAGACCATGGAAAACAGAATACGGTTGAAAGAAGCGCAGTGCAGCACTCACACTTGTACATTCCCTGAGCTATTGGCAGATGCCTCAGTCTGAAATGCCCTTACAGTGGTTTCTTCTTGGTGCCTGCCATGTTGAGGCAACATGAGGTAACACAGTACAAGGTAGAGAATACATCTGGGTGTATCTGAGCTTTGTATTTAGCAGTAGGGACTCTAAGGATGAAGTCCACCTCCTTTCCTTCAAGTCTACTTTGGGAACTGTTTTCCCTTGTTTTCTGAGTAAGTGATCACAAGTTTCACTTCTCTGCATCTCCCTGATACCTTACTATGAACAGTCAGTAGCTTTGCATTTCTGTAAATGTATCTCCTTGGCTTAAATAACAACACTACGTGATTTGGAGATTTTTAAGCTGTTTCTTCCTTTCTGGTGANGCGAAGTCCGGCCAACAACAAGATAAATCATTGAATGACAGTGTGCTATTATTCACAAACAAAATACATGCCCACATGTCCACATACACACATGATAAAAACCTGTTGGGTTGGAAGAGTAGGAACAAGTCTTTATCCAAGAGCCACTTCATCAACAATGGTTAAATTTGACACTCTAGTAGTAGTGATGGTAGTAGTAGTACTATATAGTACATTACTGTAAAGTTTCAGAGATTAGATTAATTGGGCAAAAATAATTCTTGAGGCTGAACCTCAAGTATGAACTTTTGAGTAGCAGTAAGTTTGGAGTGCTTTGCTGTCATTAGTCAGATCCTTAATTTGAGATTCTTCGGAAGGACTTTAATGTATACACTAATATGTACTAATGTACATTCAGGAGGATCAGAGTTCACTTCTTGTTGGTGTGATCAGTGTGCATAAAAGAGTAGAGTGTGCTTTTCTTCATATAAGAGAATAACATCTTTTGTATCAAGACGTAAGTGATTTACAGTGGTAGTTTCACTTTAATGTATAGAAGCTGACCACTACCCCTCCAGGCTAAATGCCTTTTTTTAAGCCTGAAATGCAGACATGAGGAGTGTAAATGATATTTTGGCCTGAAAATACAAAAATGATTTGGCAGTTGTACAGAAGAAAATGTAGGTGATATGAAATATTTATTTAATGCAGAAGGAAAAACACAGAAATCTAGGGTTTATACTTTTGTACAGAAAAAATGTAAAATGGTATTTAGGAGAATTATAGCAAACTTTTGCTTCTTTTTTTTCAATAGACTGCAAATGGAAAAATATTACAGTTTCCCTGGTCAAAAATGTGTCTGATGAGGGAGTTCGTGAGTGGTGGGTTTTGAATCAGCTTGAAAAAACATTCAAAACATCTGGAGAGAGTCTTGAGCTCATTGTATTCAGTGATAAAGTCAGTCCTCCAAGCCTTGGATTCTTGGCTGGTTATGGGTAAGATGGAACCTTTACATTAAATTAAATAATGTACATAAGATAGAAGTAGAGGTGACTTTATTTGCTGAATTTGAGGGGTTATTTCTCTTTTGTTGTTATGTTTGAACATTACAAATATTATCTATAGGAAGGTTGGTATTCATAACGTATAATATCACCCTTGATAACTGCTCTCCAGTGGGAATAAAAACAGAAGCACCCTTCACACCAACTACCTATTGAAGTAAAAAAAACTTCAAAAGCTGTTAGTTAGCTGCATGTCAGGTCCTACCCAAACTCTGCCCGGTTTTGGCAACCTTCCGTATCTTGTACCCAGGAGCCGGGGTGTGGAACAGTTATGAAGTACATGTCCACAGACAGAGGAGGGCAGGAGACTGTGCATTTCCAGGAGATACATCCTTCTGGTACAATTTTGGAGAAATCCTCATAAGGGGATTATCAGGGGGGACAGGTAAACATGAGTTTGTTGCAGTTACATACACTTTAATAAAATATATTAGATATATTAGATATGAAACCTGACAGATTATTTGTCTTTAGCAGCCAGCTTTCCCATTGTGACTTTCAAGCTGTAGCAGACAGGACATGAGACCTTCAGCAAAAGGGGTTAAACTGTTTAAGTCAGATGCCTCAGCTATTTATGTTTCTGTATTTCTGTAATGTTTGAAGAGACCTTATTTTCCTTCATCCTGCAGCAAAGCAAAAAACAAGATCCTGATTAGAAATTGATGTTCATCCAGTTGACAGACTACACTTAGCTATGTAGATGAGGTCCCTCACATTTGGCTGACCCTTTTTCAAGGCATGATTTGAACTCTTCCTTTCTTTCTTTTCAGCATTATGGGACTATATGCCTCAGTTGTCCTGGTGATAGGGAAGTTCGTCCGTGAATTTTTCAGTGGGATCTCTCATTCCATCATGTTTGAGGAGCTGCCCAATGTAGACCGAATTTTGAAGTTGTGTACTGACATTTTCCTTGTGAGAGAGACTGGAGAACTGGAACTAGAAGAAGACCTGTATGCCAAACTAATATTCCTGTATCGCTCACCAGAGACCATGATCAAGTGGACTAGGGAAAAAAATAATTGATCTCTTTTGTGTTACACTGCAAATCAAGTTGATTTAATCTGAATTTTAAAGGAAAAAGCAAAAAAGCACAATAATCTCATAAGAGCTAAGCCTTTTATAGTTGGGTAGCAATGATTTTTCACTGAAGGAATCCTGGAAGCTACGGCCTTAGGAATCCATGCTGCCTTTGAAATTAAGGATCAACAGTGAGGAAGGTTGAATGATTTCTTGGTTTTAATGTGCCACTCCTCTACAATCTGGGGACTGCTTTGTAATTTAATCAACAGAAAGTTTGCATCTTTGTCTGGCTAATTTAATTTTCCAGATGACCATTAAAACTTAAAAAGAAATGGAGTGAACCCACAGATGACTCCAGTGTACCTTCTTAACCCTTTCTGGAGCCATACAGTTTGGATTGTGCAATATGCTGTTGTACATCACTGACTTTCAAGCTACAGTAATGGGACACTGACTAGCCTTCAGGACACCCAAGACCCAGGGCCACAGTGGGATCTGAAGACATTCTAGCCATACCAATTTGTAGAAAAGCAGAGGTTTTGATGTACAAAGGACACTGTGGACAAGCCTCTGTTAGCAAAAAGAAACCAAGTAACAGTCTCTTTAAATGCCTTATTTTATTTGTACAGTCACAGGAGACATTTCCACCAAACATCAATGACTTTTCTCAGGAAAAAAAAGCAACTGAAACTTGACACTTCGTCAAGATTAACTAATGGCTAGAATAATTATGGTGAATTATTGGGGTGTTCTGCTGGGCCATTCTCTTCAGAGTTACTGCTTTCCATTAGATGAGAAAAGAAAGTGAATTCAATGACCTAATGAGCATCTTCATTTCTTATAACCCTTTAAAGACTGAATAGTGTGTGCTTCTTTCTGCTCCCCATGACATGCTTTTTCCCATTTTGATGATTTAGGGCAACTGTTGTTTTGCTGTTAGCTGATATTCTTCTTCCAGTGTTTCAGGTATATGAAAATGTTTACATATTCCAAGTCACATTTTTACATCCGAGACGGGTTTTGGGGTTTTTTTTAAGTTCCCAAATATAGACATATGAGCTTGAAAAATGGCCTTTTTCTTAAATTGCTATTATTAGTGACACAAATGGCTCATTAGAGAACATTGTAGCATGAAAATTTACAATTGCAATGTAGGTTTCGTTCCATGTTAAAAGAATATTGAGAAAAAAATTAATTGAATGGGTAGGGTATGTTAAAAGGGCATACTGTGTAGTTTTGATTCAGTAATGACTTAAAATAAAGCACATGTTGCAAAGTCATTTTAGAAGTATTTTTTCCTCTGCCTTTTTACATGAAATGGGAAGAGTTTGACTTTCTTCTAAGTCTGTGACAAATAAATATCTTTCTTGTAGCTAGCTGCTATTTATTATATGAATGATTAGTTAATCACCAGAAAGAAACTAATATAATTTGCTGGCACATTTTACTGCAGAACTTCATGAAACAGCACAACTAAATGAAACTGAAACATACTCTGCTGAATGCTTCCATGACAAATGCTGTCACATCCATTCTATACTGTGAAAACTAACATTTTGAGCACCTTGAAGTGCACAAAATAAAAATGGCTTCATGATCTTGTAACAATAAAATAACTTTGTGACTGGAACTCACTGGAAGACAACCAGATTTCCTCCAAGGTGTAATGGAAACGTGGCTGGTCATACAGTAAGGCCCCATTCCCCTCCCTGGAAAATTTTTCTCCATTTATTCTATTGGTCCTGTGAATGAAAATCAAAATATACAGGGCAGCCCTTACATGGCCTCCAAGGATGTTAAAATGTTCATTATGCTTAGGTGGATCCTCACCTGGGTGCTCAGAGATTTTAAGGAAAGCAACACTGGAAGGAGAAGGGTGAAGGGTGTAATGTGTTCCTAAAGGTACCAGCCAACAGAACAACACTGGCCACAGCTGATCCTGGATCCCTTCCTGGTTCCTTCTCTTTAACAGGAACTTCCTTTCTGGTGAGAAAAAAAGTCTGTCTTCAGAATGAGCTGTAGTTATTTGGGCTTTGCAGAAATGTGCTGCTCTTTCTTTTATGGATTGATCAAACTTTGAAAATAAAATGATTCTTCTGTTGTTTATTTATTTATTTATTTTTAAAACAACCTATAATTAAATAGATGACGTGGACTGGGTAGCTACCTACAGCAGGTGAGAATGCTGATGACCATCCTTTGAGACTAACTGTCCAGATAAAGTTGAACTGGCAGCCCCCATTCTGGGTGTTTAATACTGGGGCCAGTGCCATCTAACCTCTTTCTTAACGACCTGGAGGACACAACAGAGTGCATTTTCAGCAAGTTTATTTCACCAAACCTTGGTGTGGGAAGATCTGTGATAATGTAATATGTCAGCTGCCCTCCTGGGACATGGCATGGGCAGTTGCTACAGGGAGGGCAGGACTTCCTTTAAAGGCACATCTCAGGAATGCTTCAGAAATTATCTGCCAGGTACTTAATTAAATAAGGCAATTGCAGTGAAGTCCTGCCTCTGAGGCAGACTAACCCCTTGCAGCATTTCAGAATAGGTAGGTGTGTTGGGGACATCTCTACAATAGAAAGAGCCAGGATCAGGGGTGGGAATTGCATAGAATTGCATGTAAATTAGCAGTGTACCCTTGAGGCAAAGAAAACCAACAGCATAGTGGACTGTATTTACAAGAGAACAGCTGAAGGTTGAGGGACTTTATTAGTCCCCTCTTATTCAGCACTTGTGAGAGCACATCTGGAGAACTGCATGTGGGTTTGGGGTCTCTAGTGCAAGAAAGATACTGACATACTGAACTGAGCCTGGCAGGCAGCTGGAGGGCATGACATGCAAGGAGGGGCTGTGGGAGCTGGACTTGTTCAACCTTAAAAAGGAGAAGTCCAAGGAAAGAACTTATTGGTGAGATATAGAAAAAGTGGAGCTAAGTTCTGCAAAGCTGCATGATAAATGATGCAACATACATAAGCTGCAAAAAGGGAGAAGGAAAATTATTTTTACAATGAGAGCAGTCAAACACTGGAGAATGTTCCCAGAGAACTTGTGGGATCTTCAGCCTTAGAGGTTTTCAAAATGTGACTTTGCAACCTGTTGTAAGTGGCCATACTTTGAATGCAAGGTTTGACCTGGAGCCTCCTGAAGTCATTTACAACCTGAATTATGTCTTGATTTTAGGATTCTGCCAGAGACACTGTAGTTTATGAAACACAGTGTATTGGCTGCTGTGACAACCACCTCCAAACTGTAAGAATAAAATCATTAGGTACTACAGACCTGATGTAGTACATCAAACCTACCTTGTGTCCAATTTTTCAGAGCTAAGCACTGCCAGGGAAAATCTGAGTTTTCCCTCTTCCACCCTTGTAGTCAAGACATTACAGCTCATAAGATGATAATATAAGCCCTTACCTATACAAATGGACTGAATTGGATAGGTAGAATTAAATGGTTTTATAGAAGGTTACCAAGTCAGACTTAAATGAAACAGATCCTTGTGGTTATTTTCCTAGATTTTAGGATTCCTTCCTGTTTGTTTTTTGTTGGGTTTTTTGGGGGTTTTTTTTTTGTTTGTTTTTGTTTTGGGATTTTTTGGGGGGTTTTTTTGTTTGGTTGGTTTGGTTTGGTTTGGTTTTTTTGTTTTGTTTTGTTTTGTTTTCAATAGAGGAGTAGCTCTTCAATGGAATACATAAAAGAAAAAACAGTCTTAAAATAAAATCAGTTTTGTTATATATGCATCAGTGTGTTTATTTTCCTTACATGAACTGATACTTTAGTATTTACACAGAAGTCCCAGTTTAAAAGCTGCATCCATCAGAGCAGGTTCAGAGTGGATGTTAGGAAGCATTCTTTTACTGAGAAGATGGTCAAGCACTGGAACAGGCTTCTGAGGTGAGTCCAAGTCTGTCAGTGTTTAAGAGGCATTTGGACAGTGCCCTTAACAACATGCTTTAACTTTTCATCAGCCCTGATGGTCAGGCAGTTGGACTAGGTGATTGCTGTAGTATTAACAGGACTCTGATTATTGTGGCACACATTTACCAGAGAGTACAGTTCTCTATTTAGCTGGCAGGAATGCTGCTTTCCAGGTACTGGCAGAGGACAAGCTTCTTCAGGAAACAGAGGCATGACCTGTTTCAAGGTTGAAGATGAACAACCAGGCATGGAGGAAGGAGGCCAAGTCTGATGAGATGTAATTCTGGTACCCTTACAATTGTGAATCCTTCACGAATTTCATGAATACTCAGTCCAGTACATGTATGGAGAACCTCCTGAGCATCCAAGTATCACCCTTATGCAAGAGCTTAACTTTCCATGAGAGCCAGGAGTCTGTGAAGAGATTTTAGCTGATTCCTTTATGCTCTCCCCAAAGTTTCTGAGCTCCCAGGGGAGCTGCTGGTGCCCAGAAAGCACACAGAGGCTGATTTCAATAAATGTTACTGAGGTGCTGCATCAGAACAACAGCAACCACTCAATCTCACTGCCTCTGCACAAAACAACCTGCTCTCTTACATGAAATCACGTGCCGAAGGTGGGATTGTTCCTGGGGTCTGTTCCTAGTGGGTGCTTACAGGCACTTTTGCTGTAGACCACACACAGGTGGCTGCTCTCTTTATATCCCGGGTTTGGTTCTGCACATCAGCCAGCATCACAAGATAGAAAAGCCACAATATTTTGTAAACTATTACCACACTAGGGTGTCCCCAGTTACCATTCTCTCTTGCAACTAAATACATCAATGCCAATTACACTACCTGAGGATGGACTCCTCAGCATTTGTCTGCCTCAGCTTCACTCAAGCATAGGAAAAGGGCACTCACCAAGAGGCCGAGGACAAGCATGAGACCCGGAGCTGAATGTTTCCTCGCCTTCCCACAAACTCACCTTTTAAACTGAAGTAGCTACTCTATTTTTGGCTCAAGGTTTTGGTGCAATAAAAGGTGAGGTGATACTTTGCCTCTGTGAGAGGCAGCACTCATTAGCCAGCACCATGTTGACAGAAAACATGTTCTTATACTACCCTTCTCCTAACAAACCCAGGTGGTTTCTGCAGCATCAAGCACTAAATTGAAGATGACCCAGTTTTCTGCAATCCCAGTTTTGGCAGCGCTGACTCACTCACAGTGCTGAGCTTTCATTTTTACATACACTGAAAATTGTATTTCAACCCAACAGTTCTTAAAACAACCATATGGTAGTGATGGGCTGGATTTCCCTCCATGATCCCTGTTGTCAAACATGGAGTTCAGGCCATCATTCTTGTGTGGTCAACATTGCACTAATAGACAAGTCAGAGCAGGGACACCCATGTCAAGTCTCTAGGCATTTTACACCTTATTGTAAGGTGACAGGGAGCTGACTGCAAATTCAATAAAATTTTTCTCTTATTTAAAACAGACTGTATTTTCAGAGGTGAGAAAAATGGTATGGCCAAGGAATTGATGTCAAATGTATTGATGTTTCAATCATATCCCATTCCCATCAATTACCTGGTAACATTGCTTAAAGAGACACCACTTAAAGTAAAAGTGCTCGCATTTCATCAGTCTGTGAATACTGAGGATGAAGGATGGGCTTCCAGTTCTCATGGCAGGGAGTCTCCGTCTGCAGCCACAGCCACAAAGCAACTTGGACTTTGGCTCCAAGAGGTGCCTCAATAGCAGCTTAAACTCTCAATAAAAGCTAAGAAGTTCACCAGTTAGATTGAGGGGGTGAGCCTTGGTGAAAAGAAACGTCTCACTCAGGACTGACAGCCTGATCCAGCCCTGGTGGCAGGGGATGAGGGAGAGAGCAGACTGGGGCAGGAGCAGCTCCCAGCCATGGTACTGCCTGCATTCATGTGCCTCTGTGCTGTAACATGTCAGCATTAGAGGTGTATATTCAGTGCCTTCAAAGTGAAACAGGAATTTCAATAAATTCTCTTACTTTTCTCTGATTTCCACTGGGGAAAAAAAATAAAAAACTCCTTTACTTATCAAAGTGTTTTTCTTAAGGAATATTTGAATTTCATGGTAGGAGCAATGGCTAGGCAGGCTTCTCCAAGCAAAAGCTAAGACTGTGCTCCCAAGATGTGGTTTAAATGTGGTTTAAATTGACATGGACCTGAAATGGAGCATTTATATTGGCCATTACTTTATCTTTAGTCATTCTGAGGGACTAAACAAAATCTTTGATCTCTTTACTTTTGTCCCTTACTTCATCAGAACCACCCTCAGACCACAGGGAACAAAGTAACCTGCTGGTTTTCCTTCCCAGCCTGTGAATGCATTAACTCTTGTTCTGTCCATCAGAAGTCCGGATACAACTTCATCAAGCAGGACAAGAAGCACATTTCAGCTGCTGTATGTTTTTCTGGGCTCTATTTAGAAACCCATATGTTCCTTATGCACGCAGTGCTGTGAGTTTGTAAGTCAGTGCAAGGGGGGCTGCTCTGACAACACACCCAGCGCTGTTACACCAAGCATCCCAGAAATCCCACCTGTGTGTGTGACAAGGCAAGTGGTTCCACTCTTGCTGTTTGTGCAACTGAAGCTTTCACAGTTTTCCCTGATTCACTAAACTGGCTAATCTCTAGGTAATTAATATAAAAATATAAATAAATAGATAAAACTGCTGCTGCTCTGTGTAGCACCTTTTCAATATTTAAACAGCCTTTCTCTGGGTGCATATGCGCTATTTTAGATCAGGTTTTGTTGCTTCTTTCTTGAGAGGACGGAAACAAGAGGAAGTCTAATGTTTTATTAAAAGCTTGGGCAAAGCAAAAGAAAAGCAATCTACAAGGGTGGAACCAGAAAGGCAAATTCCCTGTGTAGTGGCCAAGGGAACAGGAGCTACAATTGCAATGCAACCCTACCCCATTGTGCTGAAGGGCTACAGGAGTTTTTAGGGCACATCAAGTGTTAAGGTGGACACGTAGGACAGCAGAAAATGAGACGGAGGAGAAATAAGTATTCAGAATCACTCAATGAGACTCCTGTGATTGAAGGAACTCCTTCAATCCTGTGTTTCAAGTCTGTGAAGTTCATGATATGAGAAATCATTCACAACATAGCTTCAAGATTTGTCTGAGGGATGTGCTGAACAAGTAGAAAGTCATGCAAGTGGCCACCAATCACTCCTCCTTGCCTCTCCTGGCCTGAAAAGCACCTCCCAAGGTCAGTTGCACTGACTGCTATTTAGAACTATTATTAAAGCAGAAATCAAATGAAAATAATCTTTTGATTTGGAGAAGACTAATTGGAGAATTACTGATGATCAGGGGACCTGCAGACATACCTGTCTCAAGAATAACTAGGGGATTATTTATGTATGAAGAAAACCATCTTTCTCCCTCCTCAATATGCAGAAATGACTTGTATGCTTGTGACCAACAAAATCCATGAAATGAAAATCCTAACCTTGTCCCAGCCCAGGCTCTGGACTCATCAGATCATGAGCCCAAGCCAGGCTTGGTTATCTAAAGGTGCACAAATCACATACAGAGCTCAGATGGTATGTGACCATTTCTTCCTTCCTCTCCTCACTGGCAAAGTCACACACAAACCCTTAATTTCCTTGGCATTGCTAGGCATGAGGTGCCACAACTGAACGCATGAGGTTCTTGTCTTAGCATAAAGCTCTCTGTGCTGTGTTTGCAACCCAAATCTGCTTCAAAGGTTTTGATGGGATGGTATAATTTTTCAGAGGGGATCTGCTCTTACTGTGAGGAATCTGACACCTTTGCAGGGCCTGAGGCAGCCCAGCTGTGCTGGAGTGCACGTTGCTGCACTGCTGGATGCCAGCGAATGCCTGCTATGCAGCTTTAGCATTGGGTCCTGTGTGGGCAAGTATCAGCAGTGTGTACATCAAACACACACATACATGAACATTGTGCATCTGTGCATGTGTGTTTGTTAGTGTGTGTCCTCTTCAATCACACATTTCTGCTGCATTAGCTCTCATTAATATTTCAAGTCGCTGCCTCCTGCACCCGTGCTGAGGCGGAAGAGGGAGCTGCCAGCAGACGCAGACAGCTCATGACAACGTGACCATCAGACTCCTGTAAAAAACATCCAAGGAAAGCACATTTTTAATGTTGTGGCAACAAGAATGAGGTAATGCAGTAAAATATTTATGAACCCTCTCAGCTGACATCTCTAAATACATTGTAGAGGCTAAAATTTAGAGGTCAAGACAGTGTAGTAACTAGATATTAATCCAGCTATAAAATTCTCTCTGCTTTAACCAAGTCTGGGAACAGACCACTGACTATGGCCTTGTTATTCAAAGAAGGGGGGCAGGGAAGAAAACAGGTGGTTAAAGAACAAATAGTTATATGATAAAAAATCCTCATGGAATGCTTCTATCTACCAATTGTTTTCCTAGACAAATAAAAAAAGTATTTTACTTAAGACTGCTTCAAAGGAGCCTCTAGAGTCAAAAATTGTCATTGTGCATGGCTTGACTCTGCTTGCTCTCTTCCCTGTGCCTAATGAGAACAATGTGGCTTCTACTGCTGGGCTTCATCCCTTGTCATCACATCTCTTGTGTACCGCATCTCAGGTCCCCTTCGCTGCCCCCTAAAAATCCACATGAGTTCACAGCTGCCAGAGCCTTGATGCAGAGCTCCCAGTGCCAGCAAGCCCACACTTCTCTCCAGTGGTTCCAGCCCAACTCCAGCCTCAAGTACTCATTTGCACAGGCAGGCTCCCACTCTTGCACTAGCATGAGGCATGGGGGGAGACAGATCAAAGGTTCACTTATGAAATGGCACAGTTGTACTCCCACCCTAGTAAAAGACGCTGTGAAAGAACAGAGGAAATCTAACGGAGCAAAAGTTATCATGGTACAAAACAAAAAGGTTCTTTCTGTGATCAAGAAGAAAAAATGAATTTCAGATGGCTTCTTGAATCATCCTTTTTGATGTTTATCTATCTGAACTCTCTTTTACAGTACTCAGCCCATCTGGTAATTAGCTCATGATGTGTGGATTCAAAGCACACCCTTAGTAGTTTGTTGATCAAGTATTATTTCTCCTGCTTGTTTTGCCTAGACAGACTACACAGTCATTCCTCCAGGGCTGTGAGATTTATGTAGCTACTTCAACTACTTTTAGTCCTTTTATCCTGTGGCCAGGCTTGTTTACATCCATGCACTGGGCACAAGCTCCTTGACATAAAGTAAAGAGCAAGGCATGCAGAGCAGTTAAGAGGGCATCCTCCTGAGCAGCTACCTCTGAGCATTTCCTTACTCAGTTCAGTTCAATTCAGCTCACTGAGGTTTTCTTCACTCCCATCTACAAGAGCATGAGCTACCAGAATAAAGATGGAGGGATTTGTGGAAGAAACCTGTCTACAAAACCAAGCTTAAAGGGGGCAAACCTATCCTAGAGCTCAGTGTCTCAGGAAAGGTTTTCTGCCTTGCAGGTCAGGAACTCAGTAAGTGCAATGAAACAGGCAGAAGAATTAACTTCTCGAAACAGGCTCTGTAGAGGATGTACCAATTTTGAAATTTTTCTTTACTGGTTATGAACTGGCTCCCATCAGAACTGTTCAACCCTAAAACAGTTGTAAGCCTTCGTTTACTACAGCACTTCATCTTGTAATATTAATATGGGTCACATGGGCAAGAAAAAACTATAATTTTATTTGCATTTAGGGCTACAGTTCAACATGGAATCTGGAAGATAAAAGACAAGCACACATATACACTCATATATTCCTCTGCTCACTTGTTGAAGAGAAGCTTTAGTCATTCACAGCAGCACAGATCATAACTACATGTAGCAACAGGTGTGGAAGTTCATCAGTGAGAGCCCATGTCTCTGGCACAAGGGAATGAACTGCCCTGAGAGCAGCATGGAGGGGAGTTTTTTGTCCTCTCTGCATGTCCTTAGAGACCATAAGGACAAATCTTTCCCCCTCCCTTCCTCAACTTGCATGCAGGCTATGCGGTACTCTCAGGAAAAAGATTCTAAGGAATATGGTTCATCTGCAATGCAGAACATGCACAAGAATAAGAGTAGGATAAAGGATTCAGAAAGTAAAATGAAATTGTTAAATAATTTTTATAAGACCACACAAGTTTTTTCTTCCTTTACCACAAACATATCTAGTAAGGGTATGAAAAGAAAAAACCCCAAACACTCCCCCGAAAAATGCATACCACAAAACCAAAAATAAAGCAAAAAACCCACACAAACACTGCCGAGGAAAGAAGAATAATGATTCAATATTTATGTTCATGTTCCCTATATGGTTGAGGGCAAAGAAGATCATGTATGCCCTGACCTGGGGCATCTCTCTCCACTGACCATGCAAGGGAGTTGAAGGATAGAAATAAAGCTCTGTATGTGAATATCCTTACTCAAATGCAGTTCTCAGCCCTGGTAGTTTTAGATATCTGGTGCAGCTTTACATTATATTTTCATTGTCCAACTTAAAGGTAAATACACAGCAATGTGTAATTTCACTCATCCCAAACTATGTTGGCATAATGTTTTGGATACTATGGCAACAGGTAGTATGGAAAAATGATGCAAGGGTGAACAGAAATGAGGAATTGTTATAGAAAAAAACATCAGTTTTAATTCTGAGGGGAAAAAAGCAAATGCAACCACTGGTGTTTACAGAAATATGTTTTCTGTTTCAGTTGGCAACACCTATTTCCAAAAACATTCCTCCTTCACTATTTCATCTGGAAGGTCCACAAAGCAGAGAGGTTAGCCAGGTCTCAGTGCACTGCATGTTGCTGCTGAGTATGAACTGAAGCTTTGTTTTCCTCACCAGTTTTCCCAACCTGTACTTGTGAGACAAAATAGAGCAAGGACTGTTGTTCCTAATCAACAACACGATCTGGCTGCACTTCCCCAAGATTCAGACACTGTGACTCAGCCTGACCCAACACTCTACAACTTTCAAAAACCTGCTTCCCATGGCCCGTAGTTGAATTCAATCTGCAGGTGAAAACCATCAAGTTTTGCACGTTTAACCCCTAACTCACATAAGCCCCGCAAAAAAGAAGCTGCGGTAAAGTGGAAATTGCAGGAGCAAGAGCTTTTAAGGGGGTGAGGGAGGGATAAGTATTAGTGGTAACAAATGCAGCTGCACATACACAGAGCTGTCAAGGAATCTGCGTTGCACCTGTCCAGTCTTAACCCTACAGATGCTGTGCAGAAAGTGTGACATACAGCTCTGCTGTGGCAGCCAACACCACCCCCACAAAGGTACCGAGACTGGTGGAAGGCAGACCTCTGTCCAGGTGCACTTGACTTTCAGACAGAGAGACTCTACCAGAGAGGCTGCAGAACGGGGACTCAGGTACCACTTCTCCTGCCACCTCTGTGAGAATATGGCACAGTTTAATGACATCATCTAAAGAAGGAATGAAAAGATAAATGGTGGCAATTCACTTTTTTTTTTTTTCTTTTTCCTTTGGTAATGAAAAATGTGTGCTACATTTAAGCAAGACTTGGCAAGCAGTTTTTCATTTGTATAGTTAGATTCCAAGCCATTTGGTGGAGGATTGCAGGTGTTTATAGCCTCATTCAAACAGTCAGATTGAGAAATTAGGCTCACAGAGGTCAAAAAGTCTGAAGTATGGATTCCCAAATCAATTGTAATTTATATTCCACTTTCACATAAAACCAGAAGAGATGTGGTTCAGATGAGCAGTACAATTCAAGTTTGCATTTTTTTATTTTTTTTTTTTTTAAGTTGACTCTTTCAGCCAGTGGAATAGGAACTGAACTCTAAAATATGGTGCAAGGATCTGATTATTTCTCTGTAAAGTTCTCCTTTACCTTCTCTCTCTCTCACAAACAATTTGCCAATCAGCAACGAAGAGTAGAACTTCCAGTATCTGCTGCACAAGCCTATGCCCTGTCCACAGGACCACCATCTGTAATGATAACAGCTGCAGAGAAACAGCTAAATACAAACAAAAAAGGCCACACTGAGTCAGTGTAGTCAGTGAGCAGGCTGTTTCTACTGGTACACTATTATACACCTGGCCCTCCATCAAGCACACTTCCTGAAAAACATCCTCACAGGAAAAAACCCAAACCTCTGCAGAAAGGATGGCTATGAGACATGACTGTACTGCATTTATTAAGAACATTTTACAAAGCATGAAATCTGACTCATTCCAGCAGTGATCACTAATAAGTTTGCAGATGTTTACTATCAAGTTTGAGTGCCATTCAATTCCAGACCATAGGAAATGTTTATGCTGATCAATCCACGGGTTTAAAACAGGATTCTCCACATTCTTCTCATGACACCCTTCCTCCCACAAGCAGTCCTTCAGCTTCTGGAATTCCCCAGGCTTCTCACTGGGACCCAGCTTTTGGGGCAAATCTCCATTTACTGCTATTTCCTCACCCCAGATCTAGTCTCTGGAAGAAATATTAATTATTAAATAGTGTCAGGAAACAAGTGAGAATAGGCACAGAGACCTGGGATGGTTAAAGGGAGAGCTAGTTGCCATCTTCAACCACCTAATAAGTGGCTTTAGAGAGAATGGAGCCAGAGTCTTCTTCAAGGTGCACTGTGATGGGACAAGAGGCAGCAGAAACAAGTCCCAACACAGAAGATTCCCAGAAGATATGAGAAATAATTTTACTTTTTTTTACCTACGAGATGCAAGAAATGTGGGGGTTATCTGTCCTTACAGACATTCAAGGCTCAGCCAGGCAAGCCAGAGCTGTCCGGAGAGGGGTTGCCCTTGAGATCTCAAGAGGTACTTCCCAACCCGAACTGGTCCTGCGGTCCTCGCTTCTGGGTTCTGTTTTGTGCTCTAATGGTTCTCAGAGTCCAGCATCTCACTGCAAAACTATTCTGATTTCTCTCTCCCTGACCACATCAGACATCTGTGTTTTAAGATGTCTGCAACACACTATCTCCACCTCCTGGAGAAGTGTCATTTCTTCAAACTGTATTCCTGCAGGGAGTACTCGTTGCATTTAGGATGTACCTCTTGTTCAATCTGCCCACGTGCTGATTACAGCTGATAAAATGTCCAAGAGCAGTTTTCAAGAGGAGTTAAGAGTTCTGTCAAAAACAACATTTGTGTGAAGCTTTTTTACTAATGAAATGCTTCAGGACTCAACAACCAAACCAGATGCTCAAGTGTACTCCCCTTAAGTTTTACAGCCACTGCTCTTTCAGACAGTCTTCTTATGCCTCTCCCTGCATTTCCTTGCCCTTTGTGAATATTGCCTTGGAAGGTAGGTGGTGAAAAGAGAGAGGGGGGAAAAGTTATTTTTGGCTTTCAGTTTTTTATGGCATGCCTGTCCCATAAAACTCTTCAGAGCTGTGTGTCTCACTCCAGGACAGAAAAAACCCACCTCTGAAATGACAGAGAAATTTCTTCATGAGACACAAGCTGTCCAGCTGCCAGTCAGTAGCAATAATGTCTCAAAACATTGACCCACTCAGGGCCTTGAGCCAGCAAAATGCAGGCACAGAGAGCCTAGGGATATAAAGTGCTTACACTCACTGGATGCTTAATCTCACATTCATCTCTGAGGCAAAATTCCCTCCACAGGAGTTTTCCCTGACTTGAAAGTGTTGAGCTCACAGTCCCTGCCCCGTGCAGGGCAGCAGTCTAGACATGACGGCGTGGGAGGCTGACCAGAGGGGAATGGCCTTGTGCTTCCTTCCAGGAGGCTCCTCCGGTCCCCCCCCAGCCCTCAGTACTGCAGTAACAGCACCGACCCTCCTGCCCCTGGGATGGTCCTGCTCTGAGTGTTTAGCCAATATATGGGACTCAGCATTGCTACAACAAACACGAGTCTCCTCAGAATAGACGCTGAGTTTTATGGAGGGGGAATGAAGTATTATCAACTATCTAACAAAATTGCATAGCACATCAAGAATTGACTCTCTTTTCACATCTTCAGTATCAGCAGTGCCTCTCAAAAGCAACATCAACAATCAAAAAACTCCTTGGAGGCTTTTATGACCACAATTCTCAGCATACTGTTTAAAAACTTGAAGGTTGCTTACTTACAGTATCTATTAGGGATGTA
This sequence comes from Formicarius rufipectus, assembly GCA_013399695.1. Classification (NCBI taxonomy): domain Eukaryota; kingdom Metazoa; phylum Chordata; class Aves; order Passeriformes; family Formicariidae; genus Formicarius; species Formicarius rufipectus. Next base: position 115,002 of record VXAU01001092.1, on the reverse strand, counting down.
AGTCCCAAAACAGAAATAGGTTTTAGGGAACAGGTCCATGACGTCAAAAATTTTTTTCTTTTTGTTGTTTGCTTTGTTTGTTTGTTTTGTTTTTTTTAGTTAGTTTTTTTCTCTTTTTTTTTTTTTCAAGCAGAGACACTCAAGTTAACTGAATTATCACATATGCAGCTCCAGACATCCTTCAACACCTAATTGAGTGGTAGGATTATAAACACCATGTGTTGCAGCAGTGACTGAGCCTCAGTTGTTGGAGTTTAGATTGTCTTTGAAGCTTTGCACCCGTGGGACAAAAATGCTGCACCAGAAAGCAGTGATTTCATTGCATCAGGAAAAAGCCACAGAGAAATTAAAGTTTACAGAAAATATGCATTATATGAGTCACACAAAACATCCTTTTTGCTCTGCTTTTTCAGTAACATAGGGCAAAAGTTACCTCTGAGATGCTGAATTACAAGTGAAATGACAAGGTAAAATGACAAGGTAAAATGACAAGGTAAGCAGATCCATGCTTAGGTAAAGCTCTCTGTCTCTTGCTGGGAGGCAGACATAGACTCTTGAAACTCCTAGAGATCAGCTTTCCTAATAGAATGAGCAGGTGATCTTAGAGGAAGACAGAGGGAAAAGGGGATACAGATTTAACCTGTGGTTGCTGTACGCTTTTGGAATAAACCTGAGACAATAATCAAATGCAATTTAGAGTGGGAAATGTATTATTTATGGATGTATTGCAATAACTAGGGAAAAAGTAGATCTTCAACATCCTGAAGATAGGCAACTCCTCAAAAGAGGAATGAGCCAGTAACAGAGAAAATACACATTGTTGGATGATGTGTTTGTTTATTTTTAAATAGGTTCAATAGATCAGCTAGATGAACTAGAAACAACTCTCAAGATTTCTAGAACCTTAACAAAAAGGCTGCAACCGAGAGGAAAACCCCAGATTTCCTTTTTGGGCAAACATTTTTCCAAGGCTCGTAGAGGGAGTTAGTTGCCCATTCTGCTGGCTTAATTAACTTTAAAGCTTACTTTCAGGGCCAACAAGTTTGTACAGCCAAGTTTTTGTGCTCACTACTAACAAATACTTCACTTATTTGCAGCTGTCATGCTCTGAGTAAGATAAAGAAGATCAGTAAGGCTTATGTGATAGTGAAATAAATAATGCTAATCCTAGCTAAAACCAACAGAACAGGATAGTTCAATACCTATATGAAGTGACTGGCATTGTCTTGTACTGAAAACAGAAGGAAAGTGATTCAAGCACCTGCCAGACCTCTCTCTAAAATGCACAAGACAATGGGGGCACAAGACAGACGCACACATGGAAGGAAAGGCAAAGAAAGGATGAAGGTCGGGTTTCAGCTAGGATCAGCAGGCAATGATGGCACAAACCAGCGCTTTTGAAAGGCAACAACTGAATGCAGATTTGACAAGGTTATAAAGATATTTAGTTTTGAAGTCCTATCATAGAATCATAGAACTATTTAGTTTGGAAAAGACTTCTAAGATCTTCCAGTCCAACCATTAATCCAGCACTGCCAAGTCCACCACTAAATCATGCTTTCAAGTGCCACATACATTTTTTAACACTTTTGGGAATGGTGACACCACCACTTCCACAGGTATCCTATTCCAATTCCTGACTACCCTTTCAGTGAAGATATTTTTCCTAATATCCAATCCAAACCTTCCCTGGCATAACTTGAGCCTGTTCCCTCTAGTCCTGTCACTTGTTACCTGGGAGAAGAGACTGACCCCCACCTCACTACAACCTCCTTCTAGGTAGGTATATCTACAAGCTCATCTGAAGAAGTTATATTGTAAGGTCCAGTAACTGATATTTCAGTGAGTTTTAGCCAATGAACTTCTGTATTTTGAATCTCTCTCCTCTGTCATGTACAGCTTTGACTGCACATTTGCACATTCCAGCAGCTGTTATAGTTTCTTTAGCATTCAGCCTTCTTCAGCTTTCATCACAAGGATCTCTAATCTGTTTCGGGGCTGATCTGGCAAAGGAATCCACAATAAAAAACTTTGTGCTACAGCTCCCTAAGGTCTGGAAGTCTTACAAGTTTGAAAGACTTCCAGCCCTCTCCTAGGGACTCACCGATTCACACTCCAAAAACTTTCAGACCATTGGACTGATAATAATTAAAAATTAACTCCCTAATTCTCTTGGGACTAGAATAAAAATGTAAAAATACACATAAATTTAGGTGAATGAATAATTATACGACATAGCGAGAAGAGCATTTGGTGACTTGTGGAATTTGCTGCTGTCACAGAAGGATGGCCAATCCCTCTTGGTCGTGGCCATAAGCAACTTGCTGGCCCTAAGGTGCTTCCAGAAGAAAACCATAACAGTTGTTGTAGGAACTTTGTACTCTCAGATAAATTGAAGTGGTGGTAGGGGGAAATGTCCCTGCAGATTTAAATCTCACTTCTGAAGGGAAGATGTTTTAACTGCAGTCTTAATTAAAACAAAACAAAACAAAAAAGCAGCAACAATATGGGATCCTTCAGCAGTGAAATCCCCCTCCAAATAGTCTCCTTTGTAGTAGTCTGTGTGATTGCTCCCACTAGACATTGCATGTAGCCACCAGGAAGAACACAAAGATTCACACCATGTAACACAGTTTGGAAAAACAAATTTAAAGCTTACTTGTTTGCACAATGTGTCATCCCATGACATATAGGAGTGATGATGCATTGAGTAATTTCTGTCTCTGCTAATGCAATGCCTATATTTGTATATAGTAGATGTAATCATATGCATTGTATAGATAGTGTGTATAGATTTGTTACATTAACAGGTTTACAGTATGATTTTTTTTCAGCCAAAGCAGACCTTTAAGTCATTTGTGATTAAAAATCATCCCTCAGATATTCCCTCAAGGGATGTTGCTTAGGGAATATTTAAGAATATAGTGGATTGGCTGATCTCTTTAATTAGAAGAGTCCTAAGCATGAGTATTTTAGGATAGTCCCCCTGCTCCAGAGACTCATGCTACCAGCAGTAAGGAAACAGTTGGTTCAACTCAGACCAGCAAAGCAAGATCCAGGTAATGCTCTGAAAAATCTCAAGCTAACAGAGTTCCACATTTTCCACCTTTTCTAATAGCTGCAAATACCACAGAGATCACTCATTCTTCACATGAACAATTCAGTCTCCAGGGCCAGCTCCAAAAGCCTGTGTAAGCCTTCTCTACCTAGAGTGCCCTGCTGTACAGCTTCTGGTGGCCACAAGGCAGTAACAAGGACTCTGCACAAAGGCAAGGTTCAAAAATCTTCCTGTTCCCCATCTTCCCTGGCAGTTAGTGCATAGAAACAGCTGTGGAGCCTCTCTCCAGGATGGTTCAGCCCCACTATGATCCAGTTAGAGAGAGTCATGACACCTTCACAACCAAACACAGACCAGCTCAGTGCACTCTTGGACCAAGCAAGTACAACAGCTAACTTTCCAGCTGGCCTCAGGTTTAACAAGAGGCAATGCAGCTGCAAGAAAGGGCTTCCTTGCTGAATAAAAGAATATGATGCTTAGATCAAAAGAAGTCAGTGTGAAGCAGGGTGATGAAGCCAACCTGTGTAACAGTCAGAGGCTGGTACAGGTCTGCAGGTGGACTGCAGGTCTGTTTACATCAGTCGGGTGGCTATGAATGATAGAAGATGAAAGAATACTTGGTTGCAAACATCACTGCAAATGGGAATTTCATTAGAGAGTGCTGGTCACATCATAAACAAGACTCCTGTTCACAGTTCTTCCCTCAGAGGAAAAACAAACAAACAAACAAAACAAAACAAAAAACACAACAAACCACTCCAGTGTTACTACTTTAAATTAATACAGACTTACAAGCCACATCCAGACAGTAACAACACACACCTCTAAATTATACTGCAATGCAGGAATTTTTCATCCAACAATTCATGCAGAAGCCTTAGGTTCTAAAACTACACTAATAAGCATTGGTGACTAACATCTTCAGGTTCAAAAGCCAAAGACAAGTGCTAAAACACTATATTAAAAAAAAATAAAAAGAAGCCTGTTATTCTAGAGAATAAAATATATCATTTTAGCTTCCTACATGAAATCAGTATCTGTGTGCACTGTAGCCCTCTCATAGAATCGGCTGCATAATCTGAAGGTGTTCCTACAAGGAGTGGAAAGGGCTTCTTCCACTACAAGATATATTAATGATATTGGCATATACTGTCTTTATTAAGTGGCTAGTGCAGGGATGATATGCTAAAAAAAATTACAATAAAAACTTTCAGTAGGTGAAAACATAATTTCCACCTTCACTATATACTTTGCTACTCCAAAGGCTCACTTAGCTTTGGTAAGGACTTCATCAGCTTGGAAATTAGAACTATAGACGTTAAAAATAATAATTTAAAAGGCATAACACCACCCACCCACCCCCCCACACAAAAAAAAAACACAAAAAGAAAAGAAAAAGATCCTGGACAAGAAAACAGGCATTGAAAGAGTAGAATATTGTTGACAGCAGTCTGCACAAAGGCAGCTTCACATGCTTTGTGCAATCAGCAAAATTAAATATTAATAATGTAACTAAGATAAAAGATGAACATCCAAAGTAATGCTGAACTGCAGAGGGTACCACTGGTCACATGAGTAAATTCTTTCATGAAAATAAATCAGAGTGTTTTGAAGGATCCTCCCCCATCTCAAAGTAATTCTCCAGATATTACATGGCTATGAAATACTTTCAGAAGAAAATCTTGTTGAGTGTTGCTAAGTCCAAAGATATCACAGGGCTCTCTGGGGACTCCTTTTTGCAGTAAAATATAAATGTCTATTTTTCCTGTTACTAGTTTGTCCACAGCACAAGCATTATAGTTTGGATCTGAAGAGCACGACTGAGGGCAGCCTCCCAAGCATCTCCCTCTTACCAAACTCTGATTTGTGTTAAGGTGGGTTTGTAGCACATAAACTGAATCTGTTCCATTTGTTAATAACACAGTGGGTGCTCTGCAGGTATGTATTAAAAGTGATGTAATCCTTTACAGGCAATTCAGTCCATCAGACCAGAGTTCTTTTTCTTCCAGTGAAGAGGTGTGACAGAGGTAGGCATGGAGAAGGACAAAACCTGATGCACAGGACCAGGTCAGAGCTAGGTCACTGTAAAACACCCAAGCAACATGATGTCAGTGCTAGAACCTCGGTACTGCTTTCATCCTATTGATGTGTCCTTACTGAACCAGCCTGTTCACAGGTGTGAACAGGAGGCAGTAGGAGTTATCAGGGGTTATTTAAGAATATTGTCTACTCAAAGCAAAAGTTGAAATGTTGGTCCAGCTCCAGGCTTTGGTCTCTGCACATTTTTAGTTCTCTGGTTCTTGTTCCCTTCATCCCCACTGCCTCTACTTCCGCTCCTGGAGCAGGATCACCCACACACTAATGGGACAGTCGAGGATGGGAAGGTCCATTCTTCTTTCCTTGAGAAGGGGTCCCACCGTGCCTCTTGCTAGTGCTGTGACACACCTGAGGGAAGGCACTCCCCAGCTTTCCCTGGAGTCAGAGCTTGCTTTATTTTGCTGGTATAAGTAGGTTCAAGCTCAGGACTTTAATTTTTCAAACAGCCTTATTCAGCCCTTGAGAGCAGTGATACATGGGCATTAAAACATGTGCCTTCACCAGACACTTTTGTTAACCTCTCAGCCTACAAAGCTGCAGGTCTCAGGTCCAAATCATTTACTCTCCCAACAACCAGCAACATCAGTCTCTAGGTCAAAATGCATCAATAAATCACAGAGACCTTAGACCAAGTCAGAATCCCTAAGAAACATGACGTCTAGAAAGGAAAAAAAACCTCTTTTCAAGCTCTCATGGCTGGAATACTTCATGGCCATGTTTCAGCTACAGCAATTTCCAGAAGGAAAGATTTCAAGCAAAAATTAGAGAGAGGATTTGATTTATAATGGGGAAAAAAAAAAAGAAAATAAAAAGTTAAAAGCAGCAGACCAAGTTTTACTTACACTGAATAATACTTAGCACCTACATAGGAAAATTCCCACTGACTGTAGTCAGAGCAGACCTGAAACTTTAAATATGCAGCCTCCCATTCAGTTCCAGAATACCAGTACTAAAAATTAAGTGTCAGACTGGGACATGTCCTTCTGATGAGAAAGAGGGAAGAAATGGCATGCAGGGAAACCCAGCTTCCTCCAGGGGAAGTAACCGCTTTGGCCCTCCAGGGGAAAACTGATTTCATGGTTTCATTGAACACCTCTGGGAGAAGGGTGAGCAGTGTTGGTAGCATCCAAGTGGGTGCTGGAGCTTGTGGTTACTGGGAACAAGCTTGGAGAATGCCATTAGTGATCAGTTGAGCCAAAGCATGAGCCAGAGTGCTCTATGGCTGTTGGTTTAAAGCCAGACCAGCTACAAAAAGGGTAGAAGCTGCATTTTGCTGCAGGTAGAGAGAGCAGGTGACTTCTTCTGCTCTCAACCATGTCATGAGGGCAGCTGGCATCCTCTCCCTCCCAGGCAAGGGAAGGGAGAGAGACCTACCCTGCAATCAGAGGTCATAGTCCCGCCCTGGGTGAACAAGACCTAAAGGGAGTGAAGATATTCGAAGAGGATCCAGCTCAGCTTTATTGCCTGTAGCCGTATCTGTTCTCCAGTTTGTGAAGCAATGTCTATGTAGCATGTGCTCCGAGAGCAAGGCTGCCATTTACAGCCTTGGTGGCCAAGAAAGCAGACCAACCTGAGCATCTGCATTTGCAATCTCCACTGCTCCCTAGAAGACAAGGTCAGACAGAAAACATGTGTTTCACATTTGAAAATCTGAGTGATTTATATTAGGGGAGCAGGACTGGACTGCATGCAACCTCTCTAGGTTGTTAAAATTTAATTTACTAACCAATTACTATCAGATGCTTGACTCTTTCAACTGCCCCATATAAGGAGTTCAGTTTTTCACAATACCCTGCCTTGATTTCAATGCCGTATCTCCTTCCAGGGACTGAAGAGAGGTGAGATGAAGTGGGTGAGCAAAAGAAAAAGACAGTCAGTCCCATGAATTCATAGGTTACATCAAGATAAGGCACCAAAGCATTAACTCCCCATTTCTGTGGGTCATTTGGAAGATGACATCCTTGTTCTATTATTTGCAGCTTTACCTGAGTAAGCAGATGCATTAAAAAAAATGGCACATCTCTCAGCTCAAGAGAGAAGTCTGGAGGAGACTCAGTGCTCTACCTGTACTGTTCTCATTCTGGCTGGATTGCTTCTCAACCACCATTCCCTGTTTAAAACATCTAAAACGTTATAAAATCATGTCACAGCAGATGAAGTTAAATGAACTAGCATAAAATGTAAAGGTAGAAGCAAGATTATTGCTGATAAGCATCCTTTCTGTTATTGTGGGGTTTGCGGTACAGATTGATTTCTCTGTGCTGTACAGCTTTGGGTTTCAAGTTCACGGAAAATTCTGACCTTTGGGCAGTGATATGTGTGTTTTTCAACTCTTCTTAACAGTAAAATGCACATACTGAAAACACACAATTCAGAAGGCTTACATGAGTCAGAGAATCTCAAACACAAACTCCAAAGCAGCTGCCTGAGCATCACAAGTTTCATAGCCTACACTCTGATCCTTATACACATGACAACTCCCACACAGCCCTAAGAGACTGAGGGTCACTTCAGGAATACATGACACCATCCCTATTCTTTACACTGGGTTAAAGAAACCGTAAGGATCTGCAAACTCATTGCAGGCACAAGCAGATGAGAGCTGAACAGCTCATGATTTTACCCTCTCAAGGACTGCAATGTCAAGAACATTGCAATACAGTGGAGATCATCTAGCTTAGTATTAAAAGTGCAGAGCTGACATTGTGCTGCCTTTCCCCATCCCCATGCGACCTGCCTCTCTAAAAGGCACAAGACAGTACTGACCATTCTCAGCAACACATAGCTTACCCAGCTTGGTACTGATGATGGGAGGCCTATATGAATATACCTTGTCACAAAGGAAAAAAAAAATCTCAAAATATGTTTTTGGAGCATGATCTTTTTTTGAGAAGTAGAGGAACAAGACAGGTTTCCGAGTCTGAACTCCAGTTCACTGACAACTCCAGTTATTTGCACTTCAGGATACAAACATCAACACTAGTGCTGATCAAAAATTTCTTCTAATGTTCTCTGTTGAAATTAACTCAATGTTTGGTTAGTAAGCAACACATGAAATGAACATTTAAAGCGGTGATCAGAGACCAATAATATCTTGAAATTACAGGTGATGCCACCTCCTCTCTATATAGTTGCCACCTCCAACTATATAGTATCTCCAATGCTGTCTGTATTTGGGGTGACAGGTTCCCTGGCTAATGTTACTACTCCTGGAACAAAAGAAGAGAATATTTTAAATGGGGGAGTAATCAATCCATTCCAAATCTTCAGATGGAGACTCATTCACATTAAGACATGGAACTCTTAGAATTCTTTTATTTTTTTCAAAAAATACCCAACAGGTCACAGGCAGATCAACAATTAACTCCATCATGGTAATACATGAAATTGTCTTATAAATTAGAGAACTATTGCACCTTTTTTTTTTTTCTTCTATTTATGAGAGGAGGGGCAGGAGAAGGAAGCAAGTAGGGGACGAAGCCAAAAAAAAGTCAGACTCCAGATCTTACAAGTACTTTAATGTCAACAATTAACTAAGGACTGACTGTAATAGACAGTATATCACACTGTGCTGAAGTTTTAATGCACAATGTTCAGAGTCTTTTTTCTGAGTGTCAGTGCTTCAGATATGTTTATATCTTTCCAGGACTCTTCATTCAGCCCTGGATTTGCTAAATGTTGAATACAAATGCTGTAGGCCTGATGCCACCCACTCACTATAACTGAGGAACTACAGCAACATTACTTTCTGGCAGATTTATTCCTACCTGGCATTACTGCTTAGAAACTGTCTAATTAAAAGTCTGTCAAACCAACAGAGTGAAACATGGTAATTTCTATGTAACTACATGGACAGACAAATGTATAGGATCACAAATGACCATAATATGTGACCATAAACACTGGTAGAAACAAAAAGCTGCTGAAACTTTTGAAACAAGGTACTGAGTAGAACCAATGATGATGGTAGGCTAATCAGTCCAGCAATTAGTCTAAACAGCATCACATGCCTATTTTCAATCCATAAAGGGAAGCATTATGTTTCATGTTGTTGCATGTGGATTTTCAGCATACTATTACGTTGTAGATGCCTTTAGCTCTGGAAATTGCTGCATTTCCGTAATATCTCAAATAGCCCCAAGAAGCTCAAAGACAATTTGCCTGGAATTAAATGACCTTGACAAAGGTTGTTTCAATGTAGATGATGTTTCAATCTCCAGTTCATCCTTGGCCAAATAATCTCCTTTTCCACTGGTCTCTTCCACTCAGTGCCTCAGCAAGCATGATCCAGCATTTAGAAATCCTGACAGAAAAAGAAAGTAAGTATCATTCCCCCAAGAGGGAGACTCTATGACTGGTAAACACATACAGGAGTCTCAGTCCAGCCCTTGCCTGCCATGAAGACCAGTCTGGGAGAAAGGGTGGAAAGCCAAAAGTCTGCAATCCTTCACAGCAGGAATTTTAGCCTGTGGCTCAGTTGGCTGCCTCAAGGTAGAGCACCTTGCACACAACTGTGGATCCACTGTATTATGTCTGTAGGCAAATCCATTAACAGGAGAGTTTACTGCTTAACTTGCACTTTGAGAACACTGGATTCCAATTTATCTCCCAACGCTGAACTCCAGAGGCATTTAATTGATGACCCTGATCTGGAACTAGACTTCTAAATTTGCTCCTAACTCTGTGATTGCAACATCAGCTACAAATGCATCCATAATTATAAAATTAAAATCTCCATCAATGAAGAAATAATAATAATTAAAAAGGCTATTTCCTTATTTTAGTTACTTCTCATCCTTTCCTGAAAGTGTTTTTTTTAATTTTAAGGTATGTGCAGTTATGGATGTGGACAGATCTGTGCACAGACTATTACAGTATTTCATGCTCTCCTGCTGGTTCTTTTAACTTTAGTGCACCTAGGATGTGCAGCTCCAAAACTCTTCATGCAGCCTCACCTTCCTGCATTAAAGAGCTTAACCAGTGGAAAAAAGATTATAACCAAGAATTGTCCTAGGCTTCTTCTGCAAACAATTTGATCACAGCCTTGCTATCAGTTTGTGAAAGATCTTTAGGTTGCCAGTCATCCACCCCCAAAAAAAGCCCAGAACCCTTTGAAAACCAAGAAATATGATAGTCTGGTTCACACAGTTGATATGCTACATGGCCTCTCTTAAACAAAATGAACCCTAGGGACAAATGTAATTAGCAGTAACTTAAATCTTCATCTGAAGAGAAAATCACTGCCAAAGATTTTCAACCATTCATTTAGAAATTGGGAATATCAATATCTTTAAAGTCTAGTAAAAATTATGTTTAGGCAAATTGGGAAGAGAGTCAAAGACACAAATAACTTCACTGAAATAATTTAGAAGGCTGATAAGAAACACAGCGTTCATATTTTAAGCAATTAAATCACATTTAACCCAACTGTCTCAAAATGCTGTAATTCTGTATCATATGGCATGTGCTATATTAGTGAGCCACAACACTTAAAAGGAATATGAATTACTCACTAAAAAAAAAAAATAGAATTGTTTGATGTATGACAGCCCCTAAAAGTCTGCCAGAGGATAGAAAAATAGTTTGTACATTTTAAATACAAATTTTTATTTGGTCAAAGATAAAAATGCAAAACAGCGACAAAATGCCAGTCTGTCACCAACACAAAAGCACTTATAGTTTTGCCAGAGTGTTTTATCACATGATGAATTGGTCCTTCAAGAGGTTCAAATTCCAGCTGTGATGATCAATTTGCCTTTCTCTCCACTTCTCCCAACATGGACCTAGGAAATCCTAGGGTGATTAGGAGCCAGGTTACACAGGGTGGGTGGGTGAAGAGTGATTAAAACAGTAGCCGATGTGCACTATGACCTGATAATAGAAATTTTCAATTCTAGGGCTGTCTGCTTCTGCTACGATTTTGCAACTCTTGTTGCAGCCACAACATTTTTTTTGGACAAAATGCAACATTAAAGGACAGAAATCAACAAGTATGTGTGTGTGGGGAAAATAAACTGAAAATGGAAGGAGTGAGTTGGTCATCAGGTAATGGTATACTGATGGATCAAAGAGAGGGCTCCTGGTGCCATTTGCTTTAAAAAAACCCCACCACCACATCCTGATTAATCCACAGAGACATGGAGGAAGGGATGAGGACTGGCATGACTGCATTCTTCATGCTGGAGAGAGGTTCTATTGCTGTGTGCCATGTGAGGCAGCATGAAGACAGACACACATTCTGGGATTTACATCCTTTGCCTGTCACTGACAGGAATTCAGGAATTAAAGGTAAAATACTTACAGTAGGAGAGAGGGTCATCTCTTTTGTGTGTTTATGTAGCTGACAACTTAAGTTTGGGGAGGCAGGTGAGGACATGGGTATCATAGCACAAGGTAGAGGGAGGACTGGACCTGTATTTATTCCCAGGGCACTTTGACCAACACAAAGTAGCTTAAATCTTCTTTCTTATGACCAGAGCCATACTGTTGCTGAGTGGTTCCCTCGCCTACTGTTCACGGCCCAAGAGTCCATTAGCAGCACAGTTGGCCCGAGTACTTGTGGCAGCAGCCGCCAAGGCAGTCCCTTGCCACCAGCTCTGAGGCAGGGAGTGGGACCAGCTAGAGGGCAGCCAGCTCTACTAGGCTGCTGGCACTGGTCCCACTGAGAAAAGCTTTGAGACAGCCCTTCAAGTTCCCAGTTGCCATCAGGCCAGGAAGTGTGTCAGTCCAGATTCAGCTCAACAATGAGGCCAGCTGTAAGGGCAAGCAACACTGAAGCAAGGCTGTATGCAGCACCGAACCCATATGTTCGAGCAGCAGGCGCCGCTGCCTGGTGGGACAGTCATGTTATCCCAGAGGACTTGCACAGCAGCCAGTATAGGAGGGGAAGATAATGGGCTAGTCCTACAGGACTGCAGTCTTCAACAACTTCAGGCAGGTGTTTCAAGCCCTGAGAAGCAGAAGGTCCCCAGGAGGAAGTTTCTCACTAAACCAATATTCCAGCTAAGTTAGGTAGCTGTCTTGGACATGCACTGAAGGCAACCCAGTAGCAAACTCCTGTGCCAGCTCTGCAGCACCATCTAGTGCGAACAGATAACAGTGGAAAAACAGATCCACTCCAGGTTATGCAGAGTTCAGAAACAATGCAAAATAAAGGCACACAAATATATACCCAAAACAAGCACGGCAACTAAGGCCAACCCATTTGCACATTACATGTGGCAGTGCCTGCTTCTGTCACTCCAGGACCAAAACATTTCTATTGCACAGTCTGAACTAGTTGCACACCAGTTAACATCCTGGCATGATGCACTGCAGAGTCTGGCCATGCTCATTAGCACTATTCCCCCTGGACTCAGCAGATGAATCACAACAGCCGTATGTTCTAAAAACGTACGTGCAGCCTTGCAGCTGCCTCTCACTCCTGTTCCAGGCTGAAGGTCGCGCTGCACACACACTGGAAATCACTGCTGAAGGGTAACGACAGCAGCTCTGAAGCAAAGACCTGCCAGCCTTTCAGAAGGTGGTCAGAGACAATACTCATGGCACATTATGTCCAACAGGTACCACAGTAAAGGAAGAGATAAGCCCAGCTCCTGTGGATGCTGGCTTCTACAGACCACTAGCTTAGACACTAACATGCCTGCTCAAGCAACCACTGATCTCAAGAGGTTCCCTCCTGTTCTCTAAAATTACATCTACTTCTTCCAATTTTACTATCATGACTAATTGAAGAGGTTGGGGTTGCTTCTTTTTCCATCTCCTGCATAAAAAAAGCTCACTACCTGTTATAAATCTAGATGATAAGGCTTTTTTTAATTATAATTTTTTTCCGGGAGTGGCTTAGCTTTGTAATTTTTGCAGCTGCTTATTCACATAATCTGAGGAATGATTCCTGTCACATTGCAGAACTTCAGTTCCAGATTCTTCAGCTTTCAAGTATTCCAGCAAGTTTGACTTCATAATTGTAGAAAAACACCTTTTCTACTCTTTTAAAGTCTCCAAAGTTGCAGAATTCACATCCTTAAATTGTGTAAAGATCTGTAGTTTCTGAAATATTGAAATGCAGTTGTTTTCAAACTCCGCATTGGATCCAACCAAATAATGACAAGGTTACATTCTCATGCCAAAAACCACCTTGAAAATCTGACTCAAGTGACAATATAATTAACTTAATTCGGCAGGATCTGATCCAACAACAGGGAAAGCTACCACAAATGTGTTAAGTTCAAGATTTTATTTTTTATATTGTTGAAACACATAGCCTCAAGAGGCAGCATCTGGAGAGCTGTTACAAACACACTTTGTATTCTATTACACCACAGATTTGGGAGAGAACACATAAAGCACAGGTTTCACACTGCACTTGATCATCTGAGTATTAAGTTACAGATAATTTAGAAATCTTCTGATTTTACATATACATTGCATTGGCCATTCCTCAGCCTTCGTGCAAAATGAAACTTTATTTTTTTTAGTCAACACTGGTTTTGGAAACTCTCTTGTGCTGTAAATGGTATCTTTTCCATTTCAGATCACCTAAACGGTATTTACATAAGTGTGCAAATTGCTTTGAAAGATAGAAACAAACACAAACATATAATATACAGACAGTTTCTTCTATAGTTAAATGTTTACTAAAAGGCAGTTAACATTCTTAACACACTTTCACTGTCTAAAATAGGAGAATAAGTTATATAAAATAGACCATCTTATTTTCAGACACTTCCATTTCTGCAGATTTGGTCTTTGCAGCAACATTGCAATTAAAGATTCTACTACTAAGAATCAGAAAAGCCCCTTTGAATTCAGTGGCAGCTTAACATGTTTAGTACCAGTTACATTGTTCCATATTTCCCACAGTTAGCACAGAAAAAACCCAACTTGAGGGAGTTTGGAAGACAGTCTTGCACATCTAATTTTTCAGCAATATGAAAAGTATGCTTTAAGAATCTAATGCATAAATTTTCATTTTTCTTTTAAGGGCCTGTTAGTGTTACAAGCACAGTTTAAATAAATCTGCAAATTCTTTCACAGAAGCACACAAGGTTCCCAGTTTTGTTTCTTATGGACCTCATTTTCTCATGAATATGCAATTGTAGACTTCTTGGGATCACACAATAAAACTGATTTCAGAATCAGAAGGAGCAGGAAATGTTTGAAGAAAATTACTTAGTGCTCTCAGATTACCTATGTGTGTGGTTTTCGACCTGTGACAGACGCCCCATAAAAGGCATATGTTCAACTTGATTAACAAATCCAGAAGGCAGAAGTTGAGTAAACTGGAGTTGCTCCAATGGTGAAAACAGAAGAGTTACAGGGAAGTCTTCAAAATCATCTTTCATGTGTACCTGCAAGCATTCTTAGAGAAAAGCAACTCACTGCCTAAAGTTTCTTAGAGCTAAAATCCATTAAATCTAATAATGTGACTTTTTACTGCAGCCTTGCCTTGCAAATTATGCTGCAGTTTGTGCACCCATTGCAAAGCTACTTAGTGCTATCCACCTCAAGGAAAGTCTTAGCCCTCTTAAAGTTTAAGCTTCATCACAATTATGTCTGACCCACTGATGTCAGATACATGCTTGATATTTATGATGACATTCAATTCCTTAACATGGCATAACCTGCACTAACATTTAACACTGTGCTTTTGGTCTCTTGTTTCTCGAACTTTGGGCATCACACACAAATCCCTGCTGGATTCATCCTAGTGCAGAACCAGATCAGGTTTTGCTGAAGAAACAAGCCACAGGCACAATTTCTAGAGTTGACACCGTTTAAGCATAAAATGGTGAAACAAATTTAAGACACTACAGAACTTTACAAAACACATGATGACTTGAAACCAAAAAAAAATAGAGAAGATGCATTAAAATTTAGTTACCTTGGATTCTGAGCCAGTTTGAAAAATGCCATTTATAGGAGATATCTGTTCTATGCTGTGAAAATATGAAAGAATCAAATATGTATCACTGAAGCATTCCACTTAAGTTTTTGTCAAACATTTGTCTTCAGAGGTTTATATTTAATGCATGTTATCTGCTCTCTTCAGTTTCTTTTCTAGTTACGGCATGGTTCAGAAACACTAAGAATGGCTGGTCACTCCTTCCTTTCCCAAAGTGCACATTACAAACACCATGCACACATTTACTTCCAAAGAGTTCAGGTCAATAAAATTCTTAGAAGGAAAAACGTGCATGTATTTCTAAGCTTGTAAGATAACTTCAAAATACATGACTTAGAATCTTCCACATTCGCATGGATACCGCTGTCAAAGAACAAGGTATTTAAGTAATATTCCCCAGTGGAGTAAAAACATGTCGAAAACAAAATGAATGCTCCCCTACTGTTTACACTAGTAAAAATTCTGCCTGGCACAATCTGCCTTAAATGGTCTTAAACAGGAGTTAAATCGCCAGGTGAATGACTGTATATGTCTCTGAAAACAAATCCAAACATCTTAATGAAACCAGAAAGCGTCAGCTGTCAAAATACAGAGTTTAAAATTGTACCACCCTCCCTACTCCTGTGCTTCTGGGGTTTTGGTTTCTTTTAAACTGTGCTTTTACTAAAACTTCTCCCAAAATTTTCCCATCAGCTGCAGGCAGGGTCCTAAGGAAGCTCCTACCAGATAAAAAGATGAAGTTCAAAGATGTCTCAAGATAACGGGTATAATCATGTTTTTCTCCTGTACTGTACCCAGAAGCTGCCAAGTTAATAGTCGGACTCCCATATCACAATTGCAATGAAGCTCTGATAAATCTGGTACCTTTGGATATGCTCAACATCACAAATAAGTCAGATATTTAAAACAACCTCATCTGTAGCTAGCATAGTCCGCCAGAATATTCATCCTCTTCCTCATCAGCATGAGAGCCCACTGCAGCTGGTCCTCTGGCTTTGTCTTGTGCAGCATTTGGTGATTTCTTCTTGATTCCACCTCCTGGGACCACCAAGGTAAGACCAAGCTTGGCATACTGGTAACAACAAAGCAAGTTTAATTTCTGTACTATCAGAGAATTGACTGATGCTCGCAAATGACAATCCGGCAACACTCAGTACAGAAAACAGCGATGTAGCTCTCAGAGCACGTTTTTCCATCTTAGAATAAACATAGCAATTAGTTCACTTTTCTCCATCTCAAACACTCTGAGAACAGAATGTGAGATCTGTACTAATACTGTTGTTTATAGAATAATTGGGCTACATCCTATAGCTTCTCTGGTTCAAGCTTCACAGGAAAAAAAAACACAAATTCCAGTGTGTATCTCTGCATACATTACCAAGTAATATATAATGCAAAAAGTCTTACAAGTGTTTTTCGGCAAGATTAGTACTTCAACTTTTACTATTCAACAGAGTAACAAAGTAAAATTAGTCAATACTGTTACAAGGTTTGGCATGGATGGATGTTCCCTTTACTTCATACCTTTCCTATTCTTATACTTCCTACAATGTAAAGTTCAATCAAATAAAAAAATAGGTGGAGAAATGGATACAACTACTTGCTCAACATTGAAAATCTTTCACAAATTAATACCTGCTGAAGTAAAGCAATGGAAAAAATATTCAACAATGCCATCCCATAGGCATCATACTCTGTAATGTTTATGCACACCATATGATATTTCTGAGAAAAAGCAGAAGCAGCACTCTGTTCTGGCCCTAAGGGAAGAAAGCCGGAGAGGACTGAATTTTGGTTAACTCATTAAACAAACACAGCAAATCCATAACTAAGCTTTCACACCATCTGAAAGCACCAGCATTGGCAGCTAAAGAATACATCAAGTCTCTAAGTATAGGGTAATATGACAGCAAGTCACAGTAAGTATATGGACTGTGCTCGTCTGATTTTCCTTTACTAGGAAAAAAAGCATATATCTTCAACAAGCAAAAGGATTATAAAACAAACACAAAATTTATTAAAAAGACACAAACAAACAAACAATGGGGGGGGGACAAAAACAAACAAACAAAAAGTCAAACACACAGGAATTGCCTACTTACATCATTATCCATGTACTTGAACAGTGGAGAATTACAGACTTCAGAAACTTGATCCTGATCTTGCTGATCATATCCTTCTAGAAGTTGCTCTAGTGCTGCACAGTCTTCACTTCCATTGAATCCTGGTATACTGAAGGAAATTAAGAGTTCACTTAGGCCATTTCAGCAATCTACTTAACACTCAGCTATTCCGTCTTTAAATGATACCAAAAGATCAAGCAGCTTTCAAGTACCTGACAGACTGGTTATTCCATAAAACTGCCTATAACCACTTTGATTTCTCTGGGTACATGAATCATATCCATAAACTTTCAGCAACATTAGTTTGCGTGCTGAGAGTAAGACCACAATCATAGTCCAGACAAAACAAGAATATTAAAATTTTTAATTTTTTTCATGACTAGTCAATAAACTCTTTCTCCACTTTACATACAGAAAAATTCTGTTATGTGTTTCTAGATATAAAATACAAAATAGATATTTGAAAAATATGAGCAACATGTTTAAAGATTGATCTTGAGAAATTAATTCTAAAAATAAACACTTTTTAACATACATATGTTCAAGTAATTTCATTAAAAACACAGTTTAGGTAAAAACACATTGTTTCAAGATTTTGTTACCGAAATCCTAATGAAGGCTGAAATAACAAGTTGATGGGGAAGTCTCTGGAATTAGAGTTAAACACTAATCTACATCCTGACACCAGAATTTTCTCCTGTATGTGCAAAAAATGCTTTCTTCAATTCAGCATATTCAACGAGATTACTTTCTGCTTCCTGCATTATCTTTCAGTTCAATCAACTACTTAAAAGTTACAGAAAGTAGAAATCTTCCTCCAATGTGAGACAAGGGCAAGATCTCCTAGATTAACATAGCCAGAAATACAGTAACGCACACACTGCAAAACTTAACTAAAACATTTAGATTAATCTTTCTCTCAGTCTAATCACCATTACTAGATAGTTTGTTTGATTATGCTGGGATGCTGCTATTACGCATTTTGGTATTACATTCCTTATTTCCATACTCAAACTGCAATAAAAAAATGACAAGTTAGAACATAAACTTTCTAAGGTCTCCACATGTGGCAAAAACATTCTGAAAAGATTAAACTTACCTATAGCTTTCCCTGACACATCTTTCTGCAGCAACATAATCATTTCTATGAAGATGAACTAAGACTTGAGCAATAGTTTTCTAAACAAAAATAAAACAAAAAATGTAAACCTAATGATTCAATAAAATATAAGAAAAATAGTTGACTGCTAGTATCTAACATGAAAGAGGTCATTACAATCCACAATCATTCTAACGACACAAGAGAGTCAGAACAATACAGTGAAAAAGCAAAAAGTCGTATCCTCTGCTGGTATGAAACAGGTATCTCCTATAACATTTTAATGAACTGCTGTACCAAGTAACAGTTTTTGAAGTTTGTTATTTTTGCTAACAGCTTTATTTGTTATGTGATTTTTGGTTTTGACAACTCCTGTAGGTAACAACATCTTACGTTCAAAATTATGCTAGTGAAAAGGCATAGTTAGAGATTTGGCGAAACACGTGCTACCACAAATTCTCATCGTTAGCAAGAAATGAATCCTGGAATCAAGAGGTGCATATCGTCAGTCAGGTGTCAGATGTCATTAGTTAGCCAGCAAAAAAACTGAAATGCATTATCAGAAGCTGTCTCTTAGAATTTACCTTATAGCATGTGGGGTAATTCTCAATTTCCTTATAAATACTTTTCTCCTTTTGAAGTGACAATGCAGCCTCATCTAACCTAAAAACCAAAAAAATCCACAATAGTTGGAGTATCAGTGCCAGCAAGACAGCATAATGAACCCGAGACTAATTACAAAGTGTTTAATTACCACAAGTGGCAAGTCTAAAAAAGCAACACAGCTAAAAATCAGCAGTAGAACTTACTAACAGAGTAGATAAATATAGTCACTAATTCCTCCTGTATACATGCTAAGAATGTGTCTGGTATTCATTCAGAGAAACCTTGGGGTTTTTTAACATTGTACAAATGCACGCTTTGTTCCATAACCTAACAGATTTCTGTATTCACAAGGTTGCTATAAGCTATCAGTAAGACTGACACTCATGAACTATCAAATTACTTCTGAGTTGGAATACTCTTTGAATCATCATATTCAACTTTCAGAAATTAGAAATAGCACATGAGTTATAAAGCAGCTAGAAACCAATTCTTTCACATTTTCTGGAGCTACACTGACTGGTTTACACAGGAAGACTTTCAAATTACTTTGTCAATTTTCTTTTCTGAATTCTGTTCTTCAGTGAAATAAAGTGTCCTAAAAGAAGAGTTAGAAACAATTAATTAGAGACAATTTCTTAAAAGACCTAAATGTTTCAGTGAAGCAAGTCTAAGCTGAAGTGAAGGTCGTTTGGTACAAGCAATTACAATTAAATTTGTCCCATCGAAACTCCAAGACACACTCTTCTTTAAGAAGTCCAGAATCAGACTGCTGCAAGCAGATTTGTTTCCTCAAATTAGTCACCTAATACCTATTTTATATCCAACAGCTATAAAAGACTTTCAAGTATGTTCTATATATTAGTGGTGGAAGATATAAGAAAATTCCTGAAGTAGTTTAGTCATTAATGAAAACTCATGTAGGTGCTTTCTAGCAGTTCAACAAACATAAAGCAAAGAAAGTCCTTCAGCCCACATTATCCAGGAACAAAAAACAGGTGGTTCCTGGATGAACATGGCATATCCCACAAAAACCGAATTTTAGCTTGAAGTGTGTCCCAAATAAGAATTAATAGGACACAAACACAAAAATAGCACAAAACCCCGACAAAATTACTATCTAAGATTCAATTACATTACAAGAACAAAAAAGGATAAAGCTATACCTGCGTCCTCTGACTAGAAGTCTTGATGCCTTCCCCAACATTTCTAATGCCTGTCGTAAACGCTCCTCATTCTAGAGAAGAACAAAAAAAAATTTATACATTCTTATTTTATTTGCATAGCATTAAGACCAGTAGATCTTAATCAAAGTGTTATCATCTCTAACTCAGAACAACTGTTAGTTGTTGTATTAGCAGTTCATACACTCAAGAGAAACATGAAGAGTTCCCAAGTTCCATAGCCATCTCCTGTATGGATATGCTCATCAAAGTAACATCAATGCAAACTTGCTAATTTGGAAATTTGGAAACACATGACAACTGATGATAGAGAAGTACATCAAAGGCAAAAGCAAAAAGGCAAATCATTGGTTCATGGGATGGGTAGAGCACCAAACAAACTCCTCTCTTCTACACCTTCAAGGATTTCAAACTATTTTGTGCTTTGGGACTCAACAGCAGACATGTACCCTACTCTCTGGGCTGCCCAACAAGCAGCAGAAAACTTGACAACATACCAAATTCAGATGCAGTCAAGTCTTAAACTGAGAACAAGGTGAAGCAAACAGATTCCTAACTTTTATAATCTCCTTCTCTACTGCATGAGAAGCCTTCAGCTTCATGACTCAGCTACTGATGTAAAAAGAAAGCAACAATTTAGAACTTAATCTTGGCTTTTTCTTGATTTTATAGCTGAAAGAAAACAAACAAATCCCCCACTTACTTCAAATACTGATGCTGCTTGCTGATAGAGTTGCACAGCTTTCTCTGGGCTCACATTTTCTATTAACCTGTAATAAACATTAATAATTTCTCTTCAGCATCAAAATTACCTAAAACAAAACCAAAGACATACCCACACCCTGCATGCATTCTAGCCACCAACAGCACACACTTACTTTCCAGCCCGTTCCAGTGCAATAGCTGCTGTGTCTGGTGTGCCATTCTCCAGGTACATCATACTGGCTTTCTCAATCAGCTGAACTGCTTCAGGGAGTCTCTGCATCTCCTATAAAGCACCAGTCAAAGGGACACTGCTATCAAGAATTGAGCTTATGAATAATTACATAAATTAAAGCAAATTGCTATGCCTTATTTATTAAGATTCTGATTTTTGTTTGCAAACTTGTACAGCTAGTGAAAATCGACCAACAACTCCATTAAAATTCACTTCTAAGTACTAAACTTTCACGTAAGTCACGATTTTGTGGTACTTTAGAGCAAAAGCAGCACCATTCTTCTGCTACCCTCTGACGTGAGTAACTCTTCCTACAAAAGGAAAACTATTTTTTCTGTCTAAATACAAATATTCCTTTCCTAATCTACTGAAGGTATTGGTGGGAACTATGAGGCAACAGGAAAAAAATCCCTTTAATACGCAATTTGCTTACATATATTTGTTGAATGGTCTAGTGCACAATATTCTTATTTTTCAATAAAAACTAATAAATAGTTATAAATACCTTTAGCATCATGCCAGCTTGTTCATAAGCTCTGTAAAGAAATAAAATGTACCATAAAATGGTTAAGAGATGGTGCATTTCAGCACACTGTAGTTATGCAGCAAAGGTTATCATACATTGGCTCTCACTTCACTCAACATTTCATCCTTTGAAGATGCTTCAAGTGATTTATTTAATAAGACAGCATATGAAACATTATCTTCCACTTCAACCACACTACCCACATCTACTCTAATCTGATCCATAGGTAATATTTGGATTATTGTCATTATCCACTTGCTTTGAAGTACTCTTTAAAATTTTTTTATAAGTTCAACAGTGTAGCATTTCAAAATTGTGAAAAGATCATCTAAGAAAAAATATTTGATATCAAAAGGTGCTGAAGAAAGCCAAAATCATCAAGTGGTCATTGCAGATTTTTATTTTACACTTACATTAAAATGATTTTGAAACAGCAGAATTACCTGAACCTAAATACTTATTACAGTGAGATAAAAATGACAGTTCATGCTTGTACTGTATGTTAAGAAATTTGTTTTGGATTACTTAGCACTTCTATACTTACTTGGCAGCATGGAAGAGACTGGAAGTAAAATTATCAAAGTCAAGGACAAAAGTCACATAAATATAATGCAGAAAAAAATACTGATGTGCAAAATGTTATATAACTACTAGTTTCAAAGCCAGGAACCCCATAAAGGCAAATTGAACCTACTACATCTCAGAGCATACAAGAAAAGTCTTTCAGAAACCAATTTGGTTAGACTGACAAAATGCGCAAAAGTATTACTCTGCTACCAACCCCCATTAGACCAATCTAAGTAGCAACTAGTCAGCTTCAATGAAAAGATACGCTTTATTGTTTTCATGTGCCTCAGCTTCCCGTAAACAGGCTTCCCTTGCCTGGTCAAACTGCTTGGCATTCTTAAAAGCAACAGCTGCAAGAAAGCAAATAAGAGTTTTTAATTTAAAGCTTGCCATTGCCCTCTTTTCACCACTTCTGCTCAAGAGTTCAGCTACCTTAAGATGCAAATGGACTCTTTAAACGAATGGTTACAGTTTACCAAGATCTTCACAAAAATCCCATGACAGTCCTCCTTGCTTTGTTACCATTAAAAACATTTATTGTCAACACTGTTACCATACCATCACAGGATCATACACACTGCACACGGTGATTAGCTGCATTTTGAAACTCCCTCACTTTGTACTGTAATTACAGAACTTCGGGAATGCCTATGTATATCATTTTAATCATCAGAGATTATACAAAATCAGTATGGCAGGAACAGAAGTGTGCCACCAACAAGGGCTACCTATAACAACTTCCTCAGCACAACCACTTCAGGGCACAAACATCTATCTCCATTTAACTGATAAAACATTAAAGTAGGATTGAAAATAAATTTCAGTTTATAAATGCTCCAGTTGTTCTTCCAAGTTTGTATTATTTTATTCAGGCTTAAGTGAATAAGTAGGAATGACTAAAGTAAGGGGACAGAAGACTGATAAATTACTACTACTAAAAAGAAGGAAATATTTAAGAACACGGAGAAATCAACTACTAGAATTTTATATTCAGTAAATCTCTTGCAGTGGAAAAAGAGAGGAAAGAAACCTTATGCCTGAAAGAAAACTGCAATCTGGCAGCATCTCTCTACCTTACTGAGATAGTCTTTATCAGGATGTATTTCATAAAATGATGATAAAGCAAAATTTTAAAATCAGCTTGAACAGTTCTTGTTTGGTAGGTAAAGTCATAGGATTTGGGGGTGGACAAGGGAAAGAAGGAAAGCTTTATTTTTATCATATGTAGCCATATAAAAAGTAGAAGATGCAAGCTTGAAAAAAAAGACTGGTTTGGCAACTGTTCTAGATGTTCAAGTTCAACCTGAAATTTATACTGCTACTTTGTTGTTTCATCTTATTTTTAGTCTTCACGGCAGTTTCACTTACACAGCAACGTACTAAAAATAAGTAAAACCTTATCAGGGATTAGGCTTAATGAATACTTTGAAACCATAAAACATATGGCCATATTTATGGCCATACATACCTGCCTTCCCATATTCAGTGGCTGCACTGTCATAATCTGGCTTCCACTTTAAGAATCCAGTTTTCAGGCTAAAACACAACAATAAAGGTCTATTAACAATCAGTAAAGATTTTATGTTTTACCTTCAAGGCAGGCACTTCAGGTATATTTAAAACTTTAGACTACCTCTGGAAAGGAGAAATTACCTATATATCAATACTATGGTGGCATCACGAGTGTAGAACCAAATGCCGGTACTGGTCGGAATTGCATAAAACACTGCAATGATCTCCCATAGTTACAAGCCTGGCACTAATATGC
The DNA here is from genome assembly GCA_013399695.1 of Formicarius rufipectus. NCBI lineage: Eukaryota > Metazoa > Chordata > Aves > Passeriformes > Formicariidae > Formicarius > Formicarius rufipectus. The sequence continues at coordinate 91,136 of VXAU01001092.1, read as the reverse complement.
TTCTACTGCCCCCAGAGAGCCTCCCCAAGCCCAGCTACTCAGCAGTAAAAAGTCAGCCTACACCAACATGGTATCTCAAGATTTCTAATACAACACCTGACAATATTTTCAATGGTTTTTTTTCCACATATCAGGAAGTCTCCAGCATTCTTCTATAGGAATTTTTTTTTTTTTTTGCCACTGATGAGACGTATCAAAGACTCTTCATTGCAAACACAAATAATTTACTTACCAACACAAAGCCTCATATGTAATTTATATATCCACAGTAGTTCATGATAGTAAACAGTGCCACATGCAGACATACATACATTAGGAAAAAATGTGCATTGTAAAATGAAGTGAGTCATCAGGCAATTTTGATTTCAATATTCTGTCTTTCTCACTTCTAAAACAAATATAAAAGCTACCATAACTTTTGATCCATGATTCCAGAGGGCCTGTCACTTTTCTTACTGAAATTATAGCACCGTCAGACTAGTCAGCTCTATTACATCTATAGTCTGTGAAATTAAGACTTGGAAGCAAAATGACTACAATCACTGTTAAAATACACAATAAATGACTATCATAAGCAGATGTTAAGCACACCAAGATAAAAGTCAGCACAGGTCTTTGGAGACGTCCAAGAGGTAACAATCACACATTTCACATGAGTAGGAAACAAACACACAAACCACCTCTGCAAAGTCAAGCCTCTTTATCCACTATAGCCTCCATAACTATTTACTCCTACTTGTTTATAGCCTTAAGGTGCACCAGGGGAGGTTTAGGCCGGACATCAGGAAGAAATTCTTCATAGAAAGGGTGACTAGATATCGGAACGGCTACAGAAGGAGGTGGTGGTGTCACCGTCCCTGGAGGTGTTTAAGGAAAAGACTGCACATAGCACTTATTGCCATGGTCGTGTTTGGTCATAGGCTGTGCTTGACCATCTCAGAGGCCTTTTCCAACCTAACTGCGTC
>VXAU01001092.1:68556-89004 GCA_013399695.1 Formicarius rufipectus | reverse complement strand
GTATCAAAGACTCTTCATTGCAAACACAAATAATTTACTTACCAACACAAAGCCTCATATGTAATTTATATATCCACAGTAGTTCATGATAGTAAACGGTGCCACATGCAGACATACATACATTAGGAAAAAATGTGCATTGTAAAATGAAGTGAGTCATCAGGCAATTTTGATTTCAATATTCTGTCTTTCTCACTTCTAAAACAAATATAAAAGCTACCATAACTTTTGATCCATGATTCCAGAGGGCCTGTCACTTTTCTTACTGAAATTATAGCACCGTCAGACTAGTCAGCTCTATTACATCTATAGTCTGTGAAATTAAGACTTGGAAGCAAAATGACTACAATCACTGTTAAAATACACAATAAATGACTATCATAAGCAGATGTTAAGCACACCAAGATAAAAGTCAGCACAGGTCTTTGGAGACGTCCAAGAGGTAACAATCACACATTTCACATGAGTAGGAAACAAACACACAAACCACCTCTGCAAAGTCAAGCCTCTTTATCCACTATAGCCTCCATAACTATTTACTCCTACTTGTTTATAGCCTTAAGGTGCACCAGGGGAGGTTTAGGCCGGACATCAGGAAGAAATTCTTCATAGAAAGGGTGACTAGATATCGGAACGGCTACAGAAGGAGGTGGTGGTGTCACCGTCCCTGGAGGTGTTTAAGGAAAAGACTGCACATAGCACTTATTGCCATGGTCGTGTTTGGTCATAGGCTGTGCTTGACCATCTCAGAGGCCTTTTCCAACCTAACTGCGTCGGTGATCCTGCCTTCCTCCCACCGACTTCAGAAGAGGAGGAGTGACTCCCGTCGCTTCTCAGCTTGGGCTGGAGCAACGGAGGCCACCAAGCCCTGAGGGGAACTGCTCGGGCCCCAGGCCTCAGAGCCGCATCGACACCCCTCTTTAGTTTCAGGGCCCTTTTCCGCTCCCAGCTCGGGGCACAAGGGCGTCCTGCAAGCACTCAGCCCCTGCAGGGAGGGTCCCCCGAGCCAGAAGAGCGGCCAAGCAGCCATGTCCTCCTACTCCCTCCGGAGATCCCTCCGACCCCGCCACCGCCTTTCTGATACCCCTAGGTCCCGCTGCCTGGCACACGGNTTCGCGATGTGCTCCAGGGCCTCGTTAATCTTCTGCGCCGCCATGTCGGCAGCGCGGCGAGCCGGGCTCGGCGGCACAGCTCGGCCTCGCTGCGCTCCCGGTACGGAACGGCGGTGGGAGCGCCGGGACCCGGGGGGAGGAGCGGGGCCGCGGCACACTGCGCCTGCGCCGCCGGGGCTGCGCCTCCGCGGCGCGGCCGGGGAGCGCGGTGGGTCGGGAGTGGGTGTGCAGTACTGTGGTGTGTGTGCTCAGTGCCGTGGAATGTGTGCCCAGTGCCTGGGAATGGGTGCCCAGTGCAATGAAATGTGTGCTCAGTGCCATGGAATGTGTGCCCAGTGCCCGGGAGTGGGTTCCCCATTGCAGTGGAATGTGTGTCCAGTGCCAGGAGTGCGTACCCAGTGCTGGGGAATGGGTGTCCCGGGCCCTGGAATGCTTGCCCAGTGCTGGACTGTGCCATGCTCCAGGGTGGCTGGGAGCACCTCCCATGGAGAGACTGCAACGCCATTGTGTCCAAGGGTTTTTTTACAAAACAGGATCACACAGAATCATTAGGGTTGGAAGGGACGTCTGGAGATCATCCGGTCCAACACCCCTGACAAGGCAGGGTCACCTGCAGCAGGTTACACAGGCATGCATCCAGGTGGGTTTGAATGCCTCCAGAGAGGGAGGCTCCAAGACCCCCTGGGCAGCCTGTCCCAGTGCTCTGCCACTCTCAGTGTAAGGAAGTTCTTCCTTATGTTGAGGTGGAACTAATTCTGTTTTGGCTTATGGCCGTTGTGCTTCATCCTGTCTCTGGACACCACTGAAAAGAGTCTAGCACTATCCTCTTGGCACCTGCCTTGGTGTTACTTACGTGCATTAATGAGATTCCCTCTCAGTCTTCTCTTCTCTACACTAAACAGGCCCAACTCCTTCAGTCTCTTCTCATAAGGGAGATGCTCAAGATCCTTAATCCTCTTTGTGGACTTCTGGTGTGGCGGTTTTCACCTGGTGTCCGCCCAAACCTCCAGGTCCCGCCTTTTCCCAGAGGGAAAGGAAAAGGCGAAAAGGCAAAAACAGCTGAGAGATAATGGCAAAACAAACTCAGAGTGGCTAAATACTTAAATTTATTATTAAGATAAGAACTAAAACTAAAAAGTAAGAAATAAATTAGTCTTAAAAACACCATTCTCCTCCCACTGTTCCCTCTTTCCAGCAGTTCGAGGGAGCAGGGAATGGGGGATTTGCAGGCAGTTTTTTCTGCCATTGCTCTTGTCCTGTGGGTCACCCCATGCATGGGGTGCAGTCAGGTCTCTGCACTCCGATGGTCCTCTGTGGACTGCCCCACCACAGTCCTCACCACGGGCTGCAGGGGGACCACAGCTCTGAGTTGTTCCCCTGATACCGTGGGGTCCCTCCCACAGGAGACAGTCCTCAGTAGACTTCTCCAATGTCAGTCCACTCCCCAGGCAACACTTCTACTGGGGGAAAAACACTTGCTTCAGTGAGGGTCTCCTCCTTGAGTCATGGCCAAAAGTCTCTTCCAGGATTCTGCTCCATCCTGGGCCTCCCAACAGGGTAACAGCTTTCTTCATTCATGCAGNTCTTCTCTACACTAAACAGGCCCAACTCCTTCAGTCTCTTCTCATAAGGGAGATGCTCAAGATCCTTAATCCTCTTTGTGGACTTCTGGTGTGGCGGTTTTCACCTGGTGTCCGCCCAAACCTCCAGGTCCCGCCTTTTCCCAGAGGGAAAGGAAAAGGCGAAAAGGCAAAAACAGCTGAGAGATAATGGCAAAACAAACTCAGAGTGGCTAAATACTTAAATTTATTATTAAGATAAGAACTAAAACTAAAAAGTAAGAAATAAATTAGTCTTAAAAACACCATTCTCCTCCCACTGTTCCCTCTTTCCAGCAGTTCGAGGGAGCAGGGAATGGGGGATTTGCAGGCAGTTTTTTCTGCCATTGCTCTTGTCCTGTGGGTCACCCCATGCATGGGGTGCAGTCAGGTCTCTGCACTCCGATGGTCCTCTGTGGACTGCCCCACCACAGTCCTCACCACGGGCTGCAGGGGGACCACAGCTCTGAGTTGTTCCCCTGATACCGTGGGGTCCCTCCCACAGGAGACAGTCCTCAGTAGACTTCTCCAATGTCAGTCCACTCCCCAGGCAACACTTCTACTGGGGGAAAAACACTTGCTTCAGTGAGGGTCTCCTCCTTGAGTCATGGCCAAAAGTCTCTTCCAGGATTCTGCTCCATCCTGGGCCTCCCAACAGGGTAACAGCTTTCTTCATTCATGCAGCCACCTGCTTCTCCATGGGCTGCAGTGGGAGGGAATTGCTTTGAGTCCTTCCCCCCTCCTGCTCCAGCGTGAGGTCCCTCCTTTTTCTCCTGCTCTGACCTTGGTCTCTCCCTGCATTGTTATCTCATCACTGGAATTTCCAACTGTACAACACTCCTAAACTCTTAAATATGTTATCACAGAGGCATGACTGTGATTCTTAATTGGCTCAACTTTGGCCATCAAACAGTCCCTCCTGGACCTGGATGTCATTGGCTCTACAGGACAGGGGAAGCTTCTAGAATCTTCTAAATGAAGCCATCCTGGAAGTCCCCCCTTCTACTAAAATCCAGCCATAGAAACCTATGACAACTGGACCCTCTCCAGCAACTCCTTGTCTTTCTTGTACTGGAGAGTCCAAAGGCTGAGCAGCACTGCCTGCACTGCCCTGCCCTGCACGATGTCTCCAGAGGCCATTCTGCTGAGGCATGCTCCTCTGACTCAGTGTTTATGAAAACAAGAGGCTGTCTCGAGCCAGGCTGACACAGAAACCTGATGTAGAAGGTGTGAGTGGTGGATGAACACACCAGAGTTGCTAACACAGGTTATGCAATCATGCAGGATACCCAAATTAGACACTCAGTAACAGAATTTGGAATGCTGAAGCCTCTCTTATTGCCCATATGTTCAGTTTCCTTATCTCCTTAAGTTTCTTTATCTGAAACATCCCTAAGTAGAATAAGATCACTCATTGAGCCCAGCAAGGTGTTTATTCTCTAAACTTGAGTATCATTATTGTCTTTCTGAATAAGTGAAGTATTTATCAACATAGGAGAGACAAAGCAAAGCAAGAAGCTGGTTAAACTTGCAAAACTCTTACCAGAGCATAGAAGTCACTGAAAGTCCATGCTGTTTACAGGAATTAGCTTTACAAGTTTCTAACTCAAATGGGGAAAAGAAGCAATATTTACATGATTTGTTTTACTCTAGGCAGTCATAAAATTCACAAGTCTGAATTACTTTTCCTTCCTTTTCCTTTTCCCACATTCCCTTGATGACATGGACACTTAATTTCCTGACTTTGGTTCTTGCATTGCACTTGAGAGGCTATCATCTATTGCAGATGGTGGAAAATCCCCACTAAATCTTAAATACTATTATTCTGTGTCCTAGATCAAGGTTGTAGAGAGATTTTCTGTTTTAAAAAGCAGATGAGTGGTCATGGGAATATTGTGAGAAAATAGCTAGTCTTGCATAATACACGCACAAAAAGGTTTTTGGCAAGCACTCAGTGGTAGCAGGTATAGAGTAGAAGAAGCTATGATTGGAAAGATTCCTGTATCATCACATCTGTCTTTTCTTTCCCTTGCTATGGCATCCAGGATAGATCTGGCCATATAACTATCAGCTTGCTGCAGTACCTTTCAAATAAATTTGTTTTAGTTGGGAAAATGAAATCGTAGACTGCAGCATTAAATGACAGAATAAACTCAGACTTCTTCCAAAGCACCCAGTTAATGACTTGCAGTTTGTGTGTTTGTGCTAGTGCTCCTGGGCTGCTCTGTTCCCTGGGTTGTAAATACCTGTTCACTTTCTAGTGAAACTACACATGTTCATTATCTGTACACTTTATATTGAAATGACTAGACAAAAGATTTCCAAGACTAGTAAGTATTAAATGAAATAGGATATTCCTGGGTAGTTTTTATTTGTAGACTTGGATCTTTTGGAGATTTTGCATCTGGGAAGGATCATATCACAGCATGTGGTGCTTGGCTGTGTATTAGAAATTGGTGTTGAAAAATGGCCAGGTACAACGTGGAAAAAATTCACAGTGGTAGCAGTTGGAGTGACAAAGATGTGAACTCTGTAAAAGCTGTACCAATAGAAGTCATTAATAATTAGCCAGTCCTCAGCTGCCCATCACTACACCTTGCAAAGAGTTTCTGTGTCTTATCTAAACTTCTCATGTGCAACATTGCAAACACAGGCATTAGGCTATGAAAAACAAGGTATATAAGCTGATATAGCTCATTTTGTCTCAAATGGATTGAAAAGCACCTATGTGAGACTTTATGGGGCTAAGCTTTGGCTAGAGGCTGGAAGCGAACAGCTGGGGACAGCATCTTCCAACCATTATGGCTGAGTCCACCCACAGTCCTGGCACCAAGACAGCATGGGCTTCCTTCAGAGAGGTGTTGTTAGTTGAAAAAAACCACCAAACTGTCAGGATGACAATAGCTAAAATTTGTTTCTCAATTAACTTTAACTTTTCTTTGCTATGAATACATTAAGTTCTTATTCAGAAAGTCAGAACTCACTGCAGTGAAATGTATTTTAAATCAGCTTCTGCATCCTATATGATACTCCACTGGAGCTGTAAGGCAAATTTAATTTTTCATAGATCTGGATTTCTCACCTCTGTCTGATATCCTTTTTTGGCAGCAGAACATGGAAAATTCTGCCTTGTAATTTATTAATGTCTGACATTGGAGTCATAAGTACAGTACAATACCAGGTTGAAGAAATTGCCTCTGAGGAAAAAATAGGATCCGCATATTTCTCTTCCTGGGTAGGCTGGACCATGGTCTAATGAACAATTGGGTCAGACAAATTTTGGGCCCAAAATATATGCAAAAATGTACTTTTTGATCACTCCAGCCCAGTGCCAGCACCTCAGTGCCCCGGTACCTTTTCCTTTCTTTTGCATTAAATCCATATAACACATTTGGCTTGAGACATTACTAGTTCCTGTCTTAATGGATATGACAGAAAGCAAACTAGCAACTCTGAGGGCAGGAAAATTAATAAAGACTGGTTTTCTGTAGATTTGTGTCTCCCTACTGATTGTCTTTAATTAAGTAGCAGGAGACTGCTGTGTGAGCATGCCTTTTATTAGATGTCAGAGAATGAGGAGGGAGGCATTATAAGTATCGCAGTAGGGGAAAGTGGTAATGTCTAATTGGCTTTTAGGATTCATTGGACATGAGAGAGGAAGAAGGTATTCTGGTGTCTATTAAGGTGATCCAAGGTAAAACACTGATAATGCCTTTCACACTACTTATTGAAAATACATAATTTACATGTTCCTTTTGAAGGTTAAGTAAGGTGGCCTGTCAACCTAGGTAAGGCATGTTGGTTTTGTCAGGGAGTAAGACGACGCATTATGATTACAAAGTCCCTTTTAGTTCCTACCTACTGTCACTCCAGCCTCCCTTGCTTCCGACAAGAATCCATTTCCATCAATCTTGACAACCCTCAAATGTAACTTATTTACTGTCAAATCAGTTTTATACAATAGTTCAAGTGTGACTCACATGTACGGTATCTACAGATATGAATAAAGCTCTTCTAGAAAAGAGTTCAGCCATCTATTCCTGTTGGGTTTTTGAGAGCCCACGGTTGGATAAAAGCCTGTGATTGACACCATACCACTTTACTCATGCTCCAATTGGAATCTGACAAACTTGATATTTTTGGCATTTGTCACTTGCTGGACTTGCTGCTTCCTTACCTTCTCAGCCACTGCATCAGCAAGTGATGATAATTTGCTTTCAGACCTGATAGTTATATCCACCACGAGTGCCTGACCCACCCTTAATCAATATTTGTAGATCTCGTGTTAGTGGTCTCATATGGAGTTGCTACTAATTTTGTCTTTTTCAAAGTTGGCAATTCTACAGCCCTGCCATGGCAACCTGTTCCAATTTTAAAAAAAATCTTCCTTCTGCTTGGAAAGATGACCTTTGGAGCAAAAATTTCCCATTCTGAGACTGGGACCTCACTGCAAACCACTTCTGCAAAGAAGTGACTGCTTCTGGGTCTCAAATTGTTATTGTTTTTGCCTAGGCTTTTAGCTGGCTCTCTTCCCTCAGGCAATTTACCAAGCAGTCCCACCTGCACAAAGAAGGGGCCAAGAATATATGATGTGGACATGAATTGCTTAAGTTAATTTAAGTACCACATGATAAATGTGCAATCACAGCTTTACTTCTCTCTCTGTTGATGAAGTAACTTCTTCAAGATAGAACACATGCATAATTTAAAGACATGACACCTTTTGTGCTCCACCTTTCCAACTTCAGAACCTCTAAAAACCTCTTCCCTTTTTCTTCATTCTCCCTTCTTTCTGAATTGTTCCCACAGAAAGCTCTCATATCAGACCCTCCTGGTATAAAGCCAGTAATTGCTCCCACAGAATCCATCCAGTGTTAATGGCTTTTGATGTCTCTTTCATTGCTTTTACAGCAGCTTATCCACAAAATGCTCAGTGCTTCATGGAATGACATGTAGCACTGTTCCCCAAATCAAAAGGCATTCATAACTTGATTTGAACATGCATCCTTCAATTTGTCACTGAAATAGTGTTTGACATAGATCCCAGAACAGAGGCAGGAAACATAACAGTTTTCATCGGTTTTGAGGATATGATTAGATTTTTCCACTTTTCTACAGGACTCCCAAATAGCATAATGAATGGTTTATCCAGATGCCAGATTCTACTTCATACCCATGAACAGGGAAGTGAGGAAACAGTTCAGGGGTACCCTCTCCAATGGCCCAATCACTGATATACAATAAAATAAATAAGTCTGCCCAAGCTTTTGGTCACTTCTTTAGATAGAATAGTTTTGCACTCCTGAAGCAAGATTTGCAGAGAAAGGATAAAATAACTTTCTTTTTTTTTTTTTTTTGCTTAACCAATCCTGGACGGAAGCTGCTATGCAGTGCTCTCTTCTTTTAAACTATGAATGAGACATTTAAGTATTTTTATGTTGGCAGAGAGGCACAGCTAGTGGTCTCCTAGTTAAGTTCATTTTCAGAGTGTGGCCAGTTCCTAGATTTTGTTCCACATGGCAGCATGGTGTAATTAAAACATCTGCTGCATTCCTCTAATGTTTTATTCCTCAGAATAAAGGGGTTTCTGTGATTAATAGCTTTGATCGTGCATCTGAACATCCTACCTCATAACACCACTGATTGGATAACAGTATCAAAGCTTATTTCCCCTTGTAGAGGAGTCAGTTCTCCTACTCTGAATTGTTATTTACATACACCATTACCATGTGGCTTCAGTACCTGTCTATGACAGCCTGAACTGTGCACTTTTGTAAGTCCCTTTTAATGACCTGATTATCAAAACTTGTGTGGCAGCCACATGGGTATGCAGCTGAAGGCCTCCAAAGGTACTGAAATAAATTCCATGGGCACCCTGGCTGCCTGAGAAGTGAAGTTCTATTGTCTTCTGTGTAAACATCAGAAAGTGAAGAAAATAAACCTTCCAGTTTGTGTAGCATTGTTAAAACTGATGATTCTTAGTCTCAAATATAGCATTTAGTTTTAAAAATGTTAAAGGACAATTTGATAACAGGATTCCATTTGATTGAGCAGCCTAAAGACTCCCCTGCGAAGTCTACATCAGTACATTAGATGTTAGTCTCTAGATAAAGGTAGTAAAAATCTCCTGTAGAGTTCTGTCTATAGACTGGAGAAAATCTCCTTCAAGTCACTTCAATGACTGAAATTTTCATTCTCTAATAAAGAATCAAACACCTTTGGCCCCTCTGTGTGAATGTCTGCTATCCAAAGCTGTAAGAAGAGTTCAGTGTGCTGCATCATTCCCTAATAAACCGTTCACACCTGTTCCTACCCTACACTGTGTGGACTGTTCCTTCTTCCCTTGGCAGACCGCGACAATTATGAACCTCTGAAAATGTATTTAGAAGAGTTGAACAAGATGTTCACAAATTGCATTCCTACTAATCTCAACTGTAGCCTGTTGTCTGCATTTAAAGCTTTTTATTCATTTCCTTACAGAAAAAAAAAAGTCTTAGCTGACACAAGTAATTTCATGTCATTCTCTCACCAGAGCTTATATTTCTTTCAATAGAGCAGTAGTAGTTACAAACCATTGTTTATAAGCAGCTCATGTGAGCTAATGACAAACATTTAGAGAAGAGTTTTTATTCATTCCAAATAGTTAGCTGTGGCCCATTCATTAATTTCCCTTGAAATATAGATAAAACTTTAGCAAACATATGATTTCCTTTGCTATAGTACGTTCTAAGTAGCATACATTTTTCAATATTAGTTTAACTAAAGCTTAGTATTTCATGTGAGTCCTGTAAACCATAATACTTTAAATTAATTCAGTTTAAATAGTCCAATATTTCTTTTGTGTGATTTCTTTTGATAAAAACTCTGACTTTGTTTTCTCCTCCAGAAGAGATGTTTTATAGCAGTGGTGCACGTAGGACAGAACTCAGAGATATTTTTTTTATGAAAAGAAAATGTTTAATATTTTGTGAAAGTAATTTGTAACATCAGGTTAATACCAGGTTAGCCTATCTTTGGACTATCCACAGATACATAATTAAACTGCTTCTTATATGCTAAAAACATATGAGCATAGTGAATTCTCTTAAATTTAATTGCCTTTAATGTCATATTCTCTCCCAAACACTAGTAGGGAAATTTCAATCTGGATGAATAAAAATATCTCCTTGTAAAATTCATATTCTTTATGTTTACACTTTATGTGGGAAATGAATCTGTGGAAATGGGGGTAGGTCTCCATTTTTATTTCTAAGAATTGTAGAGTGAATCAACTAGCAGTTCCTTCTCTTAAGCTGCAAAATGTGTTTTCATGTCTATAAAGCTGCTCAACAAAGAGCAATTACTGAACTTACAGATCTGCTTCCCATGCATACATACATAATAAGTAAAGACTACAGATGGACCTACAGAGGAGGAAAGCTAACTCAAGGTAGCATTTTTCTACAGTTCTTCACACCAGGTCTTCCTTGTGATGGTTGTGCTTCTTACATACCTTTCTGTCTTACAGTATTGCAGAGCACAGTGTCATACCCAATTTCCACGTGTTTTCTTTCTACCCCGTCCTTTTCACACTGTCCTCTCTTTGGGTTCCTCTTCGTCTCCTCTGGTCTCTGGGTTTTGTTCTGTTCTTTTGTCAGGTCGCTTCCTTCTTCTGTCTCCTTTCTTCTTCTAAGTTCTGCTTCTAGTAAATGTGCCCCATGATAGTACCATTAGAGGGACAGCACTTATTCCCATGTCATCTGGAGAACTGTCATTATGATTCAAAATTATATGGAAAAAGTAGTGAAGGGTTATAGCATCACAGAACCATTAAAACTAGCAACCATCTCTGGAGATGGTTCAGTCTACCACCCCTGCTCAAAGCATGATCAACCACAATAGGCAGCTCATGGCCATGTCCTGTCAGGTTTTGAACATCTCAATACAGAAAGCATACAGGAATGAATTATAAAAACATTCTGCCTTGCAAAGAAGGACTTGGGGGTGCTAGTGGATCAGAGGCTGGACATAACCAGGCCATGTGTGCTTGGCAGCTCAGAAAGCCAGTTGTGTCCTGGGCTGCATATAAAATAGTGTGGCCAGCAGGTCGAGGGAGGTGATTCTGCTCCTCTCCTCTCCCCTGCTCTGGTGAGACCCCACCTGGAGTGCTGCATCCAGCTCTGGGGTCCCCAACACAGGAAGAAGAAGGACCTGTTAGAGAGAGTCTAAAGGAGAGCCACTGACATGTTTAGAGGGATGAAACATCTCTCCTATGAAGAAAGGCAGAGAGAATCATCTCTGTTCAGCTTGGTAAAGACAAGGATTCAGTGTGACCTAATTGTGGCCTTCCAGTATGTGTAGGGAGCCTACAAGAAAGATGGAGAGGGAGAGCATAGAGTGACAGGAAAAGAAGAAATGGATTCAAACTGAAATGTATGAGGTTGAGATCAGATATTAGGAAGAAATTTTTCGCTATGAGGGTGGTGAGGCAGTGGGACAAGTTTCCCAGAGAAGCTGTGGATGCCCCATCCCTGGAGGTGTTTAAGGCCATATTGGATGGGGCTCTGAGCAACCTGACTTGTGGAAGGTGCCCTTGCCCATGGCTGGGGCTGTGGAACTAGATGATGGGTAAGGTCCCTTCCAACACAAACCATTCTATGGTTCTATGTTCATAAGCAATACTTACAACAAGTAAGTTACTGTTATTTATGATGGCTACCACTGAAAATTGGTGTAACTAAGACCTAGCAGCAAATTCTCACTTACCGTGTTTTGGAATTTGATACAATATTTGGCAAATGGAATTCAACAGTCTATGTTGTGTAAGTGTTAGAGGACAGGAACTTGGTGGTCCCTTGTGGCGTTCAGTCTTGTGGATGTAGGTCAATAAATTGCCTCAGATTTAGTGGCTGTTGTAATGAAACCTAGAAAACACAGGAGGGCTCTATGTGAACATGTATTAAGAAACATTTAAGCTGGTGCCTAAGAGGAGTGGTATGTTCTGGTGTTACATAACCTTAAGTTAATTCACAATGCAGTTCAAAGAAGTTGAAACTTTTGCTATGAAATTACCATTTGTTTTGGATATATATGGGTTTATATCTAGAGTATTTCCCCTGCCCTGCATCATAGAAATATAAAAACAAATCATAAAAAATTCCAGCTGAAGGGGACCATTATGAAACATATAAAATTCCTTATTTTGTCATTTATGTCAAATGTATCCATTCTTTATGAAACAGGTTTAGGTTAAGCTCTCACAGATTTATCACTATACAACACAAACTGGCATCTGACAGGAATAAATTGTCTCTTTCCTTGATTTTACATTACAAATCCTAATTTTTCCATATTGCTGCCATGGAAACAAATGGAGAGTAAAGGTAGTAAAGGGAACAAAAAGCCACTATTGCATAATAGGGTTTGGTCAAACAGGCTTTCACAACAAGGCTGCGCTGCAGCACGGCTGCGTTACTGCAGGTCCCTCGGGGCAGAATCCCGGCTTGCCTGTGCCAGCGTGCAGCTCGTGGCAAACTGCTCGTGAGGAGGCCTCCATCTCAGTTTGAAGGAATGGGGCTGTGCAGCTGCTCAGCATCAGCTGGATCACACACAGCCAAAGTGAATGTGTCTCACATCAGGAAATGCTATGAGAGAGGGTGGGTGTCTCCTCTCTCTTTGGTGGCCTTTTTCCTACCACCCCTTTCACAGGACAATTCTGTGAAAACAAATACAAGGTAAATAAAGTATTTCTGTAACAATAATGTGATGGTCCCTGCAAGAAGAAGGACATCTCCAACTCTCATGAGAACAAAGTGTGTGATGATTACCAACAGCATTAAGAACAAGGAAAGGGAAGCCATGGTTTCCTGTTTGTCTGAGGATGCCTACCTGTGAAGTAATCCTGCTTTGCTGGGGCAGGAGTGCTGCTCTGGACTTTACACAGAAGGTTTCATGGAGTTGTTCCCTCCCCTTGTCCATGACTGTCTACTTAAGGTAAGGAGCTTTGTTCCAACATTTATTATTGTGAAAAGAAAACATTATATATGTAGAAGAAAGGCCCTAAGATTTTTTCCTGCTCAAACTTAAGCATTTAGTTGAAAATCCCATAGTAGGAGCATTTTTCTGTTAGGCAGTTCCTGAAGCCAGTTGTAGCTCAGCTATCTTACAGGTGCACCATCCCATTTATTGTTTAACAGAGACCTCTAGGGAGTAATGTAAATGTTAAAAATGTAAATCCAAGCTGTTGGGAATAATGAAGGTGGCCTATTGACATAAACCTCAAGATCAAACTCCTTGGAAGAATCCAAGAAAAGGAGAAGTTCGTCACCAAATCAGAAATCAAAGGTAAAGTTACTCCAGTAGGATGAAGAAATGTACAAGACTCTTAGATTAATCCTTTAGGACTTAATTATCTCAGTTCAACTGTACCCTAATATTTCACATGAGTGCCTCCAGTAAGCAATACCAGTTGTCAGGCCCATTGCACTTCCATTATAATGCTACTTGGCTTTAATGTTTGCATCAGTCATGTTAAGACCACCTCCAGCAGTCTGGTGGTTAAAGTTGGATTTTATTATAATTGGGAGTTTTGCTTTTTTGTTTTCTAGGACTCCACTTTTGCCAAAAGAAAACCTGCACCATTATAGCTGATGATGTATTCATTTATAAACCATTTGTGAAGGAAAGTACATTACAAAGGATTTCTGGAATGCAATTTTTAACCCAGATAATAGTTTCATAATCTAGTTTTAATTGTGAAAAAAAATATTTTTATTTAGCAGACATTGTTAATTCCTACTAGCAATCTTAAGTATTTTTCTTCTCCCTTCAATGGTAAAAGAGTACAGAATATATTTCTAAAAGGACATATAGCAGTTCTTCTAGAGATCAGTGCTACAAAGTACAGCTAATCAGCATGAAAAGATTAATTTTTTGTGTTACAGACATGATGTTCTTGACAAGTGAGTTATCATTTCTTTACAGCAAGCAGTGTTATGAAAATAATTCAAGGCACACTTACACATGTCCAAACAGAATTGCCAGGCAATGAAGGACCTTCAATCACTGACCCAAGCTTTGAAACTGGAATTTCTGAAAACGTTGTTGCTCCTTGAATGTGTGGATTTCTCTCATCACAAAAACAGGTCAGAACCTGCAGACTTCTGACATAAATTTGGATGAAAAATATTCTCAACAAAGTTTGGATCAAGTCTCTGGGTTAAGACTTTATTCAGATCATCATATGTTCTTTCATTAAGATTACCAGGAAAAATGTTGGCTTGAGACCAGCTTTTCACTCTCAGATGTTCATTGCAAGGTCTGTTGAAGTATTCCAGATTGATTGCTGTACCTCCATAATGGAAAAGTTCATATATTTTCTTCATATGACTGTCCAGAAAGACAGAATGAAAATGAGTATGTTACTGCAGTACAGCTGTGGGTTTGCTAAGAAAATCTGCCCCACAGACACATTTATATAGCAAATCTCCCAGTTGCTGCTTCCATTTAGGTGAACCACAAATATCCTGGCATTCTAATCTCTCCACAGCATATTAATCTCAGTTTGCATAAAAAAAGAGACAAACAGTGAAAACACTGTAGTAAGCATTGCCTTCTTCCATTCCATTGTTTGATGCTTGTTGTGTTCCTCCAGAGAGGAAGAGGAAGGGAAGTAGTACACATTTGTGGTGTAACACAGAGAGAAAATCTCTAACTTGAAGTTTTTTAAAGGGTATTCACCCTGTATGATGAATTTTCTGTCACTACTGCATTCTGCTCACTTCAGCTATCCTACAGAGATGGGAATAGAGAAGAATCTTTTTCCAGGTAGTGCAGAAAGTAATGCAGATTTATCAAAGGAAGGTCTAGGCAAGCAGCAGAAGCTATTACAGATGCCAGCACTGTTTTCTTAAGGAGAAAAGAAGAAAGACTATACTAGTAGAGGCTTGATCAGATGATAAACAGGCACCACAGGTACTGCCCAAGATATTAAAGATACTCTTCTGCCTCTAGCAGATCAAGGAACTACATTTATACCAGTTCTGCAACCTTCCATTAGGTCACTGTGCTTTTCTGCTTTCACAGACAGCTTGGAAATCCCATAACCATCTGAAAATTTTTCATCTGCCATTTTTACATGTCTATTTCTTACACATAACAGTGGCAATACAGTTATTCTCTTATTTTCCTTGTTCAGTTGGACCAATTAACATGACAGTTTGTTAAATCAGTTGCATTTTAGAGACAACAAGTGAGCCTATTTTATTTTTAGCTGAAAGTTCTCCCTTAATATGTCTCATAATAAAGCAAGCAGGAAAAACATTGTACTATGACTCAAATACTGATTAGTGTTTCTTAAATGAGAAAGTAAAGGATTGCTTGCTTTGAAGACAGTCATGCTTGATGAATCTGAGGCTGAGGACAATTACCAGAGGCTAAGAAGGATTACACCTAGTTAGACAAAAGAACCATCTCTTCCAGTCTTCTGCTCTTCAACAGTATCCAAAATACCTAGAAAATTATGTAGTAAGGCAATCATATATGGCACTTCCACTTGTATTCTCCTGTCTTCCAAACTCTTTTGTTTTGGGGATTTTCTAAGCAGGGTTCACTTTTTGTATTTCATAAGCCTTAGTTAGTTTCTCTTCCATGAGCTTGTCCAGTCTTCCCTCCCACCCATTTAAGGTTTCAGTTTCTACATCATCTTCTGAAGAAGCGCTCCACAGCTCATCTACCTAGTGTAATAAAGATTACCTTCTTTGATGTATTTTGAAAATGGATTTTTAGTAGCTTTATTTGGTTCCCCTGGAAGAAACATTGAACAGCATCTCCCTTTCTTCTCTGTCTGTGGCAGCTGGGATTTTATGGGCTTAGTAGTTTCCTATTACAAAGTCTTGAGAGTGGGATAGGTGTGACATGCTTACACTTTGCAATGCTTGAACATGTTATTGTGAATCTATGCGTGGTGGAATCAGCATACATGCTCAAAGCCAAATTCTAGCTGAGATAACCGATAGATATGTTTTTCAGAAAATATACTGATACAGGGATACTTAGCACAGATCCTGAAAAGAGTTGACTCTTAGCATCTCTTCAATCTTCAAAGCCAACCTTCATATGCAGTTTATCTCTTGTAGCTGTGGACAAAGTGTTGTACATATTCCTGTCTAGTCAGGTGTGAAATGACTTATGCCGAAATGTGGTTTATATACCCCTTACATCATCTGAGAGAAGGCTTAAGTATGCATATATGTTAAGGACTTGGTTTAAGTGATGTGCTTGCATTTTGCTCACCTATTGCAAAACTTTGAAATTCAACCACTCTAGGTAGGTTTAAGTCATATCAAGGTATCATATTTGGATTACAATTCATTCAAGTTTCTTACACTAATATTCCTCCTGTAGGTATTAGAAGCAAACGTCAAGATCTTGTGTTCCTTGGATGTGCCTAGTGTACAATTGTGCACAACCATTGTGCCCTTTTGTGAGCAACTAGATGCAAGTGCATATATTGCACACTGGACTGTTTTCCTTACAGGCATCTGCCCAGTGCTAATCTGTTAAATATCAGAGACTTTTGAAAGGTTTATGTATTTGGCTTTAAGTTTGTGAAGGCATTAACAGCTTTGCCATCTCTCAGTAGAACAGTACAGTGAAAGAATTAAAATTATAAGTAAAAAGAAACAGTGTTTTAAACCTGTCTTCTATATGAGGAATATCATTTAGGGACAGGTGCGCTTCTCTTCTGCCTCACAACAGTTTTCTCTTCTTCACCCTTGTCGCTTCTAGTCTATCAAAACAGTAAGCCCAAATCTCTGCCTGAGTGCTGGTGCTCTCTCCTGTACTACTGAAGCTTTGCTAGACTCCTCATTCCTCCCTACTTTGAATGGCAGCTGACCGCCCTTACAATGCTGTGTTTGACAGGCAAATTCTGATCAGTGAAGAAGAAAATGCAAATAACAAGAAAGACACTTTTCACAGAGCTATGCCATGAAGATCTAAAATTCTTGCAGAGGCCACAGGCAAATAAAATTGCTTTCTCTCTATTAAAAAAAATGCTTTCAACATCTTTCTTTGAAAAGGAAGTCTACCTGGTTAGCAAAAAAGGAAATGAGATGATCAGAGGATGACACTCTGCCATATATATTCTTCTGTGGCCTGTGACATGTATCTGGAAGGTTAAAGTCAGAATTACTTGTTATAAGTGACAACTGGGAATTCAGTTGGTGGAAATGAGATTGGCCTTCAATTTTTAATCTAAGTAAACTTGATAGGAGGTTAAATTCGAATGTAAAAAAATAAAGCTTGAAGGCTTTCTCAGCTGATTGAAAACAACTGCAAGAGAGCACTGTTATTGTTATGCTGGAAAAAGCCCATTCCATTCATTTACCTGGATCTGTTCTTTGGGGCCTATGTGAACAAGTAGAACAGTGTTCTGCCCTTCTTGTTTGTCTTGTATTTATCCTATTTTCAATATACAGCTTGTACTTCTCTGTCTAGCCAAATGAAACCATACAGCTGTATCCCCAGACCAGTTCATGCATGCATTGGTCTGTATTTGGGAGGGCAGATTTCTAATGTCTTGTTTCTGTGTAGATTCTTTGTAATCTCTCCAAGGTCTTTGTTGCAACATCTCTTTGGTTTTCATTAGTATCAGAGTCTGCTCACAAACTTACCTCAGGCAAATAAGAGTGACTGAAGACCAGCTAAGGCAACAGTCCCTAGGTAGCTTTAGACCAAAGTGGTAAAGATCAAGCTGTTTCAGCATGCAGGATTATATGAAGTTAATAGCTTGTCTCAAGGTTATCAATCCTAAGGAACATTTTCCATTAAAAAAAAAAAAAAAAAAAAAAGTCAAACAAACAAACAAAAACCAACCAACCAAACCGAAAAAAGGGCATGGCTTCCCTGGACACTCCTGCTAAACAGGGGCCAAGAATTTAATGGGGACAAATTATCCTCTCATTTCTGGATGTTGTCTCATAATCCATGCTAAGGACACTGTTTATTCTTATAGACTACTCACTGTTTTCCAGCTTCTAGATTTTTAGCTCTCTGTGAATTTATGTGGTCTGAATCCCATGATAACTAGGAACAATTGTTTGTTGATTTTTTACTTACAATAACCTTCTCACTTTCTAAATTTTAGTGAGACTGAAGGGAGAAGTTTACA
This sequence comes from Formicarius rufipectus, assembly GCA_013399695.1. Lineage (NCBI taxonomy): Eukaryota > Metazoa > Chordata > Aves > Passeriformes > Formicariidae > Formicarius > Formicarius rufipectus. The sequence continues at coordinate 71,143 of VXAU01001092.1, read as the reverse complement.
AGGTTTACCAAATTTCTCCTAGGAATTCCACTAGGAAAAGAACTCTGCTCTGGTTTCTCAACCAACCAAAGTTTCTTCCTCTGAAATTCCTTTCAGACACTTTGTTCAATTATTAAAACTGGATTGAGTAAGGAGAAAATGTGTGTACAACAGGTTACCAACTTGAAAGTTGGTTACCTTCCTCAAGATGCGGGTTCTCAACTCTGCAGAGTTTCTGCTGTTAAATTTACAGAAGCACAGCATATTCTCTGATGCTGTTAAGCTGGAATTGTGCATCCTAATTAAGTTGCAAATCACCAGAATAGTATCGTATGAACTGGGCCAGAATGGATGCCTGCCATACTCAAGATATAAAGGAGGTAAATGGGAAAGGTGGAGCTGGCTGCAAGGGGGAGTCTTCTAATGTCTTTTTAGGGGACAACTGTGTGTGGTAACATTACTGAAAAAGTGCAGATATAAATGCAATATGCAGAATTGCAAGCTACAGGTAGAAGACAATAAAATAAATGATGTTGATATGTACTAAGTTGTAGATACTAAATACAAGATGCATTGCAGCTTGGTCTAGAATTGCAATTAACAGTTATGAAGACTGGAAAAGGGAAGGAACTGAATAAATACTGCTTTTGTGCAGAATAAGACCGTGAATTGCTGTTTATTTTAGGATTTTGAAAAAAATTGACCTTGAATACAGGACAACTCTTATCCTGTACTTTTGTTCTCCGGCCATTTTCTGGCATGTTCACCCCTTCCAAATACACACATATACATTGTCAAAACAGGGCTGTGAAGAGTCTTTTTGCACAGGCACATTAATTCAAGCCTCTGCTACCTGCAGCTTCAGTCCTCAGTTTCTTGTTCTCTGCTGTATGTCCTTGGAGGTGGGACCAGAGGCCTTGTTGATTGATGGATTTCAGCCAGCACAACATAGTTGGTGAAGGATGGGAACTATTGTGTAGATACGGCATAAGCTACCTCAAATCCACCTTTGTGTTTGGGGTTATGTAACTGCTCTTGTGAAGACTCTCATGCTGTGGATCCTGTATGATCTGGCAGGAAACGGGTCCTTGTTGATAAACTGACCCATGTTTTCTTGACTGTGGAAAACAGGGATGCTTAGCTTCTATTCTTTTTTTTTTTCCCCCTGCACAGTTTGCTGTTGAGATGGCAAAAGTGCTAAATTTTGTCCTCCAAACTCTCAGTGCAAATACTTAAAAATATATTCATCCTTAAAAGGTACTATATTTTTAGGATAGTTTGGGGAAGGGAAGTATTTTATTGTATATTCAAATGCATAATCTGCTGAATTGACAGTCAAGTATGTGCAATAGATCATTCTGAACTTTAGTTCCTAAAGCATAAAATGCTACCATCGTATCCTGTTAAAATGCAGAATGTACACAGGATAACACCAGCATATCAGAGAGCTCAGTTTTGGAGCTATGAGCTCAAGAGGAACCTGCCTCACAAAATTACTCCATGTGGCACTGCATTGTGAATGTAACCTTTATGTTTATTTTTGCTTTATTCAGGCTGATGCCACTTGGATTCATATAATCATACATTTGTGCTAAAATTTTCTTGTTACATATAAGAAGCATTGTCATGTTTACAAAATTTACTCTGTGGATGTCCAATCATCAGTTGGCCTTACTCCTCTGACCTAGGCTGTTGTATTCTACAGGAGGTGGTCTTTGCACTTCTGTGGCTGACAGTCTTGTTTACCTTCAGCATCTTGACTCACAGACATTTACAGTTTGATGAAACCACATGAAAATATCAAGAGTATCCGTATCTTCTTAAGTGATTCTTTTTGGCACATGGTGCTCATACACAGATTACTCAAAGACAGTGAGTTTTATCTGTTCTCTGTCACTTCCCAAAAAAAGAATTCATGTGCTGAGCTGGAATGGAAGATTTTAAGAGAGCTTCCTTCTCCCTCCCTACCTCTGTGGTGGCTGCATTAGATACTAACACCTATGTGGAATACAATATAGTCACACAATGACTCAGCCCTCACTTTACTTGGGACTGTATCTTCCCTTGGTGAAAACACCAAAGTTCCCTTTCCTAGAGCTTTTGTCCAGTGAGTATGCTTTGACAGCCTTCCTGTATTTTATTAACATTGTATTTGGTATTTGTTGAACAGGATGTGTACTTACTGAAATATTTTCTCCTGGAAAGTTTATTGTTCTCTGACATTTTCATTCTGTTGGGTCACTCGAAGTTTATTCCCATATACTCTTTCATGAGGGTACTAGGGCTTTTTAAAATTTTCCTTAGGTTTTTTAGGGTTAAGGAGGTTTCTTTTAAAGTCTCATAGTTTAACTGCAAGCTGTCAGGGCAACGCTATAGTTTCTGGAAATTGAAGGGCAATCCTTTGAAATGCAAAAAGGGGAGAAATTATGTTGTTGAAGTGACTATCAGTGTCAACATTTTAACTGACTGAAAGACAAAAAAGACACTCTTTGAAAAATACATTAAGAAAACACAAATCAAAGACAAGATTTTCACAGGCAACTATCATCTTTTCCACTTCAGATCTTAGCCATTATTTTATATCAGTTGTGCACTTTTTTCTTTTTTC